>OY757013.1:97763208-97934724 GCA_963580285.1 Lucinisca nassula
AGGGGGGCAGGGGGTGGGGGGGGGGGGGGGGGGGGGGGGGGGGCCAAATATTATAGCTATAATAAAATGACCCCCTCAGTACAATTTACAAAGTACTGGACAATAATATCATGTCAAGAAAACGGATAAAACAACATATTATTTCACATTTAACCAGATAATGAAGAATAATATTCTCTTTTGAAATGGGTGTTGCTGCTTAGAAGGGGTGGGGGGGGGGGGGTCAAAATATTATACCCATGATAAAATGACCCCCCCCGCCCCCCAAGTATCTTTTTCAACCAAGGAAATGGATAATAGTAACTGGACAATAATATCAACAAATTATTTCACATTTGACAAAATTAATGCAGAATAATATTCTCTTTTGAAATGGGTGTTGCCGCCAAGAAAGGGGGGCGTGGGGGGGGGGGGTCAAAATATTATAGCTATAATAAAATGACCCCCTCAGTACAATTTACAAAGTACTGGACAATAATATCATTATCATCATTATATCACATTTAACAAGATAATGAAGAATAATATTCTCATTTGAAATGGGTGTTGCTGCTTAGAAGGGGGGGGGGGGGGTCAAAATATTATACCCATAATAAAAATGCCCCCCCCCCCCCCCAAGTATCTTTTTCAACAAAGGAAATGGAGTCAAAATAATGTAAAGAAAAGGGGATATAGCAGTAGATTATTTCTTATTAACTGGGTTAAAACAACAGGATAATCATGGCAATTGAACGTTGAACTGTTGATGAAATGTAGGGGGGGGGGGGGGGGTCAAAATATTATACCCATAATAAAATGACCCCCACACCACGTATCCTTTTCAACCAAGGAAATGGACTCAAATTAATGTAAAGAAAAGGGAATATAGCAGTAGATTATTTCTAATTAACTGGATTAAAACAACAGAATAATCATTAAAAAAATATATTTTCGATATTGAGCTGTGGGCCAGCAGCTTTAAAAGTTTAATTTTTTTGTGAACTCAAATACCAGTATATCAATAACAGATAATTAGGGTGGGTCATTTTATTATAGCTATATTTGACCCCCCCCCCACCCCCAATTTCAAGTCATTAAGTAACAACCCCTCCCAACTACTGAACCTTACTGAATCTAGTCTATTTCTAGCCATATAAAGCAATTTAAGTTTTAATTTAACTGTGTGAACTCAAATACCAGTACACTAATTACAAATAGTAAGGGTGGGTCATTTTATTATAGCTGAATCTAGTCTATTTCTAGCCATATAAAGCAATTTAAGTTTTAATTTAACTGTGTGGACTCAAATACCAGTACACTAATTACAAATAGTAAGGGTGGGTCATTTTATTATAGCTATAATAATTTGACCCCCCCTTATTTCAAGTCATTAAGTTACAACCCCTCCCACATACTGAACCTTACTGAATCTAGTGTATTACAAGCCATCTAATTCAATGAAAAGTTTAATTAATTGAATGAACTCAAATACCAGTATATCAATAACAGATAAAAAGGGTGGGTCATTTTATTATAGCTATATTTGACCCCCCCCCCCCCCCACCCCCCAATTTCAAGTCATTAAGTAACAACCCCTCCCAACTACTGAACATTACTGAATCTAGTCTATTTCTAGCCATATAAAGCAATTTAAGTTTTAATTTAACTGTGTGAACTCAAATACCAGTACACTAATTACAAATAGTAAGGGTGGGTCATTTTATTATAGCTGAATCTAGTCTATTTCTAGCCATATAAAGCAATTTAAGTTTTAATTTAACTGTGTGGACTCAAATACCAGTACACTAATTACAAATAGTAAGGGTCGGTCATTTTATTATAGCTATAATAATTTGACCCCCCCCCCCTTATTTCAAGTCATTAAGTTACAACCCCTCCCACATACGGAACCTTACTGAATCTAGTGTATTACAAAGCCATCTAATTCAATGAAAAGTTTAATTAATTGAATGAACTCAAATACCAGTATATCAATAACAGATAAAAAGGGTGGGTCATTTTATTATAGCTAAAATAATTTGACCCCCCCCCCCCCCCCCAACCCCCCCCCCCCCCCCTCCCCGCCACCACGTGCATAGGCTGGTTCTCTCAATACCATTTTAGTCATGTGTTTTTTTTCTGTTATTTTTTATTTTTTTTGCTGCTTTTTAGCCATTTCCCTTTGAACATGATTGCCCTTTCTTATATATTATAGTCATTATTCTTGCTGTAGATTTTCAGATCTAGAACTATCCCACCCCACCCCTCAGACACTGCCCAAGTGTAAAAATCAGCAGGAAAAACCATCACAATTGTCATAGTTTTACTGCTTAACAGTATCTCACCATATTTGGTCATTTAAATGTAACTTTGGTGAAGTTAGGGAGGGGGGTCAAAATATTATAGGGAGGGTCAAAATATTATAATAATATATTGACCCGCGGGTCATAATATTATGACCCGCGGGTCATTTTTTAGGCGGGTCAAAATATTATATGACACCGGCACCATAAGGTTAGCAACAATGTTAAGAATATCAAACTAAGGCTAGATCTGGCACCATCAGGTTAACTACAATGTTAAGAATATCTAACTAAGACTAGATCTGGCACCATCAGGTTAACTACAATGTTAAGAATATCAAACTGCTAGATCTGGCACCATCAGGACAACTATAATGTTAAGAATATCACACTTCTAGATCTGGCACTGCAAGGTTAAATATAATGTTAAGAATATCAAACTGAGGACAGATCTGGTACAATAAGGGTAACTACAATGTTAAGAATATCAAAATGAGGCTAGATCTGGCACCATCAACTTAACTATAATGTTAAGAATATAAACTGAGGACAGATCTGGTACAATAAGGGTAACTACAATGTTAAGAATATCAAAATGAGGCTACATCTGGCACTGTCAGCTTAACTATAATGTTAAGAATATTTACTGAGGCTAGATCTGGAATAATCAGCTTAACTATAATGTTAAGAATATCAAACCGAGGCTAGATCTGGCACCATCAGGGTAACTATAATGTTAAGAATATCAAACTGAAGCTAGCTCTGGCACCATCAGGGTAACTATAATGTTAAGAATATCAAACTGAAGCTAGATCTGGCACAATCAGCTTAAATATAATTTAAAGATAATCAATCAAACTTGCGTTAAATCTGGCACCATCAGGTTATCTATAATATTAAGAATATCAAACTGAGGCTAGATCTGGCACCATCCGGTTATCTATAATGTTGAGAATATCAAACTGAGGCTAAATCTGGCACCATCTGGTTAACCATAATGTTAAGAATATCAAACTGATGTTAGATCTGGCACCATCAGGTTAACTACAATGTTAAGAATATCAAACTAAGGCTAGATCTGGCACAATCTGGTTAACTATAATGTTAAGAATATCAAACTGAGGCTAGATCTGGCACCATCAGGTTAACTACAATGTTAAGAATATCAAACTAAGGCTAGATCTGGCACCATCAGGTTAACTATAATGTTAAGAATATCAAACTGAGGCTAGATCTGGCACCATAAGGTTAACTACAATGTTAAGAATATCAAACTAAGGCTAGATCTGGCACCATCAGGACAACTATAATGTTAAGAATATCAAACTTCTAGATCTGGCACTGCCAGGTTAAATATAATGTTAAGAATATCAAACTGAGGACATTTCTGGTACAATAAGGGTAACTACAATGTTAAGAATATCAAACTAAGGCTAGATCTGACACAATCTGGTTAACTATAATGTTAAGAATATCAAACTGAGGCTAGATCTGGCACCATTAGGTTAACTACAATGTTAAGAATATCAAACTGAGGCTAGATCTGGCACCATCAGGTTAACTACAATGTTAAGAATATCAAACTAAGGCTAGATCTGGCACCATAAGGTTAGCAACAATGTTAAGAATATCAAACTAAGGCTAGATCTGGCACCATCAGGTTAACTACAATGTTAAGAATATCTAACTAAGGCTAGATCTGGCACCATCAGGTTAACTACAATGTTAAGAATATCAAACTGCTAGATCTGGCACCATCAGGACAACTATAATGTTAAGAATATCAAACTGCTAGATCTGGCACTGCCAGGTTAAATATAATGTTAAGAATATCTAACTGAGGACAGATCTGGTACAATAAGGGTAACTACAATGTTAAGAATATCAAAATGAGTCTAGATTTGGCACCATCAACTTAACTATAATGTTAAGAATATAAACTGAGGCTAGATATGGCATCATCAGCTTAACTATAATGTTAAAAATATCAAACTGAGGCTAGATCTGGCACCATCCGGTTATCTATAATGTTGAGAATATCAAACTGAGGCTCAATCTGGCACCATCTGGTTAACCATAATGTTAAGAATATCAAACTGATGTTAGATCTGGCACCATCAGGTTAACTACAATGTTAAGAATATCAAACTAAGGCTAGATCTTGCACCATCAGGTTAACTATAATGTTAAGAATATCAAACTGAGGCTAGATCTGACACCATCAGGTTAACTACAATGTTAAGAATATCAAACTAAGGCTAGATCTGACACAATCTGGTTAACTATAATGTTAAGAATATCAAACTGAGGCTAGATCTGGCACCATCAGGTTAACTACAATGTTAAGAATATCAAACTAAGGCTAGATCTGGCACCATCAGGTTAACTACAATGTTAAGAATATCTAACTAAGACTAGATCTGGCACCATCAGGTTAACTACAATGTTAAGAATATCGAACTGCTAGATCTGGCACCATCAGGACAACTATAATGTTAAGAATATCTAACTAAGACTAGATCTGGCACCATCAGGTTAACTACAATGTTAAGAATATCAAACTGCTAGATCTGGCACCATCAGGACAACTATAATGTTAAGAATATCAAACTTCTAGATCTGTCACTGCCAGGTTAAATATAATGTTAAGAATATCAAACTGAGGACATTTCTGGTACAATAAGGGTAACTACAATGTTAAGAATATCAAAATGAGTCTAGATTTGGCACCATCAACTTAACTATAATGTTAAGAATATAAACTGAGGCTAGATATGGCATCATCAGCTTAACTATAATGTTAAAAATTTCAAACTGAGGCTAGATCTGGCACCATCCGGTTATCTATAATGTTGAGAATATCAAACTGAGGCTAAATCTGGCACCATCTGGTTAACCATAATGTTAAGAATATCAAACTGATGTTAGATCTGGCACCATCAGGTTAACTACAATGTTAAGAATATCAAACTAAGGCTAGATCTGGCACCATCAGGTTAACTATAATGTTAAGAATATCAAACTGAGGCTAGATCTGGCACCATCAGGTTAACTACAATGTTAAGAATATCAAACTAAGGCTAGATCTGACACAATCTGGTTAACTATAATGTTAAGAATATCAAACTGAGGCTAGATCTGGCACCATCAGGTTAACTACAATGTTAAGAATATCAAACTAAGGCTAGATCTGGCACCATCAGGTTAACTACAATGTTAAGAATATCTAACAAAGGCTAGATCTGGCACCATCAGGTGAACTACAATGTTAAGAATATCAAACTGCTAGATCTGGCACCATCAGGACAACTATAATGTTAAGAATATCACACTTCTAGATCTGGCACTGCAAGGTTAAATATAATGTTAAGAATATCAAACTGAGGACATTTCTGGTACAATAAGGGTAACTACAATGTTAAGAATATCAAAATGAGTCTAGATTTGGCACCATCAACTTAACTATAATGTTAAGAATATAAACTGAGGCTAGATATGGCATCATCAGCTTAACTATAATGTTAAGAATATCAAACTGAGGCTAGATCTGGCACCATCAGGGTAACTATAATGTTCAGAATATCAAACTGAAGCTAGCTCTGGTACCAATGGGGGTAACTATAAGGTTAAGAATATCAAACTGAAGCTAGATCGGGCACAATCAGCTTAACTATAATGTAAAGATTATCAAACTGAGGTTATATCTGGCACCATCAGGTTATCTATAATGTTAAGAATATCAAACTGAGGCTAGATCTGGCACCATCCTGTTATCTATAATGTTGAGAATATTAAACTGAGACTCAATCTGGCACCATCTGGTTAACCATAATGTTAAGAATATCAAACTGATGTTAGATCTGGCACCATCATGTTAACTATAATGTTAAGAATATCAAACTGGGGCTGGATCTGGCACCATCAGGTTAACTACAATGTTAAGAATATCAAACTGGGGCTAGATCTGGCACCATCAGGTTAACTACAATGTTAAGGATATCAAACTGGGGCTAGATCTGGCACCATCAGGTTAACTATAATGTTAAGAATATCAAACTGGGACTAGATCTGGCACCATCAGGGTAACTATTATGCTAAGAATATCAAACTGAGACCAGATCTGATTTGGCACCATCAGGGTAACTGTTATGTTAAGAATATCAAATTGAAGCTAGATCTGGCACTATCTGCTTAACTATGTTATGAATATCAAACAAAACTTAGATCTGGCACCATCAGCTTAACTATAATATTAAGAATATCAAACTGAAGCTAGACCTTGCACCATCAGCATAACTAATGTTAAGAATATGAAACTGAGGCTAGATTTGGCACCATTATCTTAACTATGTTATGAATATCAAACAAAACTTAGATCTGGCACCATCAGCTTAACTATAATGTTAAGAATATCAAACTGAAGCTAGACCTTGCACCATCAGCTTAACTATAATGTTAAGAATATCAAACTAAAGCCAGATCTGGCACCACCAGCTTAACTATAATGTTAAGAATATCAAACTGAGGCTAGATCTGGCACCATCAGGTTAACTACAATGTTAAGAATATCTAACTAAGACTAGATCTGGCACCATCAGGTTAACTACAATGTTAAGAATATCAAACTGCTAGATCTGGCACCATCAGGACAACTATAATGTTAAGAATATCAAACTGCTAGATCTGGCACTGCCAGGTTAAATATAATGTTAAGAATATCTAACTGAGGACAGATCTGGTACAATAAGGGTAACTACAATGTTAAGAATATCAAAATGAGGCTAGATCTGGCACCGTCAGCTTAACTATAATGTTAGGAATATAAACTGAGGCTAGATATGGCACCATCAGGGTAACTATAATGTTAAGAATATCAAACTGAGGCTCGATCTGGCACCATCAGGGTAACTATAATGTTAAGAATATCAAACTGAAGCTAGCTCTGGTACCATCAGGGTAACTATAAGATTAAGAATATCAAACTGAAGCTAGATCTGGCACAATCAGCTTAACTATAATGTAAAGATTATCAAACTGAGGTTAGATCTGGCACCATCAGGTTATCTATAATGTTAAGAATATCAAACTGAGGCTAGATCTGGCACCATCCGGTTATCTTTAATGTTGAGAATATCAAACTAAGACTCAATCTGGCACCATCTGGTTAACCATAATGTTAAGAATATCAAACTGATGTTAGATCTGGCACCATCAAGTTAACTATAATGTTAATAATATCAAACTGGGGCTGGATCTGGCACCATAAGGTTAACTACAATGTTAAGAATATCAAACTGGGGCTAGATCTGGCACCATCAGGTTAACTACAATGTTTAGAATATCAAACTGGGGCTAGATCTGGCACCATCAGGTTAACTATAGTGTTAAGAATATCAAACTGGGACTAGATCTGGCACCATCAGGGTAACTATTATGCTAAGAATATCAAACTGAGACCAGATCTGGGCTGGCACCATCAGGGAAACTGTTATGTTAAGAATATCAAACTGAGGCTAGATCTGGCACCATCATCTTAACTATGTTAGGAATATCAAATTGAAGCTAGATCTGGTACCATCAGCTTAACTATAATGTTAAGAATATGAAACTGAGGCTAGATCTGGCACCATCATCTTAACTATGTTATGAATATCAAACAAAACTTAGATCTGACACCATCAGCTTAACTATAATGTTAAGAATATCAAACTGAAGCTAGATCTGGAACCATCATCTTAACTATAATGTTAAGAATATCAAACTAAAGCTAGTTCTGGCACCACCAGCTTAACTATAATGTTAAGAATATCAAACTGAAGCTGGATCTTGCACCATCAGCTTAACTATAATGTTAAGAATATCAAACTTTACTGCACTGTTTGCTAAGGCCTATCTGTCATTATGGTACTGTAATACTACAGGTCAGAGACAAACTGATCATTTTTATCAACTAAAAAGAAGATAGAAAATACAAACTTGACATAGGATCCCTTCGGGTCCATTCGTCTTCCGTATCGGACTGGGCAGAAACATTTTGGGCACTGGAAAACCTTCTCAAAGGCTGAACTTGACATCCACATCCAGTTCCCTGCACAGACTGACCAATCAGCATCCAGCAAATACTTGTCAAATACCTGATGAAACAAAAAGGGGATCTTACATGAAGGATCATTCCAAACGAAAGTTTCTTTCTTTTTTTCCCATTTCGTCTTAACCCCAGGAGGGGACACAGATGGTGTATATTACATACACTGCAATGCAATTTTGCAGGATGAAAGCCAATACAATAATCATATAATTACGGTAGGGTTCTTTAACCTGCACAGGGGATTCTTCTCCCCGCACAGGGGGTCTCGCGTAAATGTCCCTATCCGAAGGACGGTGCACTTTATGACATTCATCCCTGCAAATGATGCCAATGGGGCGTGTTCTGACACAGAAATTATCACCACCGCCGCGGATCGAACCGGGGCAAGTGCACTAACCACTGAGCTATCACACACTCAAATTTATTAACTGAAACAAGTTTTGGCCACAAGACTTTTAGCTTGAGATTCTGTTTATTGTATGTTTATTATATAACAATTTTCGTCGCCTACTCCACATATGAAACTGACAATCTTTTCAGATATAGTAGTTGTTATTACAGGCAATAACAACCTATCATTCCATGAATTAGATAAATAGAGAATACCAGGTTCGTGTCTTTTGATATCAAGTTTATCAGGCAAGGCTTCGAGAACGCTTGTAGAATCGCGAGGCTTGCATGCGTTATCGAAGCCGAGCCTGATAAACTTGATATCAAATGATATGAATCTGGTATTCTATTTATCAGTTTATCCCCTTGTACACTCTTAAATTAACAATTAATGATCAGTTATTGATGGTCTTCAGTGCGTCCCAGCATTCTGGCGGTCGATATATTTAGTATCAGCTGAACATATTTTCCTATGATATTTTTTTTTCAGGTAATTTGTTCTATTTTTCCCAGTAACAATAACATTTTTGTCATTTTTCCAATAGTCTGGTTCATTCGTAAAAGTGCAATATCAGGTTGACGTGATAAAGCTCTTGTCCTGAGATAGCATATCTTTATCAGGTCAGTGCGTTACAATGCAATATATATTGGGAGTAACTGATAAAGTCAAACATCCATGGGCTCAATTCCAATTTTCTGATTCCAACTACAGTGAAACTTCAATGCCTCAAATACCTTTAGGACCATAAAAATTTGTTTGAGACAGGGATAGTTTGATCCATTGGGGGTTCATCTAAGAGCCAAGTAAGGAGGCTACATATGGACATCTTCTTGATTTTCTTAAAAATAAATGTATGTTGTGTGTGCTCATTAGAATTGCTTCATCGAGGGGATTCTAATGTGTACACACAACATACATTTTCAAGATTAAATAAGACAATTACCGAGTATATCAATATTCTGTAGTCAAGGAAAAAAAAACCTAGGGACTATAGAACAAGTTTGAAACACCTGTGGTAAATGAGCCATCAAAGTTTCACTGTAGTTCTTGAGTCCCTAGAAATTCTTCCCATAGCTCAAGATGAACAAGTCACCCAGAGGGCAACAATTGCTCACCAGAGAAATAGCACAGGTTGTCAGATTCAAGGCGAATTCGAACTCATCTGAGATATTATGCTTGTCTTTGTTTACTAAAAGTTTCAAACTGCGGAACTGCGAAGAAAAAGTGGACACCATTTTTCGCTCTTATTTATATTCAAGGGCAGGTAGCTAACTCCAAAGCTGTTGGTCCTGCGAGACCCAAATTGGAACTTGACGTAGACTGCATGCCTCTCCTGGTTATCTGAAAGTTTGAAAAAGATCAGATCAGAAATGGCTGAGAAAAAATGGAGATGTCGTTTTTCCGTTGTAAGCTTACCTATGGCAAAAATTTTCATGCTTAAGGAACTTAAATGCTAAATCAGATGTCAGATTCCAACTCATCTGAGATATTATGCTTTTCCTTCTTTTCTAAAAGTTTCAAAAAGATCCTATTGAAAACAGCTGAGAAAAAGTGGAGACACTATTTTTTTGGTAGTTTTTATGCTCAAGGGCAGGTAACTCCAAAGCCCTTGGTCCTGCATAACCCAACTTTGAGCTCAACGTACATGTAGGTTAGCCTCTCCTGGTTACCTGCAAGTTTGATAAAGATCAGATCAGAAATGGCTGAGTAAAGTTGGAGACGTCATTTTTCCATTGTAAAATAGAAGTACAATGTAGAGGCAATGATCAGGAATTGATACAATTAACCCAAAGCTCCCATCAGAGACACCAAAGGGAAAGAAACACAAACATGAAACAACGGCCCCATAATGGAAACATCAATAGTGGAAAGCGGAACGGACAGTTACTTTCCCACAAAATGGCCAATTGGCTATCCAAAACAAAATAATACTAGAACTGTCAGTGAAACTGACTAGGGCCCCGGCAGTGCCATCAGAGAGTTGTTTGTAAGGGCTATTAAAGAAAAATGTTGATGGATAGACGGGCAGATGGACAGACGGACGGACGGATGGACAGACTGACAGACAGGGCATTACTATACGGCACACTGTCACATTATGGTTAATATTTCTGCTAAGTAATATTTAAATCCATCCAGGTATAAGAAAGTTATAGATTGGACACAATAAAAAAGACGCTTTTTTGACCTTTTATCTCTAAGTATGACCTTGACCTTTGAGGTACGGCTGTGGGTCTTGCGTGTGACACTTCGTCACATTATGGTTAACATTTCTGCCAAGTAATATTTAAATCCATCCAGGAATAATAACAAAGTTATTAATTGGACACAGGAAAGACCCTTTTTTGACCTTTAACCTCTAAGTATGACCTTGACCTTTGAGGTACGGACCTGAGTCTTGCGCGCAACACTCCATCACATTATGGTTAACATTTCTGCCAAGTAATATTTAAATCCATCCAGGAATAAGAAAGTTATGGAGGATAAAAAAATTTGTGGACGGACAGACGGACAGACAGACAGACGGACGGACAGAGTGATTACTATAGGGCACCCACACTTTCAGTGGAATAAGAAAGTTATGGAGGATAAAAAAATTTGTGGATGGACAGACGGACAGACAGACGGACGGACAGAGTGATTACTATAGGGCACCCACACTTTCAGTGCGGGGCCCTAATAAACGATACAAACACTCAATGACAAACCATGACAAAAATAACTGCAAAACAGAATGTCAGATTCATTAGCCAAATTTGAACTCATCTGAGGGTTATGCTTATCTTTGATTACTGAAAGTTTCAAAAAGATAAAAAATGGCTGAGAAAAAGTGGAGACAACAATTTTCATTAATATTATTTATGCTCAAGGGCAGGTAACTCCAAAGCCCTTTGTCCCATGTCACACAAATTGAAACTAAGCATAGACTGTATGTCCCTCCTGGTCCTCTGCAAGTCTAATTAAGATCAGTTCAGAAATTGAGGAGAAAGCTGATGTTGTTTTTCAATTGTAAGTCTACGGGGAAAATTTTTCAGGCTCCAGGGACTGTACCTGCAAAACTGAATGTCAGATTCAAGCCTAATTTGAACTCGACTGAGGTTTTATGCTTGTCCTTGTTTCCTATAAGTTTCAAAAAGATCAGATCAAAAAGGTTGAGAAAAGGTGCAGACATCATTTTTCACTAATATTCATGGTCAAGGGCAGGTAACTCCAAAGTTGTTTGTCTCATTCGGCCGAAATTCGAACTCTATGTAGACTGTATGTCCCTCCTGGTGAAGATCAGATCAGAAATGGCGGAGAAAATTTAATAACGTCATTTTTCCATTGTAAGTCTATGGGAAAATTGTTCGCACTCTAAGGGCTGTAACTGCAAAACCGAATGTCAGATTCAAGCCAAATTCAAACTCATCTGTGGTTTTATGCTTGTTCTCATTTACTGAAAGTTTCAAAAAGATCAGATTAGAAACGGCTGAGAAAAGGTGGAGACACTATTTTTCACTAATATTTATGCTCAAGGCTAGGTAATTTGAAAGCCTTTTGTCTCATGCGACCCAAATTCGAACTAAACATAGACTGTAAGCTCCTTCTGGTTATCTGGAAGTTTGATGAAGGTCAGGTTAGAAATAGCCAAGCAAAGTTGGAGACATCGTTTTCCCATTGTAAGTCTATGGGAAAATTTTTCACCCTCAAGGGGTGTCCATGCTAATAAACCCTATTGGTTTCATTGGGCGACAGGGCTTATGATGTCATTTCATCTCAATGTCGCGTAAAAGTCCCACAAAATTGGAAGCAACATCTCCAAAATGACCTTTACAGTGTTGACAGGGAGGTTAAACCTCAAATCAAACAAACAAATCAAGGGGATGTAACTGAAAATCCGGTGGTCAGATTCAAGCCAAAATCGAACTCAATAGAGACTTTATGCTTATCCTCGTTTACCAAAATTAACAAAAAGATCAGATTAAAAAATGGTTGCAGAAAGCTGGATACACCATTTTTTCGGTGATATTTATGCTCAAGGGCAGGTAACTCAGAAGTAATTTGACCTGTGTGGCCCAAATTCAAACTCAACATAGACTGTATGCCCCTCCTGGTTATCTGCAAGTTTGTTGAAGATCTGATTTGAAATGGTCAAGAAAAGCTGAAGATGTCGTTTTCCCATTGTAAGTCTATGAGAAAATCTTTCACACTCAAGGGAGATGTAACTGGAAAACCACTGGTCTGATTCAAGTCAACTTCAAAATCGCTCGAGATTTTATGCTTGTCCTCTTTACCAAAAATTACAAAATTATCCAAGTAAGCCCTCCTGGTTATCTGCAAGTTTGATGAAGATCGAATCAGAAATGGGGGAGAAAAAGTGGAGACGTCGTTTTCCCCATTATAAGTCTATGGGAAAATTTTTTCACGCTCAAGGATATGTAACTGAAAAAAAAACGCTCGTCAGATTCAAGTCAAATTTGAACTCGTCCAAGATTTTATGCTTGTTCTCGTTTATGAAAAGTTACAAAAAGATCAGATCATAAACGGCTGAGAAAGCTGGAGACACCATTTTTCACTTATATTTATGCTCAAGGGCAGGCAACTCTAAAGCTGTTTGTCCCGTGCATCCCAAATATGAACTCGACATAGACTGTAAGCCCCTCCTGGTTATCTGCAAGTTTGATGAAGATCAGATCAGAAATGACTGAGAAAAAGTAGAGACATTGTTTTCCCTATTATAAGTCTATGGGAAAATATTTCCCGCTCAAGGGGATGTAACTGGAAAACCGCTGGTCAGATTCAAAGCAAATTCGAACTCATCCGAGATTTAATGCTTTTTCTCGTTTATGAAAATTTACAAAAAGATCAGAGACACCATTTTTCACTTATATTTATGCTCAAGGGCAGGCAACTCCAAAGCTGTTTGTCCCGTGCAGCCCAAATTCGAACTTGACGTAGACTGTAAGCCCCTCCTGGTTATCTGCAAGTTTGATGAAGATCGGGTCAGAAAAGGCTGATAAAAAGTGGAGACGTCGTTTTCCCCATTATAAGACAATGGGAAATTTTTTCACACTCAAGGGGATGTAACTGGAATACCGCTGGTCAGATTCAAACCAAATTCGAACTTGTCTGAGATTTTATGCTTGTCCTCGTTTATGAAAAGTTACAAAAAGATCAGATCATAAACGGCTGAGAAAAGCTGGAGACACCATTTTTCACTTATATTTATGCTCAAGGGCAGGTAACTCCAAAGCTGTTTGTCCCGTCCAGCCCAAATTCGAACTCGACATAGACTGTAAGCCCCTCCTGGTTATCTGCAAGTTAAGGATCAGAAATGGCTGAGAACAAGAGGACCATGATGGTCCTAATTCGCTCACCTGAATTAAGATATGTACATGTGTGTCCCAGGGTGGGGCAATTTTTGGTCCCAACTCTATGATTTGAAAAATCTTGGTAGACCCCAGCGCTGGGGTATATTTAGCCCCAGGGCTATAATTTGAACAATCTTAGTAGAGGTTCACTAGGTGAAGCTTCATACCACATATCAAACACCTGGGCCTTCTGATATCAGACAAGACAATTTTTTAAGGCTTTCCCTATATAAGCCTATGTTAAAGCAGTGGGCCCTGTGGCAGGGGCAATATTGGCCCCAGGGCTACAATTTGAATAATCTTGGTAGAGGTCCACTAGATGAAGCTTCATACCAAATATCAAAGATCTAGGCCGTATGGTTTCAGAGAAGATTTTTAAAGGATTCTCCTATACAAGCACATGAGAAACTGGTGGGCCCCAGTGCGGGGCCATTTCTGGACCCAGGGCTATAATTTGAACAATCTTGGTAGAGGTTCACTAGATGAAGCTTCATACCAAATAATATAGACCTTGGCCCAGTGGTTTCAGAGAAGAAGATTTTTAAAGGATTTTCCCTATGTAAGTCTATGTAAAACCGCTGGGTGTCTAAGCATCGCCTTTTGGCCGCAGGGCAATAATTTGAACAATCGTCATAGAGGTCCCCTAGATGAAGCTTCATACCAAATATCAAAGACCTGGGTCCTACGGTTTCAGAGAAGAAGATTTTATAAAGGATTTCCCTAGACAAGCATGTGTAAAAGGGGTGGGCCCCAGTGCGAGGGCATTATTGGCCCCAGGGCTATAATTTGAACAATCTTAGTTGAGGTCCTCTAGATGAAGCTTCATACCAAATATCAAAGATCTGGGCTCAGTGGTTTCAGAGAAGAAAATTTTAACAAGGGGTAAGGAGGAGTTGTCGTTTGAAGATTTTTTCTATTTTTAGCTCTGGCGGCCATCTTGTTCGCCACGTTGAATGATTTTAGCTATTTTGGTAGGGAGTCACCTAACTAACATTCCTGTGAAGTTTGAATCAAATTGGCCTAAGGGTTGAGGAGTTCGCGTTATGACGTAAATTTACAAAGTTTTGTCTGTTTTTAGCTATGGCGGCCATTTTGCTCATCAGAACGAAAACGTTTTAGCTATTTTGGTAGTGGGTCATCTAAGCATCATTCCTATGAAGTTTGAATGAAATTGGCCCAAGGGTAAAGGAGGAGTAGTCGTTGGAAGAATTTTTCTATATTTAGCTCTGGTGTCCATCTTGTTAGTCAGAGCGGAATGATTTTAGCTATTTTTTGAGGGAGTCACCTACATAACATTCCTGTGAAGTTTGAATCAAATTGGCCCAAGGGTTAAGGAGGAGTTCATGTTTGAAGCAAATTTACGATGTTTTTCTATTTTTAGCTATGGCGGCCATTTTGCCCATCAGAGCAAAACCTTTTCAGCTATTTTGGTAGATGGTCACCTAAGCAATATTCCTATGAAGTTTGAATAAAATTGGCCCAAGGGTACAGGAGGAGTCGTCTTTTAAAGTTCTTTTCTATTTTTAACTCTGGCGGCCATCTTGTTTGTTAGGCATAAGTTTAATTTGTAGGTCCAATGTGGTCTTCGTACCTTTATAGTGGTCCAAAGTAGATAAAATTGGTATCAAAAGAAACATGGGCATCTTATCTCCACAATGAGACTTATTATTCTTTTCTAAACCATGTACTTTTTGCACCAGGGCAACTCAAATACCACTAGGGTCAGTCACATTTTGATCTATCTGGATCGCGATATATTTTAGCAGTTTTTGACTTCGTTCACTGTGTCACAGATACGGAGAGTGAAAACCCGGCTTCAGTTATGAGGAGTAATCATTTGAATGTCATAAAATTGCTTTCTTACCAATATACATTGCAAACTCATATCATAAAACTGTGATTTCCAGACTTCAGTAGAACGACAGCCATTTTCACGCACTTGGTGACTTGTTTACATAAAGCGCCTCAATGACGTGGAATGACGTGCCAAAATTAAAGCGACCTCTGATAATGGCGCGAAAATTAAGGGACGTAACTACGTAAAACGATGTTTTTTGTTCTTCATTCTATTCTAGAGAAGACTGTAAAATCTTCTGAATGCGAGAGATAAGAGCATCCAAATTATTTCCGTCACTAATTATAGTAAACTTATTAGCTTCCGATGAATACAGATTTTTTTACCTCAGCAGGATTGTCAGAATCGACTGGTTTTTGGTCGATTGTAAGAAGGACGGCGGTGTATCATTTTGAGAATGCTTACAGTAACTTACTCATTTGCATACCGCATGCTAAAACAATATTCAGCCAAGAAATTCCAAAAACGTTCATTTTTCTGTTTACTATTTTGAATTTTATTATTTTTCAAACATTAACTTAGGAGTTATTCTTTAGTTGCATCTTACATCTTTATTTTAATAAATAACCAATGGTAAATGACGAGGAAGACAACAACAAAAAAGGCTCCATTGGGGGTATTTGGAAACTGTTTGGAGTGTGTAAAAATATTACTACATGCGATTTATTCCGTTAATGCTCTCTAATGGACCTATGTCTATAAAGTGACAAAAATTTGGCCTCAAATGCAAAAATATCCAATTTAGCCCAGGCTGAAAGAATGACAGAATAACAGCTTGCTGGAAGACTGGTCTCATCTCTGAATGGGGATGAAACCACATTATTTAGGAAAATGATAAATTCATGGCAAATCTAAAAAATGTGGTCTCACTCCTATATAGAGAAGAAAATCTGGAACATACTAAAAGTCTGGGCTGAAGGAATGTGGTCTCATCTCTATATAGGGATGAGACCACATTGTTAAGGAAAATGATAAATTCATGGCAAATCTAAAAAATGTGGTCTCACTCCTATATAGAGAAGAAAATCTGGTCTCACCTCAAATAACATACTAAAAGTCTGGGCTGAAGGAATGTGGTCTCATCTCTATATAGGGATGAGACCACATTATTAAGGAAAATGATAAATTCATGGCAAAACTAAAAAATGTGGTCTCACTTCTATATAGAGAAGAAAATGTGGTCTCACCTTAAATCACATACTAAAATCCTGGGCTGAAGGAATGTGGTCACATCTCTTTATAGGGATGAGACCACATTATTTAGGAAAATGATAAATTCATGGCAAATCTAAAAAATGTGGTCTCACTCCCTATATAGAACAGAAAATGTGGTCTCACCCTAAATAACATACAAAAAGCCTGGGCTGGGACGAGATCACAATATTTAGGAAAATGATAAATTCATGGAGTAGAAAAAAGCCTGTGCTAAAGGATTGTGGTCTTAATAATTTGGTTACCCGTTAAAAAAAAACTTAAGTTGATCCCTATTATTATTAGACACGCTACATACACGGAATGAATCTAATTTTGATGCTGATTAGGGCCCAATTATTCTGTATGTTAATTAGGATATAACTGCGCATCCCTCTAAAATGAATCCAGAAATCCCATTGGTGGAAGCTAAAAATCTTGTTGTGCTTTAGAATGCTTACAGCACTCTTCAAAATTTATGAATGAATGGTCACGTTGTCTCTTTGATCCAAGTTAGTGGACGCTTGCATGTTCGTAACGCCCAGAGAGCTAAATTTTGCATTGGATTGTAAAATGTAGACATTTTAAAGAATTTACCGTCATCATCAGATGAACAGTATCTCTAGTTAAGTATTTGGTTAAAGATAAATTGGAAATCACAATGGAATATAGTTGCCAAGTCATGCAAATTAGAGAAAAACCGTTGCTACCCCCTTGCACTAGAAAGCAAAATGGCAGAGCAGAAGCGGAAAAATTTCCATACCCTACCTCAGTTCAACCGATCCTAGCCAACCATCCTTCTGCCTAGGCTATCATTTTTCTTTGTGATATTAGAGATGAGATATTGAAGTTTGTTTTAAGACCTTATTTGGTGTGATTCACCTTCTTATAAGGCAGGGGACCACATTGGACCTACAAATTAAACTTTTACCGTTTGTTAGAGCACTACGATTTTAGCTATTTTGGTAAGCAGTCATTTGAGCAACATTCCTGTGAAGTTTGAATCAAATTGGCCCAAGGGTTGAGGAAGAGTTTGTGTTTGAAGCATATTTACGATGTTTTTTCTATTTTTAGCTATGTCGCCATTTTGCTCCTGAGAGCAATACCCTTTTAGCTATTTTAGTAGAAGGTCACCTAAGCAACATTCCTATAAATAAAAATCAAAAATGAGTTCCTTTAAGAGCAATAAAAACATTCATAAGAAAGAAGATGGTCATACTACGTAGTTTCGGCTAATAAAGCCTCATCAGTGACCCTGTAATGATCCGGCAAAGAAAGCCAGAGGAAACATACTGCAATTTTGCAAATTTCGAATAGGCAGTCATTTCAAAGACTGATATAAATCAAAATGGGGTCCAAATAAATAAAAACCTGTCTAGAATATGAGTCTAAACCAATATTTTTTTTTTTTTCTGATTTCTCAGACTATTCACGTTGATCTCAAAGGACCAAAAGTAAAATATAAACTGCACTATGGTTGATGTACGGGGAGACGTTTTACAGCCGCCACACGGCACAACACCAGCTGCAGTGAAGGCAAATAAAAATCAAAAATGAGTTCCTTTATGAGCAATGAAAACATTCATAAGAAAGAAGATAGGTCATACTACATAGTTTTGGCTAATAAAGCCTCATCATTGAATTAATTTGGCTCAAGGGTACAGGAGTTGTCGTTTAAAGAATTTTCTATTTTAAGCTGTGGCCGCCATTTTGTTCACCGGAGCGGGAACCTTTTAGCTATTTTGGTAGAGGGTCACCTAAGCAACATTCCTATAAAGTTTGAACGAAATTGGCCTTAAGGTACAGGAGGAGTTGTCGTTTAAAGATTTTTCTATTTTCAGCTCTGGTGGCCATCTTGTTTAGCGGAGTGAAACAATTTTACCAATTTTTGTAGAAGGTCACCTCAGCAATATTCCTATGAAGTTTTATTGAAATTGGCTCAAGGGTTAAGAAGGAGTTAAAATTTAAAGCAAATTGTTGAAGCCGCACGACACACAACGAACGACGGACATTGACTGATCACAATAGCTCACCATGAGCACTTCGTGCTTAGGTGAGCTAAAAAGTGGAGACGTTGTTTTCCCCATTATAAGTCTATGAGAAAATTTTTCACGCTCAAGGGGATGTAACTGGAAAACCGCTGGTCAGATTCAAACCAAATTTGAACTCATCCGAGATTTTATGCTTGCTTGAGAAAAGCTGGAGACACCATCTTTCACTTATATTTATGCTCAAGGGCAGGTAACTCCAAAGCTGTTTGTCCAAATTTGAACTCGATGTAGACTGTAAGCCCCTCCTTGTTATCTGCAAGTTTGATGAAGATCGGATCAGAAATGGCCGAGAAAAAGCGGAGACGCCGTTTTCACCATTATAAGTCTATGGAACCTTCTTGTTTCCATGGCAACCGCAGTGCTGATCAAAACTGGTCAAAAACCTAATGCAGTCAATCCCCCAACCCAGTGATACTGCACCGATTGGCCAGCCAGTTACTTAGATGTTCAAGTTCAAAGGTGTGGACGACGGATGGACGACAGACGGACGACGGACGGACTCTCACCTTGTGAGCCTTTGGCTTAGGTGAGCTAAAAATATCTAGAGCAAATTTTGGGAAAAAAGTCTTATTTTATGGACAAATTCTTTGTTATTTTATAGATGAAAAATATATCCCTACATTACTACATCACACAACCTGACATAGTGTTAGGACTGACCCTCAGTGTACCAAATGGAATCTTGCTCCTTATATATGGCAGGAGTCCATTTCAAAATTTAGGGGTGTCAGGTTGTGTTATCTTTAAAATTTATTCGGAAAATGGCTGAACTTTTAGCAAACAGTGGAGGCCCTGATCAGATGCCGCATTCTGATCTGGGCCTGCACTGTACCTGCCAGGGTACCCATTCTAGGGTTTCTGGTAAAAAATGGGCATAAAAAAGTTACCTTGAGCCCTTCCTCCCAGCTGATCCAGAGGTCTCCGCGAGTGAGGAAACATGAGACAGCATGCCTACAGACATGGTGGATCCATCCTTCATGTAGAAGTTGTTTCATGATGGCATCAATCCAAGGAAATCCTGTTGAACCCTGGAGAAAATGAGAAGACATTCAACAATGATGTAACAAGAGAATATGAATAAAACATTTTCTTTCCATGTTCTGATCCTGTTGAAGCCCATGTATGTTAACCCATTTTGTACTGAATGGAAACTCTTGCCTTATAATAGCAGGAATCCATTTCAATATTTAGGGCTGTCAGGCTGATTTATTCTCAGAAATTCATTTAGGAAAATGGCTGCTGAACAAGAACAAGAGATCCATGATGAACGTGAATTCCTCACCTGTGTCATGATTGAACTTGACCAAGATTTCATTGAGACAAATACTCATGTTTCATGAAGGTTGAAGCAAAACTGTGGCCTCCAGAAGGTGAACAAGATTTAAAAGCAACTTGACCCAAAAATCCTAGTTTTATTTTATCAAATATGATCCATATTAGAACTTGACCAAGACATCAAGACAAAACATTCTGGTATAGTTTCTTTAAGACAAACAAAACTGAGGCCTCTAGAGGGTGATCAAGGTTTTAAAGCCATTTGACCTAGAGGCCTAGCTTTTTTATTCAACAAGACCAATATTTAAACTTGACCAATATCATCAAGCCAAACATTCTGGTATAGTTTCATGAAAATAAAAGCAAATCTCTGGCCTCTAGAGGTGTACAAGGTTTTAAAGCAATTTGACAGTGACATAGTGTTTGATCTGACATGACCTGACATGTGTGTGAATTCGGGTTCAACAATTTTTCAGTCATATCATGACGGTGTCTGGTTGCGACAGGGAGCTCAATGCTCACTTTTATAGTGCTGCCTCACTGAAGTATCATGTCCCAGACACACTACATGATACCACACCCAGTCACATTATCCTGACACTGGGTCGACCAGTCCTAGCTCTACCCTGTAAATCTTAGTGCTAAGCGAGGAGCAGCTAGGACCTGTATTCGAACTTGATCAAGATACGAGTATCATCGAGACAAACATTCTGACAATGTTTCATACACATTAAAGCAAAACAGGCTTCTTGTGGGTGAACAAGGTTTCAAAGCAATCTGACCTATATTCAAACTTGACCAAGATAGCATCAAATCATACTTCCTTTTTGGAAAGTTTCATGAAGAATGAAGTAAAACTGTGGCCTCCAGAAGGACTTAGAGCAATTCGACCCAGTGTCCTTGTTTTTATCGAACATATGCCACATTCAAACCTGACCAAGGTATCATCAAGACACTCATTCTGGTATAGTTTCATGCAAATGGGAGCAAAACTGTAGTCTCTATAGGATGAACAAGGTTTTAAAGAAATCTGACCTAGTGACCTAGTTCCTGACCCAACATAATCCATATTCAAGCTTGACCGAGATATCATCAAGACAAACTTTCTGTTGAAGTTTCATGAAGATTGAAGCTAAACAGTGAACAAGGTTTTAAAGAAATCTGACCTAGTGATCTAGTTTTTGACCAAACATAACCCATATTCAAACTTGACTGAGATATCAACATGACAAATATTCTGGTAAAGTTTTATGAAGCAAAACTGTGGCCTCTAGAGGGTTAACAAGGATTTAAATAAATTTGACCTAGTTTGCTCCAATATAACCCATATTCAAACTTTACCAAGATATCATCAAGACAAATATTCTGTTAAAATTCATGAAGATTGAAGCAAAATTGTGGCCTCTAGAGGGTGAACAAGGTCAATTTTAAAGGCAGACAATGCATGATGCATGTACAATGGACAAAGTGTGTTCACAATACCTCACCATGAGCACTTCATGCTCAGTTGATTAAAAAAGGTTAACCAAAGGTAAACATGTTTGACAATAACCGCTAAACAACGACCCATCCAGCCAGTACTATTTTGAATGATAGAATTTTGAAAAACAAATCCAAAAATGTGAGTACCTTTTGCATTTGCAAAAGCTACTAATATATTTTCAACAAAACTAGAAATGCGTCCAAATGACATGGATGCCCCTGCTTGAAAGTATGTTTCTGAACCACCTAAGCACTTTTGACCTCAAAGTATGACCTTGACCTCGAAGGTATCAATCTTAGACTTGCGCATAAAACATCATCTCATAATGTTTAACATTTCTGCCACGTAATTTCAAAATTCGTCCAGAAATAAGGAAGATATTGACCATGTTTAAGTTTCAGACACTTTTTTGACCTTTAACCTCTAAGTATGACCTTGACCTTGAAGGCACAGACATCTATGCCAAGTAATCTCAAATCCATCCAGAAATAAATAAGTTATTGACCTTGTTTACAATTCACACCCTTGACCTTTGAGGTATGGACCTGGCTTTGGTGCCGTACACATCACCTCGTGAGGAGTCATTTCAAAATCCATCCAGAAACAAGAAAGTTATTGACCGTGCTTATGTTTTGGACCTTGTTTTTACCTTTGACCTCTAAGTATGACCTTTACCTTGGGGTTACGGACATAGTTTTTGTGCTTGACACAGCGTCTAATGATGGTTAACATTTCTGCCAAGTAATTTCAAAATTCATCAAGAAACAAGAAAGCTATTGGTTGTGTTTTGGACCCTTTTTTTGACGTTTGACTTCTTAATTATCAACGCTTGGCCCCACCCAGGGGTTTGACCCAAGAGCTTAGATATATGAAGAGAATCTAACATATGGTTACGGAGATATGAGCAATTAAAAAGATTTAGCATGAAACTTTGATGTAAAAGTTGACCATTGGACAGATGGAGAGAAGAACAAACAAACAAATGAACAAACAAATTGACAGGAAGAAGTCTGTGTAATCATTTGATAAACCCACTATGGAAATTGGGTTTTACAAGGGTAATCATTATGTATCTTATTTTAGCTCCAATATATAGACTGTAAGACTTTGTTAGAGCTATCTCAATACCACGGTTCTAACAGCACCTATAATCAATGTTTTAGGCAGAAATAAGAAAAATCACAATTTATTTGAGGAAATGTTTATTTTTGAGATATTGACCCATTTAGTACCAGAAACCCCAAAATGGGTACCCTGGCAAACAGTGCAGGCCCAGATCAGATGCTGCGTGTGGCGTCTGATCAGAGCCTCCACCGTTTGCTAAAAATTCAGTCATTTTACAAATCAATTTTGAAGAAAACACAACCTGACATCCCTAAATTTTGAAATGGACTCATGCTATATATAAGGAGGAAGATTCCACCTGGTCCAAAAAGGGTTAACATTCAAACAGTATACATATGTATTCGGGTAATTAACCACAGACACTATTGTCACACTAACCTCTGCCCACAGTTTTAGTTTCACAGGATCTTTATACCAGGGAATGTTGAGACATATTGGGTTCTCAATCATCTTGTTATAGTGAATGTTGTTCACGGACATTGTGTAGAAATATTCTCTCCAGATCAACTGACCAATTGCTGACAGGTTGAAGTCCTTCTTTCCCTGATGGACCTGCAATATTATACAGATATTCAATATAATTTGTTTGTTTGTATTGTAGTTTAACGGCCCAGTCAACACTATTTTAGGTCATTTTTGAGCCGGTCAGTTTACCTATTCACACCTTTCCTGGGCAGGCTTATACGTAAGCGGTTAACCAGTACAGTGCACATTCTTTTGCCAGAAACTGACAACTGCCTTTCTTGAATCAGCGGACGGGAGAGAAGACCGTAGAAAAGATTTCATATACAATATAATGACAAAATGTGTTGTTATGGCAACTTCAATGCAACAAATCCTCAGCTCAAGACTAGCTAGATTAACTCATTGTATACTAGTGGACTCTACCATTGCTATTTGTTGGACAAGTCCATTTGCCATTTAAGAGGTCTCAGGCTAATTTTTTTTCATTTTTTTACTATTTTTGATGGAAAATTTGGTCAGCAAATAGTGCAAGCCCTGATCAGACGCCACATTCTGCGGCGTCTTATCTGGGCCTGCAGTGTTTGCCAAGGTACCTTTAAGAGTTTTCTGTATGCAATGGGCTATTGGTCAAACATATTGTATTTCATATCCCAAGAAATAATATTGTTGATATTTGTTTGAATGGCCACAGTGAGGCAATGCTAACAGATGTCCACAACACTGAATTTGTTTCTTGAAGTAATTAACCCATTGTATGCCGGAAACCCCTAAAGGCGTACATTGGCAAACAGTGCAGACCAAGATCAGACACCGCAGAATGTGGCATCTGATCAGGGATTGCATTATTTGCTCACAGAATTTTCAATCAAAAATAGAATAAAAATGAAACAAGAATGTGGTGTTTGTGAAACACGAACATGTCCCCGGGCAAGGCCTTTTTTTTTTTTTTTTTCAAAGTTGGTCAAGGTCACAGGTCAAATTTTTTTGCATGAATGTGAAGCTCTTGTCACAAGGAACCTACATGACAAATATGAATGCTCCATCTCAAACATTTCAAAAGTTATGACCAACGTTAAAGTTGTCCACGTACAACCAACAAACAGACGGGGCAAAAACAATATGTTCCTGCTATCGCTACCGGGGACATAATAATAGGCCTATCACCCTGTATATGTCAAATGAACTTGTCCAACATATAGCAATGGAAGAGTCCACTAGTATACAAATGCCCTTTATTACCTATCATATTCTATATTGCGATTCTTTATACCAGCAAAATCAATCAAATTGTTTGTAAGAATTCATCAGAAAGCTACACCATGCCTGTAACTGTAGTTCTAAAGAAATGAACTTGAAGATTTGGGCTGATGCTAGGGTTGATACAAATGTTGATAGGTTGTTAAATGGAAAGACGAACAACTTGACAAACAGAGAGAAAACAAGACGCTTGTATCATGACATGCTTAACCCTTTTAGTACCCGAAACCCCAAAACGGGTAGTTGGCAAACAGTGGAGGCCCAGATCAGACGCCGCAGAACGCGGCGTCTGATCAGGGCCTCCACTGTTTGCTAAAAGTCCAGTCATTTTCCAAAAAGAATTTGAAGTAAAAACAACGTGACACCCCTAAATTTTAAAATGGACTCCTGCTATATATAAGGAGGAAGATTCCATTTGGTTCAAAAAGGGTTAAGGGAACACATAAGAGAACAAATACTGTCATTATAATTAGGGTCCTTTGTATATAAATTTCTATGCTAACTTTTTTATCATACTTATTTTACTTTCATTATACAGAAAGCTCAAGAATTTATAATCACATTCTAAAAGGCATTGTTATCATACCTGCATATCCGGAAAAAAAATTAAAGACAAATATACAATAACTTAGCATTTTGGTAAGATTAGCTAAAGCTGAAAAGCAGTTTGGGACCCACTCCTTGTAATCATGGTTAGCTTAATAGGTGGAGTGTGATAGCTCAGTAATTAGTGCACTTGCCTCTGATGCTAGAGGTCCCGGGTTCGATCCACGGCAGCGGTGTGAATACTGTTAGTATTGCCAATTTACTATTACCAAGTAACTATTGTGATGTATTGATATGCTGATGTATTGTCACATATGGCAAGCCAACTGCACAATAAATCTTCAACTTGAAACCCAAGTTTGAACTTTGAAAACTTCAAACCATAGTTTCAAAGAAAACCTGCACAAACTGGACGTTAAAACTGTGGTTTGAAAGCTGAAGAAGTTAATACCCTAGTTTGGAAGTTGAAACTATGGTTTAAATAATTGCTGTGCTGTTTTTCTTTGAAATCGTGGTTTCAAGTTTTAAAACCCTAGTTTGAAATCTTTAAACCATGGTTTCAAGTTGAAGATTAAGTGTGGACTTGCCTTGCCAAAGTAAATGATACTGAAATATTTATTGTGCAAATGGCATGTTAATCCGAATTTTAAACTTCAAGCAGTGGTTTGAAGATTTACTGTACATTTCGCCTTGAAACTGGGGTTTGAAGAATTAAAGTGAAGGTATTAGAAAATAAATTAAAACACATTTGAAAGTTGAAATCATGGTTGTCATAGTTACATCACCACTCAAAACAGTAGAACATTTCAATTTCTTAATTTCATATTACATTACAATTTAAAACACTTTTGCTAGAGTCCAAAGCAGAAACCTTGTTAATAGTAAAACATTAAATTTTGTGTTTTATCAAAACAAAAATATCTAGATTATAGATTCAGAGGAAAACCATGTCACTCTGAAACTAAAGTATGAAAAACAATGTCCCTAACCAGCCCATAAATATAACTAAAACCCATTTGACTTTGAAAACTAGGTTGGGGTAACCAATATCTAAGGCGCATACAAGCCATTTTTGACCCAAACTGACAGTTTTTGGGAGCCTGTGAACTTGAAAAAAGAGGGCCAAGATGGCCAAGATGGCCCTGAATTACTCACCTGATTCCAAGTCACAAAGCTTCAAAAAGTCAAGTGGATAACTGGCATCCATCTTCCATGAAGTATAAGCTTTGCATTTAGATAGATGGTTATATGAAATTGGACCGAATAGCATTTAAAGTTTTTTTTCTATATTTAGCTCTGTCTGCCATTTCATACATTGGAGACCTTATTAGCAACTTTTGTAGAGGGTCACCTAAACACCTAGCCTATGAATTTAAATGTTGTTCATCAGAGCGTAACGATTTTAGCTATTTTGGAAGGGAGTCATCAAGGCAACATTCCTGTGCAGTTTGAATAAAATAGGCCCAAAGGTTTTCGGAAGGGATGCATTTAAATTAATGAAGGTTTACTTTTAGCTCTAGGCAGTCAATTTGCTCATCAGAGAGGAACCGTTTTAGTCATTTCTGCAACATTTCTGTGTAGTTTAAATAAATTTGACCCAAGGGTATAGGAGGAGATGATGTTTCAAGATGTTTCTATTTTTACCCCTAATGGCCATCTTGTTCATCCAAGCAAAAGGATTTTAGCTATTTTTGGTAGGGGCTCCCTAGGCAACATAACTGTGAAGTTTGAATCAAACCGAACCAAGAGTTAAAGAGCAGTTCACATTTAAAGCAAAGTGTTGATGTTTTTTCTATTTTTAGTTCTGGTGGCCATTTTGCTCAGTGAAGCATAACCCTTTTAACTATTTGGTAGATGGTCACCTAAGCCACATTTCTTTAAGTTCAAATGAAATTGGCTTGTGGGTACAGCAAGAGTTGCCATTTAAAGATTGTTTTTTTTAATCAAATTAAACCAAGGGTCTAAGAGGAGTACCCATCAAAGTGCTGATGTTTTTCTACTTTTAGCTCTAGCTGCCAATTTGCTCATCTGAACAACCGTTTTAGCTATCCTATGAAGTCTGAATCAAATTGGCGCGAGGGTACAGGAGTTTTTTAAAGATTTTTTTTATTTTTAGCTCTGGTAACCATCTTGTTCATCGGAGCAGAACAATTTTAGCTATTTTGATAGGGAGCCCCCTAGGCAACATTCCTGTGATTCTGTGAATTTGGAATTAAATTACCAAAGGGTTTAGGATGAGTTGCCAATTAAAGCAAACTGTTGACGTTTTTCTATTTTTAGCTTTGGCAACCATTTGCTCATCTGAGCGGAACAGTTTTAGTTTTTCTGTAGAGGGTCACATTCCTATGAAGTTTGAATGAAACTGACCCAAGGAGGTTGTCTTCTAAAAAAAATTTCTAATGTTAGCTCTGGAGCAATCAGATCAGGGTCTACACTGTTTGCCATTCTGTCTGCACTTTTTGGACTCCTTGCTGGATCGTGAAACAAATTTGTTAAAATTTTTATGAGAATTACAGCAAGTTCTCAAGGAATCCGAATTTTAAGTGTTTTTACACTGTTCCAATATGGCATTACCCTCAAGTATGTCTCTCTCAGACTCCAGTAGAATCGACGGATAGAAAGACAGCCAAATCTCAGATGAGCACTCATACTCATAGGAGGTCCCACAAGGTCTGGAAAGGCCTGATTCGGCATTACAGCACCAGTGCGAAATGCCTGAAAAAGTCAAAGTGGTGCAATGAACTAGAAATGTGTTAAAATGACACATATGCGTCTGCCCAGGTGCCCTCCTCACCCGGAAAAATGCATTTTCCAACAACAGTCAGACAACATAGCTCACCTGAAAAAATGTCTTTAACCCTTTTTGTACCAAATGGAATCTTCCTCCTTATATATGGCAGGAGTCGATTTCGAAATTTAGCTTGTGTTTTCTTCATAATTTATTTGGAAAATGAATGAACTTTGTGCAAACAGTGGAAGCCCTGTTAGATGCCACATTCTTTGGCGTCTGATCTGGGCCTGCACTGTTTGCCAGGGTACCCCTTTTGGTACAATTTTGTGTGACTTTTACCTGACACTGAGGTGAAATGACATCTCAAGCCCTGCCACCCAATGAAACCATAAGGCTTATATGCATTGGACGATCTGATTCACTGGGCAGACTTAGTCCTTCTAAGCGGTTTACCAGTAGCATGGAAGCACCATGCAGCCCAATCTATTTCTCTAAACCCTGATGGGCGGGGGCCAACACAGATGCCCTGTCCATGGTCCCTCCTTATTCAGAAAAACATTTTGCAATAATATTTGTCATTAGACAGCATAGCTCCCCTCGAAAGTGTCCTTGAGGTAATGGGCACAGGTGAGGGTATTTAAGAAATGAAATTTATTTTTCTGCAGTTCCTGGAAGTATGAACGCAGTGGGTCACGTGCAAAGTAAATGAACCCCGAATGGGTTCATGTAAACATTGCTAGCGACCCACTGTCGTTCATACTTTCATGAAAAGCAGAAAAATCAAGTTTATTTTTTATATTTACATTATTTGCCCCTCATCACTTGGCGAAAAAAATGCTTGTAGGGCAAACTTTTAAAGCTGAAAAACATTATCACGCTGTTTTTCTACAAAGAGCGGAGCAGCGTTGACGTCATCAACGCCCGTAGAGAACAATTATTTAGAATGACGTCACTCAACGTCACTGAAAATCATGTGATTCGATGGGTTCATGGACCTATGAACGCAATTGTTTTCTATAGGTTTACATTAGACTTTACACTGGAAATGTAAATATTGCCTATTGAACCTTCGGACCGATATTTATCATCATACCAAATATGAAACAAATCCATTGTACGAAACATGAGCTCTTAGAAAACTTAAATTATTTTTTTTTTAAGTTTGGGCCCTTGACCTTTACAGCATGGGCAGGGGGTATTGCTGTATAAAACATTGGATCTGTATCTACCATCACACATCATACTATTCACTCAATTGTACTAATATAGGTGTTTAACCTTTATCTTGCTGTTCACAACAACCCCTATCTTTGCAAACAGTGTAGATCCAGATCGGATGGCTTCTGAAGAAGCCATGAGATCAGGATCTACACTGTTTGGCATTCAGTTTATGAATTTGTAGCAATAAATTACATCAAATAATTTGATTGGTTGATAGACAGAAATAGGTGTGGCTTAAATGAATATTCAGCAAGGTAAGGGTTAACTGCTCTAATACCTGTAAAAAATATCTGGCCACAACTGACCACTGATAATTAACCTTTGCCACTCTCTGGGCAAATTCAGCAGATGCCAGATTATTAATATTTTTCTTGTTTTCCCAGAAAACAGGGCTTGACATGTCATGCAAATCCATAGGAGACAATTTGAATGAAATGTCAAATCCTGTTTTCTAGGAAAAATAAGAAAAAATATATTTCAAAAAGTTGTCTGCTAAAAAAATACCCAAAATCAGACTGGCCCAGAAAACATGTACACCCCATATTTTCCAGTTCTGTGGTGTATTCCTTGCTTCCAAAGGATAACCCTTTTATAGAACATATTTAACGTCACTACAGCTGGTCTCTGGGAATGTGTGGCGGCCGTAAAAAGTCTCCCTGCCCTACATCATAGTGTAGTTTATATTATCTTGTCCTTTGGGATCATTGATTCCATTGTGAAATTTTGAAAATATCTGAGGGTCACTGATGAGGCCTAAATGGCCGAAACTAGCTAGTCTGGCGCAGAAAACATGTACACTCTATATTTTCCAATTCTGTGGTGTATTCCTTGCTTCCAAACCCTTTCTAGAACATATTTGACTGTACATACCTGTGTATGAAATTCAATCTACCAATGTTTTTAAAAAACAGAAACCATTTTTCATGTAAAAATGAAGTTGAAAAAGATGTGTTTGTGAAGCACCAACATGTCCCAGGTAAGGTCAATTTTTTCTTTGAATTTGGCCACAGTTTTTTTGTTTGAGCCAGAAGCCCTTGGCACAAGGAACCTACATGCTAAATATGAAGGCTCTATCTCAAACGGTTCAAAAGTTATGATCGAAGATAATTTTTTCTTTATAGTAGGTCAATGTCAAAATATTTTGTATGAGTGGAAAGCCCTTGGCACAAGGAACCTACATGCACAATATGAAGGCCATATCTAAAATGGTTCAAAAGTAATCACCACTGTTATTTTTTCTTTAAAGTAGGTCAAAGGTCAAGGTCACAGGTCAAAATTTTTGTATGGACCTGAAGCCTTCATCACAAAAAACCCACATGCAAAATATGAAGGCTCTTTCTCAAACGGTTAAAAGTTATGATCAATGTTTTTTTTCTTTAGAGTAGGTCAAAGGTCAAGGCAAAGGTCACAGGTCAATTTTTTTTGTATAACTGTGAAGCTCTTGTCACAAGGAACCTACATGCTAAATATGAAGGCTCTATCTCAAACGGTTTAAAAACAAGAGCTACGCATGTGGGTGCCAAGGCTCGGCTGCAAAAATTCCAAGTCGAAAAAGGGGCATAACTGTGCCAAAAATATTTTGAGGCTTACCTCACCTATCATAATGAACGTCTAGTTCAAGTTTCAAGTAAATATGTTCAGTAATAACAGATAATACAAAATTTTTTGCATGTCGACGACGACGGCGCAGACAACGCCAGAGCTATGACAATACCTTGTTGTTTTCTTCGAAAACAGCCAAGCTAATTATGACAAATATTAATATTTTCTTTTAAGTAGGTCAATGGTCAAGGCAAGGCTATAGGTCAAAGTTTTATTGTATGAATGTAAAGCTCTTGTCACAAGGAACCTAAGTGCCAAATATGAAGGTGCTATCTTAAACAGTTCAAAAGTTATGACCAATGTTAAAGTTGCCCAACAAACAAAGAGGAATAATATCTTGAACAGTATTCCTGGTTTATTTTGGTGGCTTTCTGTTAACCCTTTCTGTACCAAATGGAATCTTCCTTCTTATATATAGCAGGAGTGCATTTCAAAATTTAGGGGTGTCAGGTGTTTTCTTCAAAACTGATTAAAACAAGGTGCTGAACATTTTGCAAACAGTGTAGGCCCTGATCAGACGCTGCATTATGCGGCGTCTGATCTGGGCCTGCACTGTTTGCTAGGGTACCCGTTTCATGGTTTCTGGTACTAAATAGGTTAATATTCAGAGTGCTCAGTTCTATGCACTGCAGTGCTTAATTGTTTCCAATATTGATTTTGCTTCACTAATTGAATAGCTAATTGGTATGATACACCTGTCAAGCAAATTGATGATGTCAATAAGTCTTCTGATGTCATTGTGCTCAATTGGGAACCAGCCTTGGGGCAATTTCCTTTTCCTGTTAACTCCGATCCCTCCCTGAATAAATATGTTAATAGTTCGAACTGGTTTATTTGGTATTGCATGCGCTTGGTTGTGGGCATACATACGGTTACCTACATTATATTAACCACATGAAGATACAGTACAGAATGGTTTTACCGAGCAAATGATGCTTCCTGTGAGTTTAACCCTTCTCTTGCTGAATATTCAGTTTAGCCACAGCCATTTCTGACTTTGAACTAACCAGATCACTTGATGTAATTTATTCCTACAAATTCATAAACTGAATGTCAAACACTGTAGATCCTGATCAGATGGCTTCTTCAGAAACCATCTGATCTAAAATCTACACTGCTTCCAAAGATAGAGGTTGTCGTGAACAGCAGGATAAGAGTTAATATTTTCAGATGCCATGGATATGGTTGTGGTGAACTAAGCTGAATCAGAACAGATGCTGTGATGTGCGACACACAATCAATGGACAATATGATTCATAAATGACCAAGTTATTATGAAGTGTAGTCCCAGATAGTCTCATCTAAGGATTAAGCTTTCCAATTCATTCTGCTTACTGAACAATATGTGAAAGAAGTCTTTGATAGATACTTTCGAGTGATGGAATATTTTAAAGGGACACTTTTTACTTCATTCAAAGAGCATCATCTACTATCAATTTTAACACATTTAGTACCAGAAACCCCCAAGGGGTACCTTGGCAAACAGTGCAGGCCCAGATCAGACGCCGCAAAACGCGGCGTCTGATTAGGGCCTACACTGTTTGGTAAAAGTTCAGCCATTTTCCAAATCAATTTTGAAGAAAATACAACCTGACACCCCTAAATTTTTAAATGGACTACTGCTATATATGAGGTTGAAGATTCCATTTGGTACAAAAAGGGTTAATAAAAACCTTTAAACATTTGAATGCTGGGATATGAGTAGTCACAAGGCAAAAATTACCATGAAATTGGAATTTCCACAGAATTTCAGCACCCCTTGAAGCCGGCTTAATAAAATTATGCCAAGATGTCTGCTTCATTAAAACAAATGGGTTGCTGAATTTAGGTTGGGATAAAAGCATATTACAAATCTTTGCACAACTACAAAATAACTGCAGATTAAAGCGGGGTTGTCATGACAGGGGACTGTCAAAAGTTGTATATATATGGGGGTAATACAGGTAACTGGCAATGGGTGAGGATACAGTCCCCCTCTACATCATGTTCAACCCTGGAGCCAATGCTGAGGTGATGATAATTAGTAAAAGTTGGAAAAGGCTATGTCGGGTCAAATATATACAAAATTTATTTGGACTAAAACTGCCTGTTATCTTCCAGGGAGCTGAGACTTCTAAGGGACTGACATGGTTTAATGACGCAGACTCTAATTTTTTCTACCTTGCGGCCAGTCAAACCCATCCCAAGTTATAAAGAAAAGTTCACTGTCTTTAAAGTCTTCTTTAGTTAAGCCATTCTAGAATAAACAAACAGACAGGGAAAAATCAATATGTACCTGCTATCACTAATGGGCACATAAAAAGGGCCATAACCCTCATAATAATTGGCTGGTTTTGAACTTGACCTGTATTTAACCCTTATCTTGCTAAATAGTCATATTCATCGGCGTTGATACGACGTTGCGTAAACATTGTGTGGCCGCTGGACAAGCGGGTACCTCGAGTGGTAGGCTTGAGATGTCATTTCATCTCAATGTTGGGTAAATAATGTATACCCCTGTTTGTTTGTTTGATTGATTGATTTCAGGTAAACGTCCCCGTCAACACTATTTAGGTCATTTTCGAGACATTGCTTCAATTTTTAGAAGCCTCCGGGGTGTAGTGGTTACGCTACTCGCCTTGAAATGATATTTTTAATGTAAAATTAATTTTAATTAATAATATACCTACCCATCACTACAATTATAGCCTTTTCACCAGACGCAGGTCTGGGACAGTCTGACACAAAAAAAATCTAGCCAGAAATGCCACCGGCATGTCCCTTTTCCCGTGACCTCCCCAGCGTCGAGTCCTGATTGGTCGCTGATGTCACATGACCTATCAGACCAATAGGCAGACGATACAGGTCACGTGACCGTGATTTTCGCGCCGAGAAGATCATTATTTCTTTCAGGAAAACAAATATTTCAGGCGGGGCTGGGAGGCGGGACATACCATTGTAGTGATGGGTAGGTATATTATTAATTAAAATTAATTTTACATTAAAAATATCATTTTAATATCAAATATAACTACCCATCACTACAATTATAGCCTGAATTCAAAGCAAGTGGAGGGTTGGATGAAAAATAAAGTTACACATACCTAACTCCTCCAACCTTGGTTGTTTATACCCCTTTTTAAAAAACATCCAATGATGGTAATGTAAGAGAGTATCCACCATGACTGCAAGGGATCCAAATCCAAAATTCACAAGTGGAGAAGATAAATGGACAGGAACCGGAGTCAAAATAGAAGGTTCATACCTATTCAAACAGGCTAACAAACAACCAAGGAAAATAAAATCCCAAAATAAGTGCTGCTCATAATAGATTGAGAAGCTACTAAACTACCCAAGGAATGAGTACCACTACGAATGGGAACCAAGCACCTTAGGTGAAGGGATGAAAAGTAGCGTTGGAACATCCATTACGCAGTAAGAAAAAACATTCTGAAGAAAAAACGGAGTTCCAATATGCCAAAAATGTAGAAGGTTCTAACCTCATTCTGTATTCTGAATGATAATAGGACAGAAGTGAAATTAGCATATACTGGTAGAAGCTTTATCACTTTACAAATCCACTTTGCAATCAAGGATGGTTAGAAATATATCCAAAACCCCTTGATTGAAAAGAAAAAAAAAATTCTCATGATAATCTCGAAACGTTTTAAACATTCTAATGTATACAAAAAATTCACATTAGCCTACGATCCACGAATCCTGGAAATGACAGGACAAATAATAGTTTCAGACAAGGTTATTTATAGCCTGAAACAAAAATAGGTTGAATGAGAAGAGAAAAAGAAGTCATTGTTCTTCTCATACCTGAAAACAACCCTCTGTAATTGGCAAAGCATGACTATAACTTCTACGAACTGAAGCAAATGTCAAATGAAATACAGCTTGACTATCAAATGAATAAAAGAAGCTGAATTCACCGGATCGTAAGGTGGTTTAGAAAAGACCACAATACTCATGCAAGATTCCATTTGGATACAAAGTCCTGGAAACCTGTCGGCATAGTGAAAAAACCCCTTTAATAAGCTGGTGATGGTAGGGTTTAATGAAAAAGTGTGAAGCCGACTAAAATTTTAACATGTTCGAGATTACTGATCTGTACCCTTCTCTTAGATGAAATAGAAATTGAAGGGTAGAGAACAGACAGAAAAAGAAATCCGGTAAAAAAACCTCCCTAGAGGAATTGTCTGGATTTATTTCCCTTTTTCTACACCAACTAGAAATTATCTTCCATCTTCCAGAGTAAAACTTGAGAGTGGAGATCTTTCTATATTTGAAGATACACTCGGCAGAGAAACCAGAAAAGTGTCTACCTCTGGTTTGATTCCTGACAACATCTGGATATATGTAAGTAAAGCATTTCTGGATTGAAATGGAATGCTTGACCCACACCTTTTAGATATTTGATCTGGAACTACTGGAAGACGGGTTGCAAGTCTTGAGACTAGGCTCAGAATGACTAAAAAACCAAGATCTCTGAGGCCATAGGAGGCGTAATCAGAATGGCTCGGCTTTTGGACGCTTGAATTTTTACCTAGAACTAGAGGAATTCAGTTGAATGGTGTAAACGCATATGTAAAAGATTCCCCCAATCTAGAGATTTTAAATCAACTGCATGTTCCAGGTGATCTGAAACTTGAAACACAAAGGAAGTTGATTGGAGAACCCAGATGTTTGGACATTTGATTAAAAAAGGCCCAATAAAGGTTCTCTCCATTTGAGAAAACGCCCTGTAGAGAACGGATGGTGAACTGGTCTATAGGGGCGATCCCAATGACATAATCTGCCTGGAGGTGTCCGACAAGGATAGACACACCTTCCTGAAGACACCAAGTTATAATCTTCCATGTAAAAGCCAACAGGGAAGAGTAATGAGTCACTCCCTGATAAGTAGAAAAAACTACACTATTCATTTGTCTGGAGTAACAATAATGAAGGTGTTCCTCAGTTTGGAGCTATGAAGAACTGATAAACCAAGGAAATTTGTCTGAAGTTTCAGAAAGTTTATACACATATACATATATACATATATATACGCATACACAATACACACACATATATATATATATATAGCCCCGCCTAATATAGGCCCCACGTTCCCTGAACAACTAATCCTTGAGGTTCAAAGTGGGAAACCAACCTGAAAGGCTGGCATGCGAACAAACAAATAGGGAATAGTCTCTAAAAGAGGAGACCCCATTTGATACTGAGGGATTCATAAATCGTAGAGAGCAATCTTGATAATGGAATTTATTGCTCCTATAGACCGTATGGTATTTCCAGTGATAATATTAGCAAAAAAAAACTGGAAAGGTCTAAGATGAGATTGTCCAGGGAAAACTGGATCCAATTACTAAGTTCTAAAAAGGGGAAACAAACCCCTGACATAAATCGAAAGTTTTTCGGGGCGTGAAAAAAAATTTGGAGAAGTATCTTTGAGGTAGAGTCAATTTCAACTTCTCGATAAAGTGTATTAAATCTAAATTCACAATAACCTGTACACGTTAGGACAGGGTATGATAAACAGTATCTGTAAAAATGATGACAAAACCCATCATCGGAACACTACACGAGATTGGGGCCTAATTCTATGATGAGAGCTGCTTAATTAATTTCCATTAAGTTGGTGAACAGGGAAAAAACATTGATCCGTTGACAAATCCAACAAAGGAAAGGCAACGGACTGATACACAAAAATTCCATCCAAGGTGAAACAAAGGTATTTGCGTAATGACCTATGGATGGAGATGTGAAGGCTAGCGACCTTTAAAACTACGGAAATCGTCCCCAAATTTGGGAAATTTGACCTGACTAATCGAGGACGAAGTTTCCATTTTGAGACGATCGACTCGCATCATCTTGTTAAGTGTGAGAAGTCGATGATGAGTCGATTTTCCCATTTTCTTCTTTTCTTTTCATTGATCCGTTGACAAATCCAACAAAGGAAAGGCAACGGACTGATACACAAAATTCCATCCAAGGTGAAACGAAGGAATTTGCGTAATGACCTATGGATGGAGATGTGAAGGTAAGCGTCCTTTAAAACTACGGAAATCGTCCCCGAATTTGGGAGAATTGACCTGACTAATCGAGGACGAAGTTTCCATTTTGAAATGATCGACTTGCATCATCTGTGTTCAATGTGAGAAGTCGATGATGAGTCGATTTCCCATTTTCTTCTCGACCAGAAAGATCCGCCTGTAGAAGCCTGGGGAAAGGAGAAATTTTTCTACTTACACGGCTTTCTTTTGGAGAAGAACCCTTCCTCTTCCAATAAAAAGATTTCTTTTCTTGATACTATTTACCAGAAATAGTATTTGCATGTGAGAAAGAGAAAGGATTCCTACGAACTCAATCCAGTAACCCTTTCTCAAAACTCATAAAACTCAAAATATATTTAATAAAAGAAGCCAAGGCTTGATAGAACTGAAAAAGCTCGGCTCCTACTGGGAGAAGATGAAGAGGAGGGGAAGGAAGAAAGTCATTTGTTAGACTTGTGTCTTCCTCTATTGGGAGATTTCGTTCCAGTCCGACCTCTGGAACGAAAAGGACCGTGTACCCTGATCTGAGAATGATCTATTAGTAGACGAGGACTGATTGAGATCTTCTAGTCGAGGGTGATAAGCACTAAAAAGTCATCGGAAGTAGTCGAAGAGCGTCTCTTGGTTGCGGTACCTGTACTTGATACGCTCTCCGAAGACTTCAAAAAAGACGAGTGCCCACGGTCTTGAAGCTTGATTCTGAAAACGTTGGGAAGACATGGTCCGCTTGTAGTTTTAGAATCAAGAGGCGCTGAGGCTCTAAGTTTTCATTTACTATGCTCAGTAAAAACTGAACCAGTTATCAAGAGCAGAGTTGCGCCAAACATGCAACATGGTGGTAGACAGCCATGGCATGTGAAAAAATGACCGGGAAATAAACAAAAGCATTAGAATAGCAGCTATATGGTCGGAATGCTCTTGTTTGAAGGCAAAGTGGGTAGAATTAGAATACCAGACATAATGAGAACCCACTTAATAATAGTCCTGGTAAGAAGCTCCAATGTTAGAGCGTCGAAACAGGAAGTAATGCCAATTTCCCTGACGTCATATATACAGAGACTGAATCTGGGTCGAATTTTGGAATTTCATAAGAACAAAAAATTGATGTTTTTTTGTTGTTAGAACCAATGTTCCAAGTTCTTTTCACGGGTGCCCCCGGTCTTGAAGCTTGATTCTGAAAACGTTGGGAAGCCATGGTCCGCTCAAAGTTTTAGAATCAATAGGTGATGAGGCTCTAAATATGTCCTTCTCATAATCGCTAATTAGTAAGGACGAAAAAAGACCAACCTCTGAGTATTGATATATCCCCAGAGGATAATTCACTAGGCCCAGATTCAGCTCTAGGGGCAAAACACTCGAGGCTCAATTAAACTTCCCCAGTGTTAGGCCCTTTATTGTGTAACGTGCACTGAACATGCGAAATTGCCGAATCAAAATTGAGCATTCAAGGAGCCGTGCCAAAAACGATCAAGGCCGAATCGACCCAAGGCCGAACCGACCCACCGAAATAGGCCGAATCGATCCAGGTGCAAATTCGGGTCGAAAACGAACCAGGCCGAAACGACTCTGTACCGAAACGTCCCGGATTCACTTGCAATAGTCACGGTATTCCAATAAACGATGCCCAAGTCTGTATGTTTTACAAGGGAAAACAATCCAATTTAGATTATGATAACAAAAATTTATCATAATAAGAGGAAAGAAGCATATGACCAAGGTAAACTAAGTACCGAAGGTCCGGAAAGGTTACCCGATAAAAACCGGGATCGGAACCGTACCAAAATTCGTATGTAACATGGATTCGGAAAAAATTTTTGGGCATAGGTTCCCCGCACCCCGGAGTCCCCGCAATTATGAGCAGGGTCTCTACGGGGCGGTCGACGAACCTATCCTAGTCAACCCAGGCCCAAATGGGAGGAGGGGACATAGACTGGCTCATCTTGATTCGGCAAAGGTGACCCACACGAATTGGATGGATTCTGTTTAGAAGATACTATAGAAAGGCCACAAAGGGACCTGAATATTATCCATCTGCATCGTGGGATTTATAAGTGCTAAACGAAGACGGGTCTTGCACATGTTCAAAACTAAATTAATGCTGAGAATTTTTATTCAGCGATACGACGTCTTCCGATACCGGAAGTGGAAGGAACACGCACAAAAACCGTCCTCTTTTCTGGCAATTTAAGTTTCCACAACGCCGACTTCAATTAAAACATTACCAGGAATAATACGAGTCTATACCCTGGCACATAACATGAAAAGAAGTGTGGTGCTTATCAAAAACCAAAAACGGTTGATCACATGATAAACAAAACTTCCAAGTGAAAATTCAAAATGGCGGACAACCACTACACATGTAATGTCGGCAGAAACACGCGAAATAAAGTCTCTAAGAATTTCGGAATAAACAGTAAGCTTACAAAGCCTAAGTACGTTGTGGAAACTCAAGGTAAGTGCAAAATCAAAAAAGAATAAAACACTTATCCGTTTATTCATTCTTCCATGGAATGTAGTTTGACCATCCTATCCCAAGCAAGTCTGAAAAAATAATGATCTTCTCGGCGCGAAAATCACGGTCACGTGACCTGTATCGTCTGCCTATTGGTCTGATAGGTCATGTGACATCAGCGACCAATCAGGACTCGACGCTGGGGAGGTCACGGGAAAAGGGACATGCCGGTGGCATTTCTGGCTAGATTTTTTTTGTGTCAGACTGTCCCAGACCTGCGTCTGGTGAAAAGGCTATAATTGTAGTGATGGGTAGTTATATTTGATATTAAACCAGGGATTGCAGGATCGATCCCGGGCTTCTCCAGATTTTCGGATGAGTCTTTAAACCAAGGTCCTGTCTCCGTATGACCTTAGCTGTTGATGGCAAGTAAAACTCAAACACTCACTCACTCACTGCTTCCAATTTTGTGGGACTTTTTCTGGACATTGGGATGAAATGATATCTCAATGCCTGCCGCCCAATGAAACCAATAGTGTTTATATGCATGAGGTTAACGTCCTGAGCGAGGATTTAGACTGTTTCGTCCTGTATTTGTTTAACGTCCCCGTCAACACTGCATGTGTAGGTCATCAGGACTCACACCACCTTGCTTGGGCAGGCTGAGACCTTCTAACCAGTTTAACAGTACTCGTGTGTGGTCGGTTTCAGCTCTGCGTGGAAGCATTGTGCAGCCCAATCAATTTTTGAAAGCCCCAGTGGGCGGTGGCAATGTATACCCCTGTAAACCCCATTTTTAGTGGCGTTTAAAGGGTGTCAAAATTATATGGGTCTGTTTTTGTGATAGTACTCACCCATCGGGTTTTTAGTCAATGTAAATCATTAATAGAATCACAATCGTTATAGATGAGATAACTTATTTTGCGGCATCTTATCTGGATCTACACTGTTTGCAATTGTATGTGTGAACAGTAGACTCTGTAGAAACCTTATGGGGGGGGGGGTGGTGGTGGTGGTGGGGGGGGGGGGGGTCTCCATTGCGCTATAGCTTGTTTGTCGAAAGTAATTGCTACAAACAAGCCTGTATCACACTTTGTGAAAAAGCCCGATAAATTACCCGATCACGAACACACAACAAAACTAATAGGGATGAAAAAAAAACTTGCTGCTGCGAATGAAAATAAATTATCCACTTTCGGTCGGTTTTCTAGGAGCATCCCCCACCGCGCGACTTTTGTGGTTCTACTTTGAGACCCAGGTATCTCTTTCTTGCGGATAGTGCCCGGCTAGCACAAAACAGCGGGCCAACGTGGGACCGACAGTGATAAGACGTAAGTTAGCCCAGTGTTAAGACGTTGTATCGGCACGCTTTGTTGGCTCGACTGAGCGGATGGTACAAAACCGATCGCTTGGATTTTTTATCTATTTATTTCATTTTATTTACATCAGAGTGCAGTCAAACGATTCTCTCTCTCTGCAGCCTGTATATGATGTCAGTACAAATGTATACGTCACGTTTTTGTTGTTGTTGTTGGCAATATACCTATTATGGCATGGAAGATACGTATATTGGCAGACTCTTCGAGGCTATTTTGACACAAATGGAAAAATAAATTAAACATCGGGAGTTCGGATTTACTGGGAAAATCTGATGAACTGCAGACGGGGTAAACAAATCAGTAGCTGGAGAAATACTACAGGGTTAGTCTTTTCGTCTCGTTATTTTCCTGTGTTTACAGCCATGTTGGATAGCTTTTGTTCCTGTTCAACGACCGGAATAGTTCAGTTTTTTGGAATAAAAAAATGGTCAGAAATAGATTTTCCTGAAATTTACTGAACGCAGTTGCAGATTATTCAATTTCCGATTTAATGATTATGGAGAAAAATTTCCAGTTTATCGCTAAATATATTAATTTTTGTCTTTTCCAAACCCAGTGAAACGACCCAGATTTTTCTCAAGTTTACCGCATTTTTATACACACTTTTTGCTGAGAATGGTGTTTGTTTTGTATTTCATCGGAAAGAAATGTACACAAAGTTTCATATCTGTCTATTTTTCAAAGGTGAATTTTATCAAACAGGTTGTGTCAAGAGCATGAAATTCTGACTCGACAGGCATTTTCATCTTTAAATTATAGTCCCATCGAATTTTGGCACGAGAAAAGTGTTTTTAAATCTACCTACGCCGGCCTCTGAGATTCCCTACTGCCACCCTCCACTGAAATTGGTAAGGGATAAAAAACATGCATCACTTTAGCCCTACCTGAAGGAAAGACATCAGACTTTACCCAACTGTTAAGCGATACAGCTTGGAAGCCCCGAAGCTGAAAGATGCAAACACCTTCACCTAATCTTATCATCCCTTTCTCACCTTTGGTGATCCTGTCCTATTTGTATGCAATAAACTTAACCTGTCTCTTGCTGAATATTCTTTTAGCCACACCCATCTCTGACTTTGAACCAATCAGATTACTTGATGTAATTTATTCCTACGAATTCATAAACTGAATGTCAAACCGTGTAGATCCTGATCAGATGGCTTCAGAAGGCATCTGATCTGAATCTACATTGTTTGCAAAGACAGGGGTTGTCTTGAACAGCAAGAAAAGCGTTAATATTCAAGTGTTCTTATATAATAATAATGATCAACCTTATTTATAGAGAGTAACACATTTAGTACTAGTACTAATCTTTCATGTGCCCCTCTTTTCCTGGGTTGGAACCAGTACTAAGCATTGTGGATTAAGTCTCTTGCTCAAGGAAACAACACTTGGTGCTTCCTGGGATCGAACCGGCTACCTCTCGATCTCAAATCTGATGCTTTACCACTGCACCACAGGGCTCTCTTACCATCTCTTCAACTTGCAGCCTTTTCTTCAGCAGACCCAGAGCCTGGGTTTCTCCACCCTGCCATCTGTTGATACGATCACATTGTTCTTTATACTCTGGAAACACCGCTGTAAGGAAAGATCACACTTAACCCCTTGAGACACCGAGAAAAACTACATCAGAAAATGTTGTCTACTGAATCTTTTTGCGAACTTTTTTAAAAATATTTTTGCATTCAGGCAAACAGTGTGGACCCTGATCAGACTGCTCCTGGAGGAGCAGTCTGATCTGGGTCCACACTGTTTGCAGAAATGACTTTTAAAATAGTCAGCAGACGATTACTGATTAGTGCAACATCTCTGAGAACGCAAAAATCAAACAACCACAGAGATTTTGTTTGTTTGAATTGAGGTTTAACATCCCCGTCAACATTATTTAGGTCATTTTGGACATTGGGAGACGCTGCTTCCAATTTTGTGGGACTTTTACAACAACCTACAGAGATGAAACAACACCAGGAAATAACAGAAATGCTGGAGCAAAAGAAAAGCAACAGTTAGACACCAATAGGCCCGATCATAGGCAGAGTGGTTGTTACTCATTAGACTGGCCTCACCCAGGCCTGATGAGGAGATTCTGAGGAATCACAACATACATTTTCAAGATGAAATAAAGAATTCTTCTTCGATTATCCCAAAAATACTAATACCTGCAGTTATCCCATTTCAGACTGGAAACCCCTAAACGGGTACCATGGCAAACAGCGTAAGCCCAGATCAGATGCTGCAGAATGTGGTGTCTGATCAGGGCTTACACTGTTTGCAAAAAATTCAGCCATTTTCCAAATAAAATTTGAAGAAAACACAACCTGACACCCATAAATTTTGCAATGGACTCCTGTTATATATATGGTGGAAGATTCCATTTGGTACAAAAAGGCTTATGTGAAATGTTTCCTTTGTCCTCAAGAATGAATTTGAAACAGTCTTGGTAAAGCCTTGGTAAAGGAGCTATCAGTGAAAACTTTGAGCAATCAAGTGTACGTTTCCATCGCTAACTAGCTAGTTCAGCCAACCATGCTTTGAAAATCTGGGTGCAGAACTAACTGGACATCACTCAACTGGAATAATTTGCCGAAATAGAAGAAAAGATTTACTTCCACAATACTTTGTGGTCAACTTTCCCTTTTTTTTTGTCTCGCATGGTGGTCATATTGGATTTCAGTTTAGAAGAATTCATATAAATTGACATCTGCAGCAAGAATAACTTTCAAGTCTTGACTGGATTACAGATTGTCATGTCCCAATCTTTAACCCTTATCTTGTTGAATATTCATTTAAGCCACACCCATTTCTGTCTATCAACCAATCAAATTACTTGCTAGGTCTATGTTCACATTGCATCAGGACACTGCTCCTATGCACATAAGTCAACTTGTTTAGTCTACACATCTGGAGCTACTCACCACTTTATAGTCCAGTCCCCAAGGATATAAAAATATTTACATGCTCAACTCACTTGCGTGAGTTGGCTTTTTAAAATTTATGCTCAGAATGAATGACCTTCTGTGCTGATCTGAGCAAGAAAAAGCTCTATCATTTGTATTTTAATATTCATGAACATTATAAATTTCATGCTCAGTTTTATAACCTCAGGGCCAGGCTTGCAAATAATTTATCTAAATCGTGACAGAAGTAAAGGCGAGGATTGTGGCCACATAAAATCCATTTAAGCCCCATTGGAATTCGTTTCCGCTGACCGTTCAAGGCGGTTCTGCTGTCTCAGTTTATTTTTGTTATGGTTTGTCTTTGAGTGTTTGTATCGCTTATATTATTTTATTTTGGATAGCCTATTGGCCATTTTGTGGGAAAGTAACTGTCCTTTTGGCTTTCTGCTATTGATGTTTCCATTAGGGTCTGTTGTTTCATGTTTGTGTTTCTTTCCCTTTGGTGTCTCTGATGGGAGCTGTGGGTTGTGTATCGATTCCTGATCATTGCCTTCACTTCTATATTGGCACTGTGTGACTTCTTCCTATTTCCCAATATAAAAGATAAGTTGCATGGAATAAAATGAGATACATTAAAATCTTGGTTTGGCTCAAATGGCAGCACTTAGATTAGTGTCATGTGACAACTTACATCATGTATTTGATGCTTGGTTGTCACAATTGTATCAAAGTCAAGTGATTCTATGTTGTGAAAAAATAAACAGAAATTGTATGTTTTTTGTTTGATATTGAGGTATTCTAAAATATCTTGAATTTAGGGGAATGGTTACACCTTCAGGGGAGGCAACTCCTGCAAAAGTGTTTTTGTCTCCCATGTCAATAGGGGTCAACTCTTAAAGGAAAGAACTCTTAAAGGTCAACTCTTAAAGGAAAGAATTTGCTCCTGAGGAGCAAATTCTTTCCTATAACAGAGGACCAATTTTCAGTGGGGCAGGGCTTACAGAAAAGCATACAGGAAGTCCCAAAAGTTGTTTCCCTTTGAAAAATGGCTGAAAAGTCTACCAAGTGTTCCCATTCCTGTTAATAGATCACCTCTCATACATACCCATCTTCTCCAGTGATGGTATTCCATACTTGTTATCATGATCTTCGCTGACCACAATATTAACACCCGTAAAGTCTGGGTCTTGAACAGGACATGGTGGGTCACCCATAGTCTGGGTCACTTGATTAAATAACATGTAAGTGAGCGGTGGGCTTCCACCATTATTGAGGATAACTCTGAAAATAGAATTTATAACACATTATGCTAACTTGTCCTTGGATGTTTGGCTGAGAAGTGCATGTTGACAAAATTACACATTTCCAAAGGAGAAAACTTGCAACCTGCAAAAGGACTGCATGAAATTAAATTAGTTATGTAGTGGGTCACCTAAACATAATTCCTATGAAGTTTGAATGAAATTGGTCCAAGGGTGTAGAATTAGTTGGCATTTAATTTTTCTCTATGGTTAGCTATGGCAGCCATCTTGTTTATCAGAACAGAATAATTCTAGCTATTTTGAAAGGGAGCCACTGAGGCAATATTCCAGTGAAGCTTGATTCAAACTGAAGCAAGGGTTAAGGAGTAGTTTGCATTTAAGCAAATTGTTGACTTTTTTCAATTTTAGCTTTGGCGTCATTTACCTAATTGGAGTGGAACTGTTTAGCTATTTTGGTAGAGGGTCACCGTAGCATCATTCCTATGAAGTTTGAATGAAACTGGCCCAGCCATACAGGAGGAATTGTCATAATTTTTTTTTTCTATTTTGGCTCTGGCTGCCATCTTTTTCATTGAAGCAGAATAATTATAGCTATTTTGGGAAGGGAGCCACCTAGGCAACATGCCTGTGAAGTTTGAATCAAACTGGCCCAAGAGTCTAGGAGGAGTTTGCATTTAAAGCAAATTGTTGTCATTTTTCTATTTTTAGGTCTGGCAGCTATTTTTCTCATAAGAGCAGAAATGTTTTAGCTATTTCTGTAGAAGGTCACCTAAGCAACATTCCCATGAAGTATGAATAAAATTGGCCCAAAGGTATCGGTGGAGTTGACATTTAAAGATTTTTCTATTTTTAGTTATAGACCCTTGGCCCTGACTCCGGTGTAACAGGCCACTTCTCCTCCACAGTCAGTTTCTTCTCCACCAAGTCAGTTTCTTCGCCCCTCAAAATGGGGGTGGGGAGTACTGGGAAGGCCAATTTCTTCCAGACATTGTTTGTTTGTTTGATTTGAGGTTTAACGTCTCCGTCAACACTGTATAGAGACGTTTTGAGACGTTGCTTCCAATTTTGTGGGACTTCTACCTGACATTGAGATGAAATGACAACTCAAGCCCTGTCACCCAATGAAACCAATAGGGTTTATAAGAATGGATGGTCCAACTCGCACCGCTTTGCCTGGGAAGGCTTAGATCTTCTAAGTGATTTACCAGTACTCGGGTGCAGTCGGTTTCAGCTCTGCGTGGAAGCATCATGCAGCCCACCTATTTCTTCCAGACCCGAGGGAGGGGGGCCTCCCAGACATTTTATGTTATAGTTCATACAGTTGCTGAGAGAAGTTTGACAATAAATTCATTAGAGGCCAATTGTTAACTCCATCAAGGGATGTAATACCAAGAGTAACAAGTCCTTGGTTCTGGTTCTGGTATACATGATACATCAGCCCACTGTCCATGTGTGTGCAAAGTTTCAACTTTACAGGTTTCATAGTTCCTGAAAAATCTGAAACAAACATTTTGCATAAATGGTAAATTGTAAAACCTATCAAGGGATACCACTCCAAGATTAATGGACCCTAGGCCCTAAATCCGGTATACACAATATATCAACCCACTGCACATGTGTTTCCCAAATTTCAGCTTTGTAACCCTAAATGTTGTTAAGGAAAGTATGGCTAAAATTTTATCTAATGAGGTTGAATGGAATGATGGACAGACAGAAGGAGGGGAAGATGGAGGGACAAGGCAAATCCATTATAATCCCACACTGAAAATGTTGAGGTCAGCTGGGCACAATCTGAGGAACAACAGAATTTAATCCTCAGGAAAAGTATTTAACACTTTTTAGAAGACCCCCCCCCCCCCACCCCGCCCCCCACCACCAAAATCTTGTTTTTAAATGGAAGGAAAAATCAAGTCTATGGCCTTGGTACAGCTGAATAAACTTTTAGCATATAAACCATTATGTAAACCAGAGAAGGAATCTTTGTGGTGGTTGCTGACTACTCACAAGCTTGTTAAGCTAACAAGGCTTTGAACAACTGGGCCTAGTATTACCACAACAGCTCCCACTACTGTCTTACAGATGACCACAAAAAAAAAACTTACTCTTTAGGGTCCCAGAGGTTGTGTGATACCCTATCTATACACTCCACCTTCTTCTCACCACACAACTGCTTCACAGCTGTATCTCGGGCCTGCCAGATGGGTTCTGGGTCCTCTTCAAATGTAAGCTTTGTCACACCCCATTCCTATGATAATCAACACAAAAACATTGTTTGTCACAGGATGGTGATGTTAGTTACAGGATACCTGTATTCAAGATTGTCAGTTTAGGTGGTAAAGCAGCAGTTTATAGTTGGATAATTTGTCACCAGGGGCCCGTTGTTCAAAACTAATGACATCATTAGCTAATGTATCGTTAAAACTTTGATCATTAAATGTGGAAAATATGCTAAAATTTTTGCTGAAAAAAATGTGAGCAGCTTTTGAATGTGCAAAAGCTGCTCACATTTTTTCAGCAAAAATACCACAATTTTCAATATTGCACTTGCTAGAACAGTTAACAATATGACCACTAATGAGCTCATTAAGCTAACGATGCTTGGAACAACTGGCCCCTGACCTGTAAAATGTAATACGTGTGTGACCTTAAAAAATTGACAATTTACCTCACCAAATGACAATTTTCAATATAGTTATCCCAATGCTAATGCACTGATTCATTTTTTTTGTTATACTTACATACTTACACAAGACAAGAGCTCCGTGATGGATCTTTGTTTGTTTGTTTGGTTTAAGGTTTAATGTCCCCAGCAACACTGTTTAGGTCATTTTGGAGACATTGCTTCCAATTTTATGGGACTTTTACCCAGCATCGACATAAAATGACACCTCAATCCCTTCCACCCAATGGAACCAATAGGGTTTTTTATGCATGGTCAGGCTGACTCGCACCACTTTGTGCAGGCTTAGACCTTCTAAGCAGGTTACCAGTACTCAGTCGGTCTCAGCTCTGTGCAGTAGCATCATTCAGCCCGATCTATTTCTCCAAGCCCTGAAGGGTGGGGGCAATCCTGAGGGACCTGAATTGATCACCTGAGTCGTGATTGAACTTGGCCAAGATATTATCAAGACAAACATTCTGGAAAAGTTTCATGAAATTTGAAGTGAACCTGTGGCTTCCAGCAGGTGAAACAAGTTTAAAAGGAATCTGACCAAGTGACATAGTTTTTGATCCAACATAACCCATATTCCAACTTGACCAAGATATCATCAAGACAATCATTCTAGTGTAGTTCCATTAAAATTGTAAATGAAATGAAAGATCCAGGTTTTAAAGAAATTTTACCTTGTGACCTAATTTTTAATCCAAAACTGACTCATATTCAAACTTAAAGTGAATGACCACCTTTTTCTTTTCTCAGATCCATTTTACAAAAACATCATTGAAGAATGATAAAATCATATTCTTCTCCTAAACTGTTTCTCTAATTAACTGTAATGGCTCATTAAAGTTGTTTATAGGGTGTCAGACATTTTTACAGATTATATCTCTTGCAGTTACCTCACAGAACCTGTTCAGTTTATGTTCTGATAGCTAACAAATCATCGTATTTTAGCAGTTGAGGATTTTAGAGGAGACGGTGAACTTTAAAATAAAAATGCCTTCTTGTAAGGCAAAATACAGTAGAACTTCGATGGCTCGAACACCGATGGCTCGTTCACCATGGATGTGTCGAACCCATTCTTGAGCCCCTAGCGAAATCCTGTACATAAGAAATAGTGGGGGGTAATTAAGGAGATTTAAGTCTTTTATCTTGCAAATGTATGTTGTGTGTACTCATTAGAATCGCCTCTATGAGGCGATTCTAATGAGTACACACAGCATGCATTTTCATTATAGAACACCGAAAAGTTGCCTAAAAGTATCTCGTTATGCCTCCTGACAGTAACCTCAGTGGCTCGAACTACCCCTGTCTCGAACAGATTTTAGCGGTCCCAAAGGTGTTCGAGCCATTGAAGTTAGACTGTACTGCACTGTGATAACAGGACATGGAATTAGCTGTTTCGCTATCCCTGACCCTATGAAAAATAGAGAGTTATGTAAAAAATGGATTCATAATCTTGGAACAGAGAATCTCAACATCAAGACATTTGTTTATGCAAAGCATAACATTGTTTGTGCTTAACATTTTGAAGATAGATGTTTTCAGTTTGTTGATTACTTGTTTCTTTTCTTTTCTTCATTAATTAATGCCTACCAGTATCATTTAACCAATCATTACCTCAACACGCCATGACAATTTTAGGTAAAATACCTGTGAAACATGGTATTTTGTGATATTTTTCTTAACCCTTTTTGTACCAAATGGAATGTTCCTCCTTATATATACCAGGAGTCCATTTCAAAATTTAGGGCTGTCAGGTTGTGTTTTCCTCAAAATTTATTAGGAATCTGGCTGAACATTTTGCAAACAGTGTAAGTCCTGATCAGACGCTGTGTTCTGCGGCATCTGATCTGTGCCTGCATTGTTTGCCAGGGTACATCTTTTGGGGTTTCTGGTACTAAATGGGTTAATTCAGTTTGAAGCATACATTTTGGGTACTCAATGAGGCAATTTCTTTGAGTACCCATAATTTATGTTTTCATTTTCTCATAAAGTCGTCGATTTTATAAAAACAGGGTAAATACAATGTCTGGAATACAAAGTGATTAACTGTAGATCAGACAAGGATTACAGAAAACAATTTTTTTGTAGGAAATTTAAGGTAGAACAGGCTTTGTTTGTTGGACTTCACGTTTAATGTTCCCTTCACAACTATTTCGGGCATTTTGGAGATGCTGCTTCCAATTTTGTGGGTCTTTTACGTGACATTGAGATGAATGCCACCCAATGAAACCAGTAGCACCAAACTCAGGAAAACTGTCTTCAAAGTCTTTATTTTCTTCCAAAGACTTAAGATTTTTATTAAGGTTTTCCCTACGTAAATATGTTCTATAAAAGGGTTATCCTTTGGAAGCAAGGAATACACCGCAGAAGTCTATGTAAAACCAGTGAGCCCCGGAGTGGGGCCATTTTTAGCCTGAAGGCCATAATCTGAACAATCTTGGTAGAGGTCCACTAGATAAAGCTTCATACAGAATATCAAAAGATCTGGGCCTCCTGGTTTCAGACGAAGATTTTCAAAGGTTTACTATATGTAGGTCTATTCAAAACCAGTAGGCCCCTGGTAGGCGGACATTTTTGGACCCCACAGCAACAAATTTTAACAATCTTAGAAGAAGTAAATTACACGAAGATTCATACCAAATACCGAAGTCCTTGGCCTTCTGGTTTCAGACAAGAAGATTTTTAAAGGTATACCCTACATATGTCTATGTAAAACAAGTGGGCCCATTTTTGGCCCCATGGCTATAATTTGAACAGTCTTGGTAGGGGTCCACTAGAAGAAGTTTCATACCAAATATTAAATAACTGAGCATTCTTGTTTCAGACAAGAAGATTTTTAAAGGTTTTCCCTATATAAGTCAATGTAATTCCTGTGCGCCCCGCCTCGAGGCCATAATTGGCCCCAGTGCTATAATTTGAAAATACTTGGTTGAGGTTCACTATATGAAGTTTCCTACCAAATATCACAGACCTGGGCCTTCTGCTTTCAGACAAGAAGATTCTTATAGGTTTTCCCAAAATAAGCCTTTGTAAAACCAGTGGGCCTCCGGGCAGGGCCATTTTTGCTTCAAAAACTATGGTGCCCAGAGTTGTGGTTCTTGCGCTTGAACCTATTTGGTGGGGCGATAAAAAAATATAGTAGAAGACAGAAATAGGAAAGATAGAGAAACAAGATGGCCATGATGAATGAAACTTAAGATAATGTCAGGTGGAGTGGTGAATTTGAGCAATTTAAACTGACGGTGACCCAAGAAACATTTCTGTGAAATTATTTCAAAATCAGTCCAGCTGTTTAGGAGCAGAAGTCATTTTAAGGTTTTTATATTTTTAGCTCAGGTGGCCATCAAGTCCAGTGGAGCTGAGGTACTTTCAGCAATTTTGTCAGAGGGTCACCCATGGAACATTCCTATGAAATTGTTTCCTTTTAGAGAAAGAATTCTTTTAAAGTGTTTCTATTTCAAGTTCAGGTCTTACAACCATCTTGTTGAATAGAGGGGAACAAATCAGAGCAATTTTGACAGATGGTTACCCAAAAGACATTCCTGTGAAATCATTTATAAAAATACTCCCTTGTTTAGGAGAAGTCATTTAAAGTTTTTCTATATTTAAGCAATGGCAGCTTCCTTGTTCAGTGGAGTGAAACCATTTAAGCAATATTGGAAGAGGGCTGCCCAAGTAAGAAATTATTTCAAAATCCATCCATCTATTTAGGAGAAGTCATAAGGACTAGAAGTTGGTTAAACATTTTTCGATTTTAAGCTCTGGAGGTCATCTTGTTCATAGGTGTTTAACTGTTGGAGCAATTTCGTTAGAGGATCACCCAAGAAATAATTCCAATATCCATCCCCTAGTTTAGGAACAGGAGTTGTATAAATGTTTTTTTTCTATTTTTATCTCAGATGGCCATCTTGTTCATTGGAGCAGAATAGTTTGATCAATTTCAGTAGAGAGTCACCCAAGACACATTCCTATGAAATTATTTCAAATTTATTGATTGATGTTTTGGGTTTAACAACCTGTCAACCTTTGTGGGTCATTTGTATCATCTCCAAGAGAAAGGGAGAAAAGAGATAGAAGAGATAGAACATGAGATGAAAGTAACAGACAGAGAAGAAAGAGGAAAATGAATGGAAATGTAGAAACAGAAGAGACTAGAGCTGTCAGTGAAACTGACTAGGGCCCCGGCAGCGCTATCAGAGGAGTAGGAAAATTTGTGGACGGACAGACAGACAGACAGACAGACAGACGGATGGACAGAGTGATTACTATAGGGCACCCACACTTTCAGTGCGGGGCCCTAATAACAACACTCCTCCTCTACCCTTACCTGCTGCAAGTACAGCACGTCTTGCCCAGATGTCAGCCAATATCAATTGGACCCCCAAGTGATGCAAAATACATGTTACCTTTGCCTCACTTTGCCTCATCCAATCACCCCTAGAAATTATTTCAAAATCTGTCCACTGGTTTAGGAGCAGAGGTAATTTTAATTTTTTTGTATTATAAGTGGCCATCTTGTTCATCAGGGCAGAATTGTTTGAGCAATTTTGGTAAAGGATCGCCCAAGGAACATTCTAGTGAAATATTTCAAAATCCATCCACCTGTTCGGGAGAAGTCTTTTTCCTATTTTTTTTTTTTTTTTTTTGCTCTGCCAGCCAGCCCCCTTTTTCAACTGAGCCGGACAGTTTGAGCTATGTATGTAGAGCGTCAATCAAAGAACATTCCTACGAAATTATTTCAAAATCCATCTGCTGTTTAAAGAGGGTATTCTATTTTAGGATGTTCTATTACTCGTTCTTGGGAGGAGGTGCCCTTATTTTGGCAGCCATAATTTCCTTAACTCTGAGATGATTCTGTTAATACTTTGACATATTATAGGCAAGACATCTTCCATCATTTCTACCAGAAGTATTATGGGTCATGTGACTTCCAAATGTGGCGGTCACATGACTGGTAACCATTTAAGACACTTAAAAAAACAAGAATAACAAGACAATAGCGCTCAGTGTGTGCTTTGTAGGATAAATTGAGAGCTTGTGTAGCTACCTATATTATGGCTACATATTTATTACCCTTACTTCCGTAGTGATTTAGACAAATAATTTGTTCAGTCTGCATGAAGGCCTCCTAACTCATCAAATATTCAAGACCTGGGCCTTCTGGTTTCAGATAAAAAGAGTTTTATTAAAGGTGTTCCAAGCCGGCTCCAGTGCCATTTTTGACCCCACTGCTATAATTTGAACAAATTTGGAAGAGGGACATTAGGTAAACCTACATACCAAATATCAAAGATCTGGGACTTCTATTTCAGACAAGAAGATTTTTTAAGGTTCTTGTAATTTTCCTCAATTTGATGCCATGGCAACCAGAGTTCTGCATGGAAACAAATTCTTTGACTAATTTTGGAAGAGGGCCACCCAAAGATCATTTCTGCCAAGTTTGGTTAGAATCTGTGCAATGGTTTAGGAGGAGATGTTGTTTAAAAAAATTGTGAACACATGGACAGATGGACGGATGATGATGATGAACGGTGAGTAGAAGCCTTCAGGTGAGCTAAAAAATACAGAAAAAATAACCTCTTTCACATGTTGGCAAGACCTGGATGGAGGGAGGTCACTTTTCCTTTTCTGTTTCTGTAGTCGCAGTGACAAGCAAAAATGTACAGGCTGATCTGATTCTTTCTGGGGGCACATGCTCAAAATCCCAATTATGATAACACTACTGTGTGACACAGTGCATTTTTTTCACATCTTCAGAATGTCTAACTTTGTGATGAAAATCTGTAATTTTTTTCTTATTTGTACAAACTGCAAACCTAGGTTGTGGGTGCTTGTTAGAAGCAGTTCTAATGAGTACCCACAACCTTTTGTCTTGGAGCAGAAATAAGAACAAGAGGCCCAAGAGGGCCTGTCGCTCCACCGGCCAACTTCAGACAATTGTCATATTTATTACATTAACCAATTGTATACTAGTGAACTCTTCTATTGCTATATGTTGGACCAGTCCATTTGTCATATAAGGGGTGTCAGGCCTATTTTTTCTATTTTTGATGGAAAATTCTGTTAGCAAATAGTGCAGGCCCTGATCAGACACGGTGTTCTGTGGGGTCTGATCTGGGCCAGCACTGTTTGCCAAGGTACCCATATAGGGTTTTCCCGCATGCAATGGGTAAAAAAAAAACAAGTGATCAACCCAAGGAATGTCCATTCTATATTTTTGGACCCCTGAGCCATGGTTGGCAGGATTTATGTGAGTTACCATTTGGCATTGTTCTGTTCTAAATATCTAAAGCTCTGGGCCTTACTGCTTCAGAGAAGAAGACTTTTTTTAAGTTTTTCCTATTGTAAGTCTATGGTAACTAATAAGCCTCTGGGCATGGCCAATTTTTTACCCCAGGGGCATTGTTGGCAGGATTTATATAAGTGACCACTTGACGTTGCTTTATACTAAATATCTTAGCTCTGGGCACTGATGGTTTCAGAGAAGAAGATTTTTGCCATTTTTTTCCAGTATAAGTCTATGGGAGCTTATGAGCCTCAGGATGTGGCCAATTTGGACCCCAGGGGCATGGTTGGCAGGATTTATGCAGCTGAATACTTCAAGTTGCTTCATACTAAGCTCTTGGACTTATGGTTTCAGAGGAGAAAAGTTTCAAGATTTTTTCATTATTAGTCTATGGGAGGTACTAAGCACCGGGGCATTGCCAATTTGGACTCCAGAGGCATAGTTCGCAGGACTTAGTAGGTGACCACATAACTTTGCTACATACTAAATGTCATAGCTTTAGGCTTTATGGTTTCAGAGAAGATGGCGGCCACGTTTTTGTCTGATCAATGAATCTGACAATGGTCCACACAAGGAACATTCATGAAAATTAAGAACGAAATCCATTTAGCGGTTTTGGAGGAGAAGATTTAAAAAAAAAAGATCCCTTTATAAGTCTATGGAAGCTAATTAGCCAAGGGGCGTGTCCATGGCGGCCATGTTTTTTGTCTGATCAAAATTGCTTCAAGGAATCTGACAGAGATCCACCCAAGGAACATTCATGCAAAGTAAGAATGAAATCCATTAAGTTGAGCGGTTTTGGAGAAGGTTTTTTAAACTTTTCCCCTTATAAGTCTTTGAAAGCTAATGAGCCAAGGGGCATGGCCATGGCAGACATGTGGGGCATGGCCATGGCGGCCATGTTTTTTGTCTGATCCGAATTTCTTCAAGGAATCTGACAGAGGTCCACCCAAGGAACATTCATGCAAAATAAGAATAAAATCCATTGAGCGGTTTTGGAGGAGAAGATTTTTAAATATTTTTTTGGGGTTTCGATGCCATTTTGTTCTGCATGTAACAAAATTCTTTGAAGGAATTTAGAAGAGGACTATGTGAGAAACATGCCTGTGAAGTTTGGTTACAATCGACCAAGTAGTTAAGGAGATGTTTAAAGAAAAAAGTTAACGCACGGATGCACAACGGATACGGGGCCATAACATAAGACCCGCGTGTCTTCGGCCAGTGGAGCTAAACAAGAGGGCCCAGAGGGCCCTGAATCGCTCACCTGAGAATTAAGTGTCTCCAGTACATTCTAGGCCTGATGGCTATAATTTGAAAAAAACTTGGTAATAGTCCACTAGATAAAGCTTCATACCAAATATCAAAGACCTGGGCCTTCTGGTTTCAGACAAGAAGATTTTTAAAGGTTTTTCCTTTATAAGCCTTTGAAAAAACAAAGGGTCCCGGGGTGGGGGCATTTTTGGCCCCAGGGCTATAATTTGAACAATCTTGAATAGGTCCACTAGATGAAGCTTCACAACAAATATCAAAGATCTGGGCCTTGCTGTTTCAGTGAAGAGGATTTATAAAGATTTTCCCTGTATAAGCCTATTTAAAACCAAAGGCCCCCCTGGGCGGGGGCATTTTGGCCCCAAGGCTATAATTTGAACAATCTTAGTAGAGGTCCACCAGGTAAAGCTTCACACCAAATATTAAAGACCTGGGCCTTGTGGTTTCAGAGAAGAACATTTTTTAATGATTTTCCCTATATAAGCCTATGTAAAACCATAGGCCCCCGGGGCGGGGGCATTTTGGCCCACAGGGCTATAATTTGAACAATCTTGGTAGAGGTCCACTAGATGAAGCTTCACATCAAATATCAAAGATCTGGGCCTTGCGGTTTCAGAGAAGAAGATTTTTAAAGATTTCCCCTGTATAAGCCTATGTAAAACCAAAGGCCCCCGGGGCGGGGGCATTTTTGGCTCCAAGGCTATAATTTGAACAATCTTAGTAGAGGTCCACCAGGTAAAGCATCACACAAAATATTAAAGATTTTTTAATGAGTTTCCTAATAAAAGCCTATTTAAAACCATAGGCCCCCTGGGCGGGGGCATTTTGGCCCCCAGGGCTATAACTTGAACAATCTTGGTAGAGGTCCACTAGATGAAGCTTCACACCAAATATCAAAGATCTAAGCCTTGCGGTTTCAGAGAAGAAGATTTTTAAAGATTTTCCATGTATAAGCCTATGTAAAACCAAAGGCCCCCGGGGCGGGGGCATTTTTGGCCCCAAGGCTATAATTTGAACAATCTTAGTATAGGTCCACCAGGTTAAGCTTCACACCAAATATCAAAGATCTGGGCCTTGCGGTTTCAGAGAAGAAGATTTTTAAAGTTTTTCCATGTATAAGCCTATGTAAAACCAAAGGCCCCCGGGGCGGGGGCATTTTTGGCCCAAAGGCTATAATTTGAACAATCTTAGTAGAGGTCCACCAGGTAAAGCTTCACACCAAATATTAAAGACCTGGGCCTTGTGGTTTCAGAGAAGAAGATTTTTTAATAATTTTCCCTATATAAGCCTATGTAAAACCATAGGCCCCGGGGCAGGGGATGGCCCCCGGGCAGGGCCTTTGACTTTGAACAATCTGGCTAGAGGTACAGAGAAGAAGCTTTAAAAAATCTGTCTTGCTCTGAAACCGCAAGGCCCAGAGAAGAAGATTTTTAAAGATTTTCCCTGTATAAGCCTATGTAAAGTCAAAGGCCCCCAAGGCGGGGGCATTTTTGGCCCAAAGGCTATAATTTGAACAATCTTAGTAGAGGTCACCCAGGTTAAGCTTCACACCAAATATTAAAGACCTGGGCCTTGTGGTTTCAGAGAAGAAGATTTTTTAATGATTTTCCCTATATAAGCCAATGTAAAACCATAGGCCCCCGGGGCGTGGGCATTTTCGCCCACAGGGCTATAATTTGAACAATCTTGGTAGAGGTCCACTAGATGAAGCTTCACATCAAATATCAAAGATCTGGGCCTTGCGGTTTCAGAGAAGAAGATTTTTAAAGATTTCTCCTGTATAAGCCTATGTAAAACCATAGGCCCCTGGGGTGGGGGAATTTTTGGCTCCAAGGCTATAATTTGAACAATCTTAGTAGAGGTCCACCAGGTAAAGCTTCACACAAAATATTAAAGACGTGGGCCTTGTGTTTTCAGAGAAGAAGATTTTTTAATGATTTTCCCTATATAAGCCAATGTAAAACCTTAGGCCCCCGGGGCGGGGGCATTTTGGCCCCCAGGGCTATAATTTGAACAATCTTGGTAGAGGTCCACTAGATGAAGCTTCACACCAAATATCAAAGATCTGGGCCTTGCGGTTTCAGAGAAGAAGATTTTTAAAGATTTTCCATGTATAAGCCTATGTTAAACCAAAGGCCCCCGGGGCCGGGGCATTTTTGGCTCCAAGGCTATAATTTGAACAATCTTAGTAGAGGTCCACTAGATGAAGCTTCACAACAAATATTAAAGATGTGGGCCTTGTGTTTTCAGAGAAGAAGATTTTTTAATGATATTCCCTATATAAGCCTATGTAAAACCAAAGGCCCCGGGGCGGGGGCATTTTGGCCCCCAGGGCTATTATTTAAACAATCTTGGTAGAGGTCCACTAGATGAAGCTTCATACCAAATATTGAAGACCTGGGCCTTGCGGTTTCAGAGATGAAGATTTATAAAGTTTTCGTTTTAAAAATCTATTTTTAGCTCCTGTGACCTAGTTGTGCAATGGACTGGAACCATTTGAACAAATTTGAAAGGGGACCACCTAAGGATCATTCCTTTGAAGTTTGGTCAAAATCCGATCAGTGGTTAAGGAGGAGATGTCATTTGAAGAAAAAGTTTACGCACACACACACGCACGCACGCACCCACTGACGACGGACGAAAAGTGATCACAAAAGCTCACCTTGTCACTACGTGACTGGTGAGCTAAAAATGAACAGGCTCGTTTGTGTTTATTTATTTATGTTTTGATTGATTGATTTATTTATTTTTTCCTTTCCTCCGTTGAATTCGGTATGTCTGCTTTTTCATCTAAGCCATTTTAACCCTCAGGGATCTTGAGAACTGTTGACACTGTAGTATAATTAGGTCTAATAAATCAATCTCCCTCAGTATTTTGAATTTATTTTGAAACATAAAGTCGTATAAATAGTTTGCTAAGATTGAGTTGAAAACATCAGTTCTATCACGAGTGTGATGGGCAAGTGAAATTTCTGATGTTTTGAATATGTAGAATGATAATTTGCAGTTGGACCTCTATAGATATGTGATAGGCAGCAAAATCGGAGGAGATTAATTCAGATACAGGAAGGTACATTTACATAAATAAATAAATAAACAAGAACTTTTGAAGAAGAGAAGACTTTTTTAACATTACACTATATGTTATATAGTGAAAATAAACCCCGCCCTCGGCAGCCATGTTTTTTATCGGATCAAAATTTCTTTAAGGAATCTGACAGAGGTCCACCCAAGGAACATGCATGCCAAAGAACTATGAAATAAAACAAGAACTTTTGCAGAAGAAGATATTTTCAGCATTACACTAGATGTTATATAGTGAAAATAAGCCTCGCCCATGGCGGCCATGTTTTTTGTAAGATCAAATTATTTTCAAGGAATGACAATGGTCCACCAAAGGAACATTCATGCCAAATAACAATGAAATCCCACAAGTACTTTTGCAGAAGATTTTTTAGCATTACATTATATGTTAAATAGTGAATATAAGCCCCGCCCTTGGCGGCCATGTTTTTTGTCGGATCAAAATTTCTTCAAGGAATCTAAAAGAGGTCCACCCAAGGAACATTCATGCAAAATAAAAATGAAATCCAACAGGTGGTTTTGGAGGAGAAAATTTTTAATTTTTTAGGTGGTTTTGTTGCCATGGCAACCAGAGTTCAGGGTGTAACAAAATTCTTTGAAGGAATTTAGAAAAGGACTAAGTAAGGAACATTCCTGTGAAGTTTGGTTACAATTGGCCCAGGAGTTTAGGAGGAGATGTTTTAGCATTACACTATATGTTAAATAGGGAAATAAGCCCCGCCCATGGCGGCCATGTTTTTGTCAGATCAAAATTTCTTCAAGTAATCTGAAAGAGGTCCGCCCAAGGAACATTCATGCAAAATAAAAATGAAATCCAACAGGTGGTTTTGGAGGAGAAGTTTTTTAAAGATTTTTAATTTTTTGTCTGGTTTTGTTGCCATGGCAACCAGAGTTCTGGGTATAACAAAATTCTTTGAAGGAATTTAGAAGAGGACTAAGTAAGGAACATTCCTGTGAAGTTTGGTTACAATTGGCCCAGTAGTTTAGGAGGAGATGTTTTAGCATTACACTATATGATAAATAGGGAAAATAAGCCCCGCCCATGGCGGCCATGTTTTTTGTCTGATCAAAATTTCTTCAAGAAATCTGAAAGAGGTCCACCCAAGGAACATTCATGCAAAATAAAAATGAAATCCAACAGGTGGTTTTGGAGGAGAAGATTTTTAAAGATTTTTAATTTTTTGTGTTGTTTTGTTGCCATGGCAACCAGAGTTCTGGGTGTAACAAAATTCTTTGAAGGAATTTGGAAGAGGACTAAGTAAGGAACATTCCTGTGAAGTTTGGTTACAATTGGCCCAATAGTTTGGGAGGAGAAGATGTTTTAGCATTACACTATACGTTAAATAGGGAAAATAAGCCCCGCCCATGGCGGCCATGTTTTTTGTCGGATCAAAATTTCTTCAAGGAATCTGAAAAAGGTCCACCCAAGGAACATTCATGCAAAATAAAAATGAAATCCAACAGGTGGTTTTGGAGGAGAAGATTTTTAAAGATTTTTAATTTTTTGTGGTTTTGTTGCCATGGTTCCTGTGAAGTTTGGTTACAATTGGCCCAGGAGTTTAGGAGGAGATGTTTTAGCATTACACTATATGTTAAATAGGGAAATAAGCCCCGCCCATGGCGGCCATGTTTTTGTCAGATCAAAATTTCTTCAAGTAATCTGAAAGAGGTCCGCCCAAGGAACATTCATGCAAAATAAAAATGAAATCCAACAGGTGGTTTTGGAGGAGAAGATTTTTAAAGATTTTTAATTTTTTGTGTTGTTTTGTTGCCATGGCAACCAGAGTTCTGGGTGTAACAAAATTCTTTGAAGGAATTTAGAAGAGGACTATGTAAGGAACATTCCTGTGAAGTTTGGTTACAATTGGCCCAGTAGTTTAGGAGGAGAAGATGTTTAAAGAAAAAAGTTAACGCACGGATGCACGAACGCACGACGGACACAGGGCCATGACAATAGCCCCGCTGGCCTTCGGCCAGTGGAGCTAAAAACTAGAGCTGCCGCCTAACAGGCGCCAATTATACCCCCGCATGCGTTGTCAGATAGTAACTCCAAATTTTTACAAGTATTTGACCTTGAGGAAGGTCAACTAAAGGTCAAGGTCAGGTTTGTGTATATCAATCTTAAGTACTAGTGGCAAGGTGTGTGGTGTGTAAATATTAAAGAAATCGGTCAAAGAATAAGGAAGTTATGAGCAATGTTAAAGATTTTTTGTAACGGACTTTTTTGTAACGGACCGACGACAGACGACAAGCTGACTCCTATATACCCCCTTCAAACTTCGGTCAGGTTTGTGTATATCAATCTTAAGTACTAGTGGCAAGGTGTGTGGTGTGTGAATATTAAAGAAATCGGTCAAAGAATAAGGAAGTTATGAGCAATGTTAAAGTTTTTTGTAACAGACTTTTTTGTAACGGACCGACGACAGACGACGACAAGCTGACTCCTATATACCCCCTTCAAACTTCGTTTGCGGGGGTATAATAATATATACCTCCGTAAATCCCAGTTTTCTCTACATAAAGTGGGGTTTAGGAGGATGTTCCTTTTTAAGTTATTTTCAAAACAGTCACTCACTTCAAACAAGCTGTTGAACACTTTAACTGGGTCACCAAAGAAGACGTAGAGTCGACCACCACGGTTTTTCAGGCTGTTGTCGAGGTCCCTCAGACTCTCTATGAGAAATCTCATACGGTTGAATCCCGCTGTTGAAGTACCTGAGGTGGAAATGAGACATGACAAGAATGATTCTTCTTCCACACAAGATAAGGAAATCCATAGTTTTAGCTTGGGATAGAAATTCTGTTCTAAACGTGGAGTTCTTACCCAAAATCCAATATTCTTGCATGTTTGATAATTGCACTGGTTGAATACGACCTCATAATTATGTGCCGTCGTTAAGGTTGACGTCACAGCAAGCTATGTGACATCACTAAATATCAATGTAGTGTCATCAGAATATGGCGGACATCAGCAACCGAAGTGTCTAATAAAGAATAAGGAAGTTGTTGACCGTACCAAAAAAAGGGCCCCTTTTTTACCCTTGACCTCTAAGTATGACTTTGACATTGGAGGTACGGACCTTGTTCTTGCACACAACACATCATCTAATGAAGGTGAACATTTCTGCAAGGTTACTTTAAAAAGTCTATCCAGAAATACTGGTCACTACTCTCACCAGATGGTCATGTGGTTTATACCATGGCGCCCATCTTCGCCATGTGATTACAATCCCAGTAATAACTTTTGATTGCCTCATCCCATAGAAGCTGTTTGTGTAATGTGGTTTCAATTAGCACAGCAGTTTTAGTGGAGAATAAGATAAAAATACAGAATCTAAGTCATCCAGGACAAAGGTCAGTAAATGACCTAGACCATTGTAATTGATAAACTTCCATTTAGCTGATTGCAAATATCAATTCTGATGCCACAGGCTACAATAGAATCAGAAAAAAATCCATTGTTTTGCCTTTTTTCCATACAAATGTATAAGTGACCAAATTGGACCTTAATGTAAAACAGGTCAAGGTCAACCAAAGGTCATCATTTGAAAGAATTTGGAAGGGTCAAAGTCCCTGATGCATGCCTACCAAGTTTCAAGGTCAATAGCCATTTGATTCTGTAACGTGCGATGTGTTCCGAGCGGTTAAAACAAGTGATATAAGATGAGCTCGTCTGGCTCACAATTCAAGATCTATTTTACAAGTTAAGTATTTAAACACTAAAATGAGCTGCTCTTCAAACTTACAGCGGCTCAAAATGATTATTCCCAATTTAGACAGAGTTACATACTCCAAAATATGATTAGTATGGGTCTCCTTAGATAACTTGCTAAGGTAAAGCTCAAATTTACAAAGCATTTTAAAATGAAATGATTGAAGCAATAAAAAGCACAATACGCATTTAACAAGTTATGAAAAACAGTGTAATTAAATGAACAAAAATGCACAGCTCAATTGGCTAAGATCTACTAAGTTTCGAAAGTTTGGCTCACTCCTTAATGGCTTAGAATGATATAAAATATTATATTCTACAAAGCTAGGTAGGCGTGTTTCAGCCAACTCCTTCACTCTGTAGATATTTACCTTGAAGCTATTAATCTTGATTATGGTTGTTTATGCTGTTCTGACTCGATAACTGTGAAATACCCCTTATATACCTAGGATTAATATCTGATTGGTTATTCTAAACGTTACATTGATTGGATGATAAAAACTATAAGGTGATTATCAATTGGTTACTGTCTGGGCAATTTGATTGGATATGGTTTAGGCATTTTCAATCCGTTTTTGTGATTAAGCTTGAACAATGTGAATATACCGTAATGGGGCTATGCGGATGACTGTTTTGTCACATTACCCACGCCTCGAATCTCATGCGTCCCTGCATGATAATTTACAGGATATGAAATATAAAACTTTTTCTCAGGTTTCTTTCCTAGGCGTTCTCTTTGTGTTGGTCGAAATAACTTGTATGATAGTATAAATAAAAATATAATGAGACTCAATCAAGACTGAGAATTTACCTGAAATTTAGAATTTGGTTATATAATCTGACATCCACTCTGGAGGTCTTCGTGTCCTCCGCGAGCATTGAGCCATATTTTCATCCTCTACAGTCTGAGTTAATTCTGCCTCTTCTGCATCTCCCATATCTATGACCACCTCATCATTTCTATTTTGCGAGGGAGCATTTGAGTCTCTAGCACAGTTTTCAAATTGTAAACGTTGTGGCTTACGCCCTTTCATGCGATCTACATGAATTGTTTGAGGTTTTCCCTTATGCCCACACAGAACTTCATATGTAACATCTGTAATCTTTTTCATGACTTTAAAAGGTCCTCGCCAATAATTCGTGAATTTTGGAGATTGTCCCGGCATATGCCTCGGGAAATATACATACACTTCATCCCCATTGTTAAACTTTTCCCAGCTGACATTTCTATCATGCAGCGATTTTTGTCTTAGCATTGCTCCAGCGATATTCTCTCTTACTAGTCTGTGTGCAGCTTCCATTTTCTCCTTTAATTCCCAAGCCCATCTGTTTGCTGGGGTGCTTTTAACACTTGCTGGCATTTCATACATTATGTCCAGAGGTGTCTGCACTTCTCTTCCTAGCATAAGAAAATTGGGACTACATCCTGTTGTCTCATGTTCCACCGATCTGTATGCCATAGTAACGTATGGTAGGTAATCATCCCAATCAGACTGATGCTCATTTACATAGGTTTTGAGCATCCTTACCAACGTTCTGTTGAATCGCTCAACCATTACGTCTGACTGTGGGTGATATGGCGTTGTTCGCGTTTTCTTGACGTTTATCATCTTGCACATCTCTGTAAACAGCTGTCCCTCGAACTGCCTACCTTGGTCCGAGTGAATCATTGATGGAACTCCAAACCTTGTAACTACCTCCCTCACAATGGCATCTGCTACTGTTCTGGCTTCCATGTTGGGAATTGCGAAGCACTCCGTCCATTTTGTAAAGTAATCTGAGACAACAAGAATGTATCTGTTGCCTTTCTCTGTTAATGGCAGCTCTCCAAGGATGTCCGTGGCTAAACGTTCCATTGGGCGACCAGCTCCAACTATTTGCATTGGAGCTCTTTTTGTCCTGATCGGATTTTTACCTTTTTGACACTTTTCACATCCAGCAATATAATGCCTGACGTCCTGCTGGAGGCCAGGCCAATAATAAGATTGGCGCACTTTACTGAGTGTTTTCCTGACTCCTTAATGTCCAGATGTTAAATGATCATGGCAAAAGGACAGTAGCTTTCGACGCTCACTAAGTGGTACAATAGCCTGCATTGTTACTCCTTTGTCATCGTCCCATTTCCTGTGCAGCATATCACTATCTATGACTAATTTCTGTCTTTGAGACCAAAGAGCCTTAACTGTTGAACTCGCGGAACTTATCTCAGCACTGTCAGGTTGCACTCCGTTTTCCATCAGGTTTCTTACTGTAGAAATGTCCTTATCATGCTTCTGAAGCTCTTTTAACGAGTCAGTGTCTAACACTTCTTCCCATTGGCTACTAGTTCTCACTGTTTCATTCACTACAACATTAACAGTTTCTTTAAGCTCCTTTCCTCTGCATTGTCCGCAACTATGCCTGCTGAGCGCATCGGCATTTCTGTGCTGGGTACCAGTGCGATGCTGAATATTCATATCATATGTTGTTAACACCTCTATCCACCTTGCTAACTGCCCTTCAGGATTCTTAAAATTGAGCAACCATCTTAAGGAACTATGATCGGTTCGCACCGTGAATCGTTTCCCATATAGAAAGTGGCGAAAATATTTCACAAAGTAAACAACTGCTAACAATTCCTTTCTCGTAACGCAATATTTTCTTTCTGACTTTGTGAGAGCTCTGCTTGCGTATGCTACTACCTTTTCTTGTCCATTAATGTTCTGCGATAGAACTGCGCATATATCAGTATTACTTGCATCGGTGTCAAGAGTAAATGGCTCAGTAAAATCTGGATAACTTAAGATAGGACTCTGGGTGAGTTTTGACTTCAGTGAATCAAACGCTTCCTGACACTCTTTGGTCCAGATAAATTTCTGTTTCTTTTCTGTGAGCTTATTGAGTGGCTTAACAATTCCTGCAAAATTCTGAATATATCTTCTGTAGTAACTACAGAGACCAATAAATGATCTCAATTCGCTCACATGACTTGGCTCTTTCCAGTCCCTTATTACTTCGATCTTCTTTGGATCTGTAGCTATTCCCTCAGGTGAGATTACATGACCTAGGAACTCAACTTGTTCTGCAAAAATATGGCATTTCTTTGCCTTCAGTTTTAATCCTGCTGCTGATAATCTTAAAAATACTTTCTCCAAATTTTCTAGCATTTCTTCGAAGGATTTGGCAATAACAATTATATCATCGAGGTAAATGAGACATATGTCCCATTGTAAACCTGAAAGCACAGTCTCCATCAGCCTTTCAAAGGTGGCTGGAGCGTTAAAGAGCCCGAAAGGCATGACCTTGAATTGATATAGCCCCCTTTTAGTGACGAAGGCCGTCTTCGGTTTAGCATCCTGCTCGAGTTCTACCTGCCAGTATCCTGAACACAAATCTAGCGTCGAGAACCACTTTGCCCCAGACAAATGATCCAACGACTCATCAATTCTAGGTAAAGGATAAGCATCTTTGACGGTACGCTCATTTAACTGCCGATAATCAACGCAAAATCTAGTTGTTCCATCCTTTTTCTTCACTAGTACAACGCCGGCAGCCCATGGACTCACTGAATGCTCAATAACATCACGTTCTAACATGTCATCAATGTGCTTGTCGACCTCCTCTCTCATATTTACTGGTATTCGCCTGAGGGGTTGTTTGATGGGTGTCCTGCTGTCTGTCTTGATACCGTGTCTCACAATGCCCGTTTTACCCAGCTCCTGATCATTGCTGGCAAACAGATTATTATGCCTCAATAGTAGCTCTTTGACTAGATTTCTTTGTTTCCCTGTGACTGTTTTGCTAGTTTTCTTTAACAGCTCATTTAAAGCTGGTGGTAAAGTATTTCCTTGCGTATTTGGGCACGCCTCAGACTCCATAACCCTTTTTACTGGACTCAGTGAAGCAATAAATGTACCAGAGTGTATTATTTTAACGTCTGTAGTAACATTCATTATTCTCAATGGAACTCTTTTACTATTTTCAACCAAGGTTTTTGCTACCAAACCCCGATCGGTTCTTGTAAAACTTTCTTCCGGCTCAATCAGGCTCAAACCATCTGGTATATAGTCTTTCTCAGACATGTTAACATTGCCAAAGACTACAATTTCTGATCTCGGCGGTATGCTGCAAGTTTCACTTACTGATATACGATAGCATCCTATTGAACCCTCGGAGATCATTGGAATCTCATCTTTACCTATTAAAAGCTTTCTGTTTACTATGTCTACTTTGCATTTATATTTGTTCAAGATATCCAACCCTATTACTCCATCCATTGCAATTGTTGCGACGGCAAGCTCTTGATTGTAGATCTTTTGTCCTATTTTGATGCTCATTTCCGTTTTTCCAGAAACATTGAGTGGCTCATTTGTAGCTGACAGAATTTCTTTTCTAACCCTGGTCAACTTATTTTCTCCCCCAAAGGAGCTCTTGACTGAGTTATACAAACTGTCATTTAATATGGTCAACGTTGCTCCAGTGTCAACGAGCAACTTCACATTCTTCCCACAAATCTGTGCATTTACAAATAATCCAGAGCTTTCTGAATTATTCCGAATTTCATTCTGTCTTCCTTGATCATTTCCTCTTTGATATTCTCGTCCACGGCCTCGGCCCCAGCCCCGGCCTTGGCCTCGGCCACCTCTTCCAGACTGGTTTTTGTAATGACAATCTCGTCCCAGATGACCTTGACGCCCGCAGATATAGCAGCTCATATCTGTGTATTTTCGCCTTGTTTCTGTGTGAATAGTGGCACGTGAGAGGCTCTGTGATTTGAGTTCTTCCATTTCCTTTTTCACCTCGTTCATTGACTTTTGCATTTTATCGAGACGGCTCAATAGCGTTTTAAGCTCACTTTCATTTGGTTGATCCTTTGTCTCACTCATATCGACTGGTCTTAAGTAGCCCTTCAGCTCTTTGTTTTTCTCTTCTACTTTAACGAATGCTTCCAATTCTACTGCCTGGCGAATGGCGTCATTGAGTGTCGTTGGTCGGGTCTGTTTAATGCGCAAACGTATATCTGAGTCAATCAGTGCATCAATGAAATATTCCTTTGATAAAGTCTCTCTGACATCAAGGGGAGCTGTAGGATAGGCCAAGTTTGTTAAGCGCCGAATGCTTTGTCCCAGCTCAGGGAGACTGTCTGATGCTTTTTGTTTTCTTTCTCTCAACTGAGCTCTGTGTAGCTCCATCTGGTTTGGAGGTGAGAATCGCTCATTTACTGCAGTTATTAAATCACTATATTTCTTTGGGACACCCCCTGATAAGTCTCCTAAGATAGACTGAGCTTGTCCACGAAGTGACACGGCTAAGTAAAGAGCTTTATCACTTTCACTCCAGTGTCCTAATGTCGCACATGCTTCAAAATGTGATCTATAGTCTAGCCAAGATGAAGTTCCATCGTATGTTGCTGGCTTAATCAACACAGGTGGCTTAGACATATGAATTGCTTGATTTTCATCTGAGCACTCGGCTGGGCGCTCCTCGGTTTTGTCTACAGTCCAGGGCTTCTTTCCGACATCAGGTTTTGATGGTTCTTGGCTTTTCCTTCTATAGGTTATTCCAGGCTCTGTTTCAGCTCTTTCATAAAGCTCCTTAGCCGGTGAATCCCTTATAAGATATCTTCTTAAGTCATATCTGTCTTCTTCAGTTGCAAAACTTGGCTCTTTCAACACAGGAGTGGCTCCTGTCGACATTGTCTTCTTTCCAGCACCCGGGGAAGCTTTCTTAACACTTTCTGTCTCATTTTCTTCTGTAAATCTGACTCCCGACATTTGATGTCTCAAGACTGAGCCTCCGGCTGTATTATATCCTGACTCCCTCTGCCCCTGGTCCATAACGTTATCAATACCTCGTGGTATCTTTGGCGTCGAGAAATCATCGGCGTCTCTTTCACTTTGTTGATAAGCAGCAAGCTCCAGCTCCAGCTGCCTTATACTCTTATTCAATTGATCAATGTTCATTTCTAATGAGTCACACAACGAAGTTGAGCTTTCCAATCCCGACGCTGCCACCAAATTTGTAACGTGCGATGTGTTCCGAGCGGTTAAAACAAGTGATATAAGATGAGCTCGTCTGGCTCACCATTCAAGATCTATTTTACAAGTTAAGTATTTAAACACTAAAATGAGCTGCTCTTCAAACTTACAGCGGCTCAAAATGATTATTCCCAATTTAGACAGAGTTACCTACTCCAAAATATGATTAGTATGGGTCTCCTTAGATAACTTGCTAAGGTAAAGCTCAAATTTACAAAGCATTTTAAAATGAAATGATTGAAGCAATAAAAAGCACAATACGCATTTAACAAGTTATGAAAAACAGTGTAATTAAATGAACAAAAATGCACAGCTCAATTGGCTAAGATCTACTAAGTTTCGAAAGTTTGGCTCACTCCTTAATGGCTTAGAATGATATAAAATATTATATTCTACAAAGCTAGGTAGGCGTGTTTCAGCCAACTCCTTCACTCTGTAGATATTTACCTTGAAGCTATTAATCTTGATTATGGTTGTTTATGCTGTTCTGACTCGATAACTGTGAAATACCCCTTATATACCTAGGATTAATATCTGATTGGTTATTCTAAACGTTACATTGATTGGATGATAAAAACTATAAGGTGATTATCAATTGGTTACTGTCTGGGCAATTTGATTGGATATGGTTTAGGCATTTTCAATCCGTTTTTGTGATTAAGCTTGAACAATGTGAATATACCGTAATGGGGCTATGCGGATGACTGTTTTGTCACAATTCCTGAGAAGAAGATTTTTAAAGGTTTTTACCTTACATATATATGGGCATGGTGGCCATACTGGTCATGTGACTCAGTCCTTATGAACTAACTTTTGTCCCCCTTCCCATAGAAGCTCCACATATAATTTGCTTTCAATCAACCCAACAGTTTAAGTGGAGAAGAAAATAAAAATACTGATTCTGAACCATCCAGGACAAAATCCAGTAAATGACATTGACCTTTGGAATTGATAAACTGCCATTAAGCTGAATGTGAATATCATTTATGATGCCACAGGCTACAATAGAATCAGAAAATCCAATGTTTTGCCTTTTTTACCATACAAATGTCTAAGTGATCAAATTAACCCTTGACGTAAAACAGGTCAAGGTCAACCAAAGGTAATCATGCCAAGGTCAAGGTCACAGGTCATTTTTGTATGAATAGCAAGGCCTTACATGCCGAATATGAAGGCTCTATCTCAAATGCTTCAAACGTTATGACAAAGTAGGTCAAACATCAATGTCGCAGGTCAAAAATTTTTGTATGGGTGGCAAGGTTGGCAAAAAGGCGGGAAGTACTCATATTTCCATGGACGGTGGGAAATACAGTGAATTCCCGGGAAATACAGGGAATTCCCGGGAAATATATATTTACATGGGTGGTACCAATTGGGATTCCTTTTTATACACTAACTACCTAGCTATTTGGAAGCAAAATTATTTCAACTTCAAGCAGGGCTTGAAAATTCCACTTGTCTGCTTGCAATGACAAAAAAAATTGAAGGACAAATAAAAAGTTTGTCTAGTCCTTACGACATTTTCAGAAAGTTTACATGCACTTAGTAGGACAAGAGAAATTTTTTAAGAATTTTCCAGCCGTTTTTATTTTGGATAACTTGAAAGATCTATAGTCCTTTGTCTACATACAGAATGTACAGTATATCATTTCTTTTCAAACAAGATTCTAAAATATTAATTTTTAACTTTTAGCTATTTCTCTTGACTTGTAAATACATGTAATTTTAATACTTAGGTGAGTATCTGTAGATAATTTAAGAAACCTTTTATGCTTAAATTAACTGTGTTCTTGTCTCAAACAAACAATTAAATTATCACACCATAAGGAGTAAGATTACTTGACAAACTTGCAAACAAACCTAGTGTAAACATCCTTAACCCTTTTTGTACCAAATGGAATCTTCCTCCTTATATATAGCAGGGATCCATTTCAATATTTAGTGGTGTCAGGTTGTGTTTTCTTCTAAATTGATTTGGAAAATGGCTGAACTTTTTGCAAATAGTGTAGGCTCTGATCAGGCGCTGCATTCTGCGGCATCTGAACTGGGCCTGCACTGTTTGCCAGCGTACCCGTTTTGGGGTTTCTGGTACAAAATGGGTTAAAATTTGATCATCCAAAGAGTTGTTGTAAATATAAAAAAAAAAAAAAAAACCTTGTGGTTTAGTGTTACACTAAAGCATACAAAAGATGTAGTTCCAAAGGCAGACTCTCTTAAAGAAGCTAAGTGACTCTGATCTGACTCTGATATTTTGTATGAATAGGAAGGCCTTGTCACAAGGAACCTACATGCCAAATATGAAGGCTTGATCTCAAATGCTTCAAACATTATGACAAAGGTCAAGGTCATAGTTCAAAATTTTTGTATAGGTGAGAAGACCTTGTCACAAGGAACATACATGCCAAATATGAAGGTTCTATCTCAAAAGGTTCAAAAATTATGATAAAGTAGGTCACAAGTCAAGGTCAAGGTCATTTTTGTATGAATGGGAAACCCTTGTCACAAGGAACATACATGCCAAATATGAAGGCTCTACCTCGAACGGTTCAAAAGTTGTGCCAAAATGACCTACTGATCTACTTTTTAATTCAACATGACCCATATTCAAACTTGACCCAAATATTGTCAAAATGATCATTCTGAGCAAGATTTATGATAACTGGACCAAACCTATGGCCTCTTGAGTTTTCACAAGGTTTTTCTACTATTTGACCTACTGACCTACTTTTTGCTCCGACATGATCCATATTCGACTTGACTAGGATATTGTCAAGATGATCATTCTGAGCAAGTTTGATGGCGATCAGACCCAAATTTTGGCCCCTAGTGTGTTCACAAGATTTTTCTATGATTGACATACTGACCTACTTTTTCACCCAACATGACCCATATTCAAACCGATCTGAGATATAGTCATGACGATCATTCTGAGCAAGTTAGATGGTGAAGGGACAAAAACTGTGGCCTGTAGTGTGTTCACAAGGTTTTTCAATGATTTTACTGACCTACTTTTTGACCCGACATGACCCATATTCGAATTTGACCGAGATATTGTCAAGATGATCATTCTGAGCAAGATTGATGATGACCGGACTAAAACTGTGGCCTCTAGTGTGTTCTCTAGGTTTTTCTATGATTTGACCTACTTTTTGACCCAACATGAGGAATATTCGAACTTGACCGAGATATTGTCTGTAATGTCAAGATGATCATTCTGAGCTAGACTTATGATGATAGGACCAAAACTGTGGCCTCTATTGTGTTCACAAGGACCTACTTTTTCACCAGACATGACCCTTAATTGAACTTGACCCAAATATTGTCAAAATGATCATTCTGAGCAAGTTTGCTGATGATCGGACTAAAACTGTGGCCTCTAGTCAAAGTCTAGTGTGTTCACAAGGGTTTTATATGATTTGACCTACTGACCTACTTTTTGACCCAACATGACCCATATTCGAACTTGACTAAGATATTGTCATGATGATCATTCTGAATAAGTTTGTTTTGGGCCTCTAGTCTGTTCACAAGAAAAGTTTATGCACGCACAATGACGCCGAACTCTAACATTTTAGCTCGGTCAGGTAAGCTAAAGGCCAATGAGAAGTAGAAGTAAAACAAAGATCAGGAATTGATACAATTAACTTACTCCATCCATAAAAGACACCAAAGGGAAAGAAATACAAACATTAAGCGACCAGACCATAATGGAAACCTAAACAAAGGAAGGCCATATGGACAGTTACTTTCCCACAAAATGGCCATATGGCCATCCAAAATTAAAAGACACAAGTGATACACACAGTAAGTAACAAACAACAACATAAATAAATCGCCACAGAAGAGCCGCCTTGGAACGGTCAGTGGAAGATTTCCACTGGGGGGCTTAAATCGATTTTACGTGGCCACAATCCTCGCCCTTACTTCCGTCGCGATTTAGACAAATAATTTGTTCAGTCCGCATGAAGGCCTCCTAACTCATCAGTGCAACATCTCCGTGAACACAGAAATCAAAGAACCACAGAGGTGAGACAACGGTGAGGACTCGACAGCAAGAAACCACTGAAATGCTGGAGCAAAAGAAAACCAACAGTTAGACTCCGATGAGCCCGACCAGAGACAGAGCATCAGGCACCAACCAACATTATCTCTTTAATTTTCAATAAGCCTTTACGTTGGAGCCGTCATAGAATCTGAGGCCTGACCCACCGGCGTGCAATTAAAGAGGGAAGCAAAGTTGCCAACCGTGATTGGGTTAACTACCATGCATGCAGTCTGTCGTATAATATCCATGTTGTACCCAATCTTTTTATATCGAAGAAAGATTTTACGAAATTGGGTGCTGAAGTCATTGCGGTTATATATTTTTCTGAATTTATATACTAAGTCACCATAAAATTGCGGTTATATATTTTTCTGAATTTATATACTAAGTCACCATAAAATTCGGGTTCCGATAGACCTTGTTGCAGAAGAGATTTAAGTCCAATATTGAATTTTGAAATTAAATCAGAATGGCGTCTATAAAATTTTGAAAAGGCTTTGCGTAGTTTATGGTACCGATAACCCTGATTAAGGAGTTTAGCCGTTAATAATTTATTACGAGTGTTGAAGTCAGTTACATGACTACACACTCTAGCAAATCGAATTAATTGCGAAATATAAACGCCATAGGATGGCGCACGAGGAACATCACCATCCAAAAAAGGAAAATTTACAATCTCAAAATCAAAGTCATCGCGTTTATCATAAATTTTGCACGAAACAAATCCATCTACAATAGATAGATGTAAATCCAAAAACGGGGCCTCGGTATCAGAAGAATTTGCTTTATTTAACTGAAGTTCTAGGGGGTAAATCTGACTGATCAAACCATCAAAATAGGTATTATCAATATTTAATAAATCATCTAAATATCTAGAAGTAGAGCTAAAAGCTTCAATAATTTCAGATTGGTTATCAATGGAAAGCGACAAAATGAAGTCTCTTTCATAACAATACAAGAACAGATCAGCCACAAGAGGTGCGCAATTAGTACCCATCGGAATACCCACAATTTGTCTAAATAACTTAGTACCGAATCTAATATAAATATTGTCAAGTAGAAAGGTGAGGGCATCACACACTTTCTGACATGACCAAAGTGTATAATTCTTATGCTCTTTAGAAGTGAAAAATGCATTTCTGACATTACATGCAAGATAGAGAGAATCTTCTCTGTGAAAAGCCCATTCAATTAAATCATTAAGCTTTTCTTTTATAAGATTATGAGGAAGTGTAGTGTAAAGAGTGGAAAAATCGTAGGTAGACAGACTAGAAGCACGAAACTGTCTAGATTTCAATTTATTTAAAACCTCATTCGAATTTTTTATAGACCAAAACAGATTTCTTCCTGATCTTTCAAAGACTTAATCACAATATTTAATTACATGCGTTTTAATAGCAGTAAGACAGGAAGTTAATAATTTAGAAAGTTCAGTGGTAGTGCAAGAACTAGAATTTGCAATAAACCGTGCTTTGTAAGGTTTTTTATGAAGTTTTGGTAACCAGTATAGCGTAGGAAGCTTGTCTTGGCCTTCGTTAACACACACAGCAAACTTGGTGGCTGAAAGACAAACATGTTTATCTACTATAGCTCTCTCTTCAGCCAAAGGCTGAAGTTCATAGGCCTTAGTACCACCAAGCTCCTGCTTAAGCGTGTTAACATAGTGGAGCCGTCACACAACGACGACGTTGTTAGCGGCCTTGTCTGCAGGGGCCAAAACAAACTTCTTATGAAATTCTTGAATACCTAGTTTAAGATGACGTAAAGACGTCTTGGGCTTAGGAGGTAATAAGTTAGTATTTTGAGAATAGAAAGAAATGCGTTTATTCACTAGTCTTAAAATGCTAAGTTTCCAGTCCTTTAGGGCTTTACACTCAACATACTCTCGCTTACACCATCGATTACCGAATTCATTCAAGGAAGCAGCGATTTCATCTCTACATTTACTGAAATCAATTTTAGAAGGAAACCGATATTTCGGTCCTTTAGAAATTATATTCCTTATCCTAGAATCAGGAATAATTTTCAAATTGCCAGTAATTACATGACCAGCAGCAGGATAGCAATACTTTGAGTTTTTACAATCACATGAATCAGGAGTATTAGTATCAATATCAAGATCTGAAACAAGTTTATTGAAATTAAAAATGATAGATCTAACAGGTTTGTTATATTTATAGCAAATTATAGGTGTTTCAGTATTTTGAAAATAAGCAGGAATGGAAGAAAGCACCGATCTCTCACGGAAGATACTGGGCAAATCTATAAAATCCATACCCTTATTAATGAAGGATATTTTGAAGAAATGACGTTTATGATTAATTTCAGAATCAATGTAAGGACGGAGAGTATGCTGAGTATAGCCTCTAGTTAAGAGAGCCGCATCATATAACAGATGAGAACTATCGTAGAATTTATTCGCCTCGGTGTCCAGAAGACGTAAAACAGAAACGGGTAATGAACTTAAAAATGAAAGCATAGAGTGGCGTCCATGATTTAATAATATAATTGACAGTCACTTCAGTCTAGTATTGTTTCGTTTAAACGCACGTGATTTACGTTTAAAGTTACCATTTTTCCTGGTGCCGTGAGATCTAGTTCTGCGTTTTCGACATTCCAGGAGTGAGAAAATATCAAAGTCCGGCATTCTGGAAATATTACCCTCATGATAAATGTTGTCATTAAATCCCAGTGGAAAAGGGGTCTGTAAAAATTTAATCCATTTCAGTTCAGCTTCATGTCTTTTGATTATTTTGAATCTAGATGTAGAATTTGCATCGTAATAAAGTTTTTCCACTGGTTGTATAATAATGTTATTTACAGAATGACCTGTACGTCGAAAGTGACGGTACAAGAAAGTGTCAGTTTTCTTAGGCTTACTCATTCTACGATAATGCTCGTTCAATCTAGTTTTAAGCATGCGGTTAGTTTGACCGACGTACTGCATATTACAGTTTGCAGCACGTCAAGTAATTAGATAAATTAAATCTGTAGACTGTCATGTCAAATCAGACATGTTAACTACAGAGAAGCATCTACCGTTTACAGATGAAGTAACGGTAGACGCAGTGCTTAAATGCGAACAACATCTGCACCTCTTGGCATTGCACTTAGAAATACTAGGATACATTCCACTTCTTTTCCACGGATTAGTATATTTTCGAAGGATGGGTGATTTGAGAGGAGATAGTCTTATACGAAGACTACTCCCAAAAACATTGGTATTGCCTGCTCCTTTGAGATTAACTGAAGTTACAGAAGACAAATTTAAGGGTCTAACCAATACCGAAGGCAACATAGTATTAAAGTTCTTAATGGAATGGGGAATCCGTACAGAAGAAGCAGAGTGTAACCTAAGGGGTGATATTGATATTTTAAATGTATTTGTAATACTCATTTTGGTTAGTAAGGTTGTGATACCGTCAAAACTAAAGCGATGTTCATACCGGTTATTAAATAAATAAAATTACTGAAGAAGATTCCTTCGAATAGAAGGTCGGTACAACAAAAGCCCACAAAACATCCTAGTCTACTTAAAGTACAGGGATGTCAAACAAGCAGTTGTTATACAACGAGGAACGAACATCGGTTTAATAATGACCTTCAACAGGTATCTAAAGGATGTCAATTGATGGAACAGTGAAAAGCAATTGCATAAGCAATCCCTGAGGATTGGAAAAATAAGAGCATTAAATGCATGTACGGGGAGACCTTTTACAGCCGCCACACGGCACAAACAAAACAGCCCTGATATGCAAAGTAGAAGTAAAACAAAGATCAGGAATTGATACAATTAAAGACACCAAAGGGAAAGAAATACAAACATTAAGCGACCAGACCATAATGGAAACCTAAACAAAGGAAGGCCATATGGACAGTTACTTTCCCACAAAATGGCCATATGGCCATCCAAAATTAAAAGACACAAGTGATACACACAGTAAGTAACAAACAACAACATAAATAAATCGCCACAGAAGAGCCGCCTTGGAACGGTCAGTGGAAGATTTCCACTGGGGGGCTTAAATCGATTTTACGTGGCCACAATCCTCGCCCTTACTTCCGTCGCGATTTAGACAAATAATTTGTTCAGTCCGCATGAAGGCCTCCTAACTCATCAGTGCAACATCTCCGTGAACACAGAAATCAAAGAACCACAGAGGTGAGACAACGGTGAGGACTCGACAGCAAGAAACCACTGAAATGCTGGAGCAAAAGAAAACCAACAGTTAGACTCCGATGAGCCCGACCAGAGACAGAGCATCAGGCACCAACCAACATTATCTCTTTAATTTTCAATAAGCCTTTACGTTGGAGCCGTCATAGAATCTGAGGCCTGACCCACCGGCGTGCAATTAAAGAGGGAAGCAAAGTTGCCAACCGTGATTGGGTTAACTACCATGCATGCAGTCTGTCGTATAATATCCATGTTGTACCCAATCTTTTTATATCGAAGAATGATTTTACGAAATTGGGTGCTGAAGTCATTGCGGTTATATATTTTTCTGAATTTATATACTAAGTCACCATAAAATTCGGGTTCCGATAGACCTTGTTGCAGAAGAGATTTAAGTCCAATATTGAATTTTGAAATTAAATCAGAATGGCGTCTATAAAATTTTGAAAAGGCTTTGCGTAGTTTATGGTACCGATAACCCTGATTAAGGAGTTTAGCCGTTAATAATTTATTACGAGTGTTGAAGTCAGTTACATGACTACACACTCTAGCAAATCGAATTAATTGCGAAATATAAACGCCATAGGATGGCGCACGAGGAACATCACCATCCAAAAAAGGAAAATTTACAATCTCAAAATCAAAGTCATCGCGTTTATCATAAATTTTGCACGAAACAAATCCATCTACAATAGATAGATGTAAATCCAAAAACGGGGCCTCGGTATCAGAAGAATTTGCTTTATTTAACTGAAGTTCTAGGGGGTAAATCTAACTGATCAAACCATCAAAATAGGTATTATCAATATTTAATAAATCATCTAAATATCTAGAAGTAGAGCTAAAAGCTTCAATAATTTCAGATTGGTTATCAATGGAAAGCGACAAAATGAAGTCTCTTTCATAACAATACAAGAACAGATCAGCCACAAGAGGTGCGCAATTAGTACCCATCGGAATACCCACAATTTGTCTAAATAACTTAGTACCGAATCTAATATAAATATTGTCAAGTAGAAAGGTGAGGGCATCACACACTTTCTGACATGACCAAAGTGTATAATTCTTATGCTCTTTAGAAGTGAAAAATGCATTTCTGACATTACATGCAAGATAGAGAGAATCTTCTCTGTGAAAAGCCCATTCAATTAAATCATAAAGCTTTTCTTTTATAAGATTATGAGGAAGTGTAGTGTAAAGAGTGGAAAAATCGTAGGTACAGACTAGAAGCACGAAACTGTCTAGATTTCAATTTATTTAAAACCTCATTCGAATTTTTTATAGACCAAAACAGATTTCTTCCTGATCTTTCAAAGACTTTATCACAATATTTAATTACATGCGTTTTAATAGCAGTAAGACAGGAAGTTAATAATTTAGAAAGTTCAGTGGTAGTGCAAGAACTAGAATTTGCAATAAACCGTGCTTTGTAAGGTTTTTTAAGAAGTTTTGGTAACCAGTATAGCGTAGGAAGCTTGTCTTGGCCTTCGTTAACACACACAGCAAACTTGGTGGCTGAAAGACAAACATGTTTATCTACTATAGCTCTCTCTTCAGCCAAAGGCTGAAGTTCATAGGCCTTAGTACCACCAAGCTCCTGCTTAAGCGTGTTAACATAGTGGAGCCGTCACACAACGACGACGTTGTTAGCGGCCTTGTCTGCAGGGGCCAAAACAAACTTCTTATGAAATTCTTGAATACCTAGTTTAAGATGACGTAAAGACGTCTTGGGCTTAGGAGGTAATAAGTTAGTATTTTGAGAATAGAAAGAAATGCGTTTATTCACTAGTCTTAAAATGCTAAGTTTCCAGTCCTTTAGGGCTTTACACTCAACATACTCTCGCTTACACCATCGATTACCGAATTCATTCAAGGAAGCAGCGATTTCATCTCTACATTTACTGAAATCAATTTTAGAAGGAAACCGATATTTCGGTCCTTTAGAAATTATATTCCTTATCCTAGAATCAGGAATAATTTTCAAATTGCCAGTAATTACATGACCAGCAGCAGGATAGCAATACTTTGAGTTTTTACAATCACATGAATCAGGAGTATTAGTATCAATATCAAGATCTGAAACAAGTTTATTGAAATTAAAAATGATAGATCTAACAGGTTTGTTATATTTATAGCAAATTATAGGTGTTTCAGTATTTTGAAAATAAGCAGGAATGGAAGAAAGCACCGATCTCTCACGGAAGATACTGGGCAAATCTATAAAATCCATACCCTTATTAATGAAGGATATTTTGAAGAAATGACGTTTATGATTAATTTCAGAATCAATGTAAGGACGGAGAGTATGCTGAGTATAGCCTCTAGTTAAGAGAGCCGCATCATATAACAGATGAGAACTATCGTAGAATTTATTCGCCCCGGTGTCCAGAAGACGTAAAACAGAAACGGGTAATGAACTTAAAAATGAAAGCATAGAGTGGCGTCCATGATTTAATAATATAATTGACAGTCACTTCAGTCTAGTATTGTTTCGTTTAAACGCACGTGATTTACGTTTAAAGTTACCATTTTTCCTGGTGCCGTGAGATCTAGTTCTGCGTTTTCGACATTCCAGGAGTGAGAAAATATCAAAGTCCGGCATTCTGGAAATATTACCCTCATGATAAATGTTGTCATTAAATCCCAGTGGAAAAGGGGTCTGTAAAAATTTAATCCATTTCAGTTCAGCTTCATGTCTTTTGATTATTTTGAATCTAGATGTAGAATTTGCATCGTAATAAAGTTTTTCCACTGGTTGTATAATAATGTTATTTACAGAATGACCTGTACGTCGAAAGTGACGGTACAAGAAAGTGTCAGTTTTCTTAGGCTTACTCATTCTACGATATGAGAAAGTGATGTGAGGTGAAATAAAAAAAACTAGAAATGGTGTTTGTAAAACACAATGCCCCCAACCTTTGCTTGTCCCTAGATGGCAAAATATTCAACAAATATTGTTAAAGACTCAAAAACATACAACAAGAATTCCCCCGAAGGCTATGTCGCGCCTGTGGGGGCGCAAAGTCACCAAACAATGAAATCTAGGTCAAGGTCAATATGGATGCCTGCATAAAAATTTCACTCCTAGTTGCAAGCATGTACCAAGTATCATCAATGAAACTCTTAAAAACAGACTCTTACATCAGGATGAAAGTTAGGGTTGTCACACTATTTTACAAAGTCAGTGAACCATAAAATGTAGGTCAAGGTCAGAAATGGATACTTGCATTGAAGTTTCAATTCCTAAATGCAAGCTTTTACTAAATACAATTAATGAAGCTCTAATAGATCTTGAGAAATGGACTCTTACATTAGATAGAAAGTCAGGGTGGTCGCAATAATTCACAAAGTCAGGTGAACCATGAAATATGGGTCAAAGTCAAATATGGATGCTTGCGTTGCAGTTGCAATTCCTAGATGCAAGTTTGTACCAATTATAATTTAAAAAGCTTTAATAGTTTTTGAGAAATGGACTCTTACATTAGGTTGAAAGACAGGGTGGTCACAATAATTCACAAAGTCAGTGAACCATGAAATATAGGTCAAGGTCAGATATGGATGCTTGCGTTGAAGTTGCAATGCCTGGATGCAAGTTTGTACCAAGAATGATTAATGAAGCTCTAATAGTTCTCAAGATATGGACTTGCTGACAAGATTTTATTAAAAAAAAACAAGGCAACGCATGCGATACAAATCCCCTCGCACAAGACAACTCCGTGTGTGGAAAACACTGAAATGGCAAAAGCCCAACTTGCTTGAGATATTATTTCAAGAAACCGATTTCACCGATTTCTTGAAATCGGTGAAGAAATGTAGGCACTAGAGCAATGACAAAATTTGCTAAAAATAGCTACAGTGACCTTGACCTTGAGGTCAGGACCTTGAAAGTCGAAATCGCTCGAGATATTGTCTTAAGGAATATTTGTGTGAAGTTATATTGAAATTGGTGAAGAAATGTAAGCGCTAGAGCCATGACAAAGTTTTTCTAAAAATAGCCACAGTGACCTTCACCTTGAAAGTGGAACTCGCTACAGATATTGTCATAAGGAACATTTGTGTGAATCGATTTTGAAATTGGTGAAAAAATGTAAGCAATGAAAAAGTTTTTCTAAAAATAGCCGCAGTGAGCTTGATCTTGAAAGTTGAACTCTTTCGAGGTACTGTCATAAGGATCATTTGTGTGAAGTTATATTAAAATCAGTGAAGAAATGTAGGCGTTGGAGCGATGACAAAGTTTTTCTAAAAAAAGCCATTGTGACCTTGACCTTGAAAGTGGATCTCGCTAGAGATATTGTCATAAGGAACGTTTGTGTGAAGTTATATTGAAATCGGTGAAGAAATGTAGGTGCTAGAGCAATGACAAAGTTTTTCTAAAAATAGCTACAGTGACCTTGACCTTGAGGTCATGACCTTGAAAGTCGAACTCGCTCAAGATATTGTCATAAGGAACATTTGTGTGAAGTTAGATTGAAATCAGTGAAGAAATGTAGGCGCTAGAGCAATGACAAAGTTTTTCTAAAAATAGCCAAAGTGACCTTGACCTCGAGGTCATGTTCTTGAAAGTCGAACTCGCTCAAGATATTGTCATAAGGCACATTTGTGTGAAGTTATACTGAAATCAGTAAAGAAATGTAGGCGCTAGAGCGATGACAAAGTTTTTCTTAAAATAGCCACAGTGATCTTGACCTTGAGGTCATGACCTTGAAAGTCAAACTCGCTGAGATATTGCCATAAGAAACATTTGTGTGAAGTTATATTGAAATCAGTGAAGAAATGTAGGCGCTAGAGTGATGACAAAGTTTTTCTAAAAATAGCCACAGTGACCTTGACCTTGAGGTCATGACCTTAAAGGTCGAACTCGCTCGAGATATTGTCATCAGAAACATTTGTGTGAAGTTATATTGAAATCAGTGAAGAAATGTAGGCGCTAGAGTGATGACAAATTTTTTTCTAAAAATAGCCACAGTGACCTTGACCTTGAGGCAATCACCTTGAAAGTTGAACTCGCTCGAGATATTTTTATAAGGAACATTTGTGTGAAGTTATATTGAAATTGGTGAAGAAATGGAGGCGCTAGAGCGATGACAAAATTTTTCTAAAAATAGCCACAGTGACCTTGACCTTGAGGTCATGACCTTGAAAGTCAAACTCGCTCGAGATTTTTTTATAAGGAACATTTGTGTGAAGTTATATTGAAATTGGTGAAGAAATGGAGGCGCTAGAGCGATGACAAAGTTTTTCTTAAAACAGCCACAGTGACCTTGATCTTGAGGTCATGACCTTGAAAGTCGAACTTGCTCGAGATTTTTTTATAAGGAACATTTGTGTGAAGTTATATTGAAATTGGTGAAGAATTGTAGGCGCTAGAGCGATGACAAAATTTTTCTAAAAATAGCCACAGTGACCTTGACCTTGAGGTCATGACCTTGAAAGTCAAACTCGCTCGAGATTTTTTTATAAGGAACATTTGTGTGAAGTTATATTGAAATTGGTGAAGAAATGTAGGTGCTAGAGTGATGACAAAGTTTTTCTTAAAACAGCCACAGTGACCTTGACCTTGAGGTCATGACCTTGAAAGTCGAACTCGCTCGAGATTTTTTTATAAGGAACATTTGTGTGAAGTTATATTGAAACTGGTGAAGAAATGTAGGCTCTAGAGCGATGAGAAAATTTTTCTAAAACTAGCCAGTGACCTTGACCTTGAGGTCATGACCTTGAAAGTCAAACTCGCTCGAGATTTTTTTTTTATAGGGAACATTTGTGTGAAAGTATATTAAAATCGGTCAAGAAATGTAGGCGCTAGAGCGATGACAAAAGTATGTACGGGACAAATGCTATATCCCCCCTCACAACCATGTTGTGCGAGGGGATAATTAAAACAAGAGGACCAAGCTAGCTTGGTCCTGTATCGCTCACCTGAGCTAACAGATTCAAAGTTTAAGGAAGTGCCAACCTTTACTGAAGGCTTTATGGGAGGACATGGTGATGACAGGGTAAGCATTTTCTGAAAATCAAGTAGAATTTAACTCTATGAAAAACAGGCTGACCTCACCGGTATTCAAACTCATTCAAGCTTTTATTCCTGACTTGCTAAGAAGATCCGATCTAAACTGAAGTGGCTATGGTGATGACAAGTTCAAAAACAAGAGTTTTCAAACACCTCCAAGCTTTCTGCCTGACTTCCTTGTTTGTAAGTTTCATGAAGATCCATTCAAAACTAAAGGGGCAGCAGTGATAACAATGTCGAAAATAGGCATTTTCAGCAATCAAAGGCACGTCACTCTATGATAAATGTGCCGACTTGGCCGGTATTCGAACTCACCTGAGGTTTTATTCCCAGCCACCTTACATGTAAGTTTCAGAAAGATCCGATCAGACTTGGCCAGTATTCAAACTCATCCAAGATTTTATTCCCAGCCACCTCACGTATAAGTTTCAGAAAGATCCGATCAAAACTGAAGGGGCTACGGTGATGACAAGGTCAAAATTTGGCATTTTTAGCAATCAAAGGGATGTTACTCTAAAATAAATGAGCCGACTTGGCCAGTTTTCGAACTCATCCGAGGTTTCATCCCCAGCCACCTTACATATAAGTTTCAGAAAAATCCGATCAAAACTGAAGGGGCTACGGTAATGACAAGGTCAAAAATCAACATTTTCAGCCATCAAAGGGACAGAACTCTACGCTAAATGGGCTGACTTGGCCTGTTTTCGAACTCATCCAAGATTTTATCCCCAGCCACCTTACATATAAGTTTCAGAAAGATCCGATCAAAACTGAAGGGGCTATGGTGATGACAAGGTTAAAAATTGGCATTTTCAGCAATCAAAGGGACGTAAATCATTGATAAATGGGCCAACTTGGCCGGTATTCAAACTCATCCTAGGTTTTATCTCCAGTCACCTTACATATAGGTTTCAGAAAGATTCGATCAAACTGAAGGGGCTACGGTGATGACAACTTAAAAAATCGACATTTTCAGCCATCAAAGGGACATAACTATATAGTTAATGGGGCAACTTGGCCGGTTTTCGAACGCATCCGAGATTTTATCTCCATTCACCTTACATATAAGTTTCAGAAAGATCCGATCAAAACTGAAGGGGCTACAGTGTTGACAAGGTCAAAAATCAACATTTTCAGCAATCAAAGGGACCTAACTCTATGATAAATAGGCCACCTTTGCCGGTATGCGAACTCATCCGAGGCTTTATCCCCAGCCACTTGCATATAAGTTTCAGAAAGATCCGATCAAAACTCAAAGGGCTACGGTGATGACAAGATCAAAAATCGGCATTTTCAGCAATCAAAGGGACGTTACTCTGTGATAAATGGACCAACTTGGCTGGTTTTCGAACTCATCCGAGATTTTATCCCAAGCCACTTTACATATAAGTTTCAGAAAGATTCGATCAAAACTGAAAGGGCTACAGTGATGACAAGGTCAAAAATCAGCATTTTCAGCAATCAAAGGGACGTTACTCTACGATAAAAGGGCCGACTTGGTCGGTTTTCGAACTCATCCAAGATTTTATCCACAGCCACCTTACATATAAGTTTCAGAAAGATCCGATCAAAACTGAAGGGGCTACGGTGATGACAAGGTCAAAAATCGGCATTTTCAGCAATCAAAGGGACGTAACTCTATGATAAACCAGTGGACTAGGCCGGTTTTCGAACTCATCCGAGGTTTTATCCCCAGCCACATAACATATAAGTTTCAGAAAGATCTGATCAAAACTGAAGGGGCTACGGTGATGACAAGGTCGAAAATGGGCATTTTCACCAATCAAAGGGACGTAACTCTATGATAAATGGGCCGACTTGGCCGGTTTTCGAACTCATCCGAGTTTTTATCCCCAGTCACCTTACATATAAGTTTCAGAAAGATCCGATCAAAACTGAAGGCGCTACGGTGATGACAAGCATTTTCCCATAGTAAGTCTATGGGACCTTGTGGTTGCCATAGGAACCAAAGTTTTAGAGCGATTTCAATAAAAAGTTTATGTCATCAATGCCCCACCAGAGGCATACTACAGGTGAGAAATGATTGAGATCAGCCTGCAGGATACAGAGATATAGCTGCTCAAAAGTGTGGACGGACGGATGACCGACGACGGACGATGGAGGACCCACAATACTATAAGCTCCCCTGGAGCCTTCGGCCCAGGTGAGCTAAAAATTTCAAAGGGCAATAACTCTTAAAAGGGGCATAATCCAGACAAGAAAAAAAATACGCGTCAGCTAATTTTCCATGAGGAATCTATATATGAAATTTCAAAACCCTAGCATACACGGTTCTAAAGTTATGCTATGCATCACTTTTAGCATACATTACCATGGGCACAAATTACCAAAATGACAAAGGGCCATAACTCACAAAGTATTTTTTGGAATTTTGTCAAGAGTTAATCAGTTCATCTACTCATCACCACCAATATATTCACCATGTTTCAAGGCTCTAGCTCCAATAGTTTTTGAGATATCTTGCTGACAAGATTTTATTAAAAAAAATTCAAAGGGCAATAACTCTTAAAAGGGGCATAATCCAGACAAGAAAAAAATACGTGTCAGCTAATTTTCCATGAGGAATCCATATATGAAATTTCAAAACCCTAGCATACACGGTTCTAAAGTTATGCTATGCATCACTTTTAGCATACATTACAATGGGCACAAATTACCAAAATGACAAAGGGCCATAACTCACAAAGTATTTTTCGGAATTTTGTCAAGAGTTAATCAGTTCATCTACTCATCACCACCAATATATTCACCAACTTTCAAGGCTCTAGCTCCAATAGTTTTTGAGATATCTTGCTGATAAGATTTTATTAAAAAAAATTCAAAGGGCAATAACTCTTGAAGGGGGTATAATCTGGACGAGAAAAAAAATACGTGTCAGCTAATTTTCCATGAGGAATCCATATATGAAATTTCAAAACCCTAGCATACACGGTTCTTTAGTTATGCTATGCATCAAAAGCGTAACCGACGGATGAACGGACGAACAGACGAACGAACCAGAAGCAATATGCCCCTCCAACTTTTTCAAAGTTGGGGGCATAATTAAAAGAAACCTTTATCACCTACCCCCACCTCCCACTCCTGTCTGAAGCCAGGAGTTGTATCTTACAGTACAAGTAATAATGTCACAAACCTGCTACTTCTCCATCAAATATGAACACTGGATAGAAGTCACAGCAATTCTTCAGTGACTCGAGAAGAGCTGGGTTATCATGGAGTCGCAGGCCATGTCTGAACCAATGAATGGATGTAACAGGTCTTCCAGCTGTGCAATGAGGATTCTGAGCTGGTGGGGGCATCTTGTTTCTTTTTAAAGCCACTCAATTCACTGGAAAAAATAAAATACAAGTTTTTATATACAGAGTAATGTTTCATTTTAATACAGAGTAACATTTCATTTTGATACAGGGTCATTTTTCATTTTGTTTGATTTGAAGTTTAACCACTCGTCAACACTGTAAAGGTCATTTTGGAGACCTTGCTTCCAATTTTGTGGGACTTTTACCCAACACTGAGATGAAATGACATCTCAAGCCCTGCTGCCAAATGAAACCAATAGGGTTTATAAGCATGGACGGACCGACTCGCACCGCTTTGCCTGGGCAGGCTTAGATCCTCTAAGCAGTTTTTCAAATTACCAATACTCATGTGTGGGTCGGTTTCAGCTCTGCGTGGAAGCATCATGCAGTCCATACATTTCTTCAAGCCCTGATGGGCAGGGGCCACATTTTTCATTTTGATACAGGGTCATATTTTATTTTGAAACAGGGTAATGTTTCAATTCTATATACGGTAATGTTTCATTTTGATACATGGTACTGCTTCATTTTGATACAGGGTCATTTTTCATTTTGATACAGGGTAATGTTCATTTTGGTATAGAGTTATGTTTCATTGTCCAGCCATGCAAAAATGATCCCATAACAAGGATGTTAATTGTGTGTTTGGTTGTTGGCGCATAACAACGATGTGTAGCATGTGCCTGGCAGTTTGCATATGACAAGGATGTGAAGTGTGTGACTGGTAGTTGGAACATAACAAGGATTCGAAGTGTTTGTATGGCAGTTGGCAATAACACGTATGCGAAGTGTGTGCCTGGCAGTTGGCACATGACAAGGATGTGAAGTGTGTGCCTGGTAGTTGGAACATAACAAGGATGCCAAGTGTGTGCATGGCAGTTGACCAAAACAAGAATGCAAAAAGTGTGTGCATGGCAGTTGGCAATAACAAGAATATGTAGTGTGTGCCTGGTAGTTGGCAATAACACGGATGCGAAGTGTGCGCCTTGCAGTTGGCACAAAACAAGGATGTGACATGTGTGCCTGGCAGTTGGCAATAACAAGGATGTAAAGTGTGTGTCTGGCAGTTGTAACATAACAAGGATGTGAAGTGCGACTTTCAGACATAAACAAGTACCTATGCAAAACACATTTTTAAACAAGAGGGCCATGATGGCACTGTATCTCTCACCTGAGTATCATAGCACATAAGGAGAAAATGACTTTAAATCATCAAGAGAAAGTCTGACCAAGATTCACCTAGAAATCATCAATACAACCATTTTGAACAAGATTCATGATGATCACTTCAAAAAATATTATGTCTGAAATGTTACCAAGGTTTCCTCTTGATTTGGCCTTGTGACCTAGTTTCTGACTGAAGTAACCCAGTTTTGAACTTGACCTAGAAATCATCAAGACAAACATTTTGAGCAATATTCATGATAATTATTTAAAAAATATGACCTCTGGAGTGTTAACAAAGGTTTTCTTTTGATTAGTTCTGGTGACTTAGTTTTTAACTCAAATGACCCAAGTGTTAAACTTCAGAAAGAAATAATGAAGTTAAACATTTAGAGCAATAGTCATGATGAGAACTTAAACAAGAGGGTGAACAGTGTTTAAAGAAATTTTTTCTGGGGACCTAGTTTTACCTGACATGATGATGACCCATATTCAAACCTGACCCAGATATTGTCAAGACAAACATTCTGGTAAAGTTGCATGAAGTTTGAAGCAATTTTGTGGCTTCTAGAGGGTGTACAAGGTTTTAAAGAAATTTGTCCTAGTGACCTAGTTTTCGACATAGATGACCCAATTTCTTTCCTGATTAAGGTATAATTAAGACAAACATTCTGGTAAAGTTCCATGAAGATTGGTGCAAAACTGTGGCCCCTAGAGGGTGAACAAAGTTTTTAAAGAAATTTGACCTAGTGACTTAGTTTTTGACCAGACATGACCCATATTTGAACTTGACCCAGATATTGTCAAGACAAACATTCTGGTAAACTTTCACAAAGATAGAATCAAAGCTGTGGCCTCTAGAGGGTGAATAAGGTTTTAAAGGACTTTGACCAAGTGACCTAGTTTTTGACCACTACATGACCAGTATTTAAACTTGATTAAGATATCATCAAGACAAACATTCTGGTAAACTTTCATAAAGATTAAAGCAAAACTGTGTTCTTCTATAGGGTGAACAAGGTTTTAAAGAAATTTGAACTAGTGACCTAGTATTTGATCCAACATGACCCATATTCGAACTTGACACAGATATCATCAAGGTAAACATTCTGGTAAAGTTTCATGAAGCTTGAATCAAATCTGTGGCCTTTAGATGGTCAACAAGGTTTAAAGAAATCTGACCTAGTTACCTAATTTTTGACCCAATATAACCCATATTCATGCCTGACCCAGATATCATTGAGGCAAACATTCTGGTAAAGCTTCATGAAGGCTGAAGTAAAACTGTGGCCTCTAGAGGGTGAAAAGAGGTTTTAAAGAAATTTGACCTAGTAACCTAGTTTTTTATCAAACTTGACCCATATTCAAACTTGACCGAGGCATCATCAAGACAAACATTCTGGTAAAGTTACATTAAGATTGAAGCAAATCTGTGGCCTCTAGAGGGTGAACAAGGTTTTAAAGACATTTGACCTAGTAACCTAGTTTTTGATACCACATGGCCGTTATTCGAACTTGACCAAGACATCATCAAGACAAAATTCTGGTAAAGTTTCATGAAGACTGAAGCAAAACTGTAGCCCCTAGAGGGTGAACATAAATGTTGACTACACATGGAAAACATGAGCTTTAAACAAGAAGACCATGATGGGCCTATATCGCTCACATGAGCAATAGTAGTTGCAGATAAGTTTGGCAGGGTGGACCTATCGTTTGCATCTGCCTTTGGAATAATTTATAAACAAAAATTTTTTTGAGAAACTAGACAAAGCTGTGTACCAAACATCAAAGGCCTGTGCCTTCTGGTTCAGACAAGACAAGAACATTTTCAAAGGTTTTCCCTATATACGGTAAGCCCATGTAAAGTATGTAAAGTATGTGGACCCCTGGGTGAGGCCATTGGTAGAGACCCACTAGTTGAAGCTATGAACCAAATATCAAAGGCCTAGACTTTCTCGTTTCAGTCAAAAAGATTTTTAAGGTATTCCCTATGTTAGTCTTTAAAACAAGTGGGTCCCTGCCTGAGGCTAGCTTTGGCCCCTGGGCTGTAAGCGGAACAATGTCAAAGGCCTGAGCTTTCTGGCTTCAGACAACAAGCCTATTAAAGGTTTTCCCAATATAAGTCTATGTTAAACTAGACGGTGAACAAGGTTTGAAAGCAGTCTGACCTTGTGACCAACTTCTGACTCAATATGACCCATAGTCAAACTAGACCCCGGTATTAGCAAGGCAGACATTCCAGTAAAGTGCCATGAAGATTGAAGCAAAATTATGGCCTCTCGAGTATGGACAAGGTTTTAAAGAACCTGACATGACCCATATTTAAACTCGCCCCATATAATTGTACTCGCACCATCAAGGCGGACATTCTGGTAAATTTTCATGAATATTGAACCAAAATTATGGCCTCTAGGAGGTGAACAAGGTTTCAACGCAATTTGACCTAGAGACCAAGTTTTTGATCTGATATGACCAATATTCAAACTCGACCCAAAGATCATCAAGACAAACATTCTAGTCAAGTTTCATGAAGATTGAAGCAATATTTTGGCCCCTAGAGGGTGAACAAGGATTTAAATAAATTTCACCTGGTGACCTAGTTTTTGACCTGGTATTACCCATATTTAATCTTCACCCTGATATCACCAACACAAACATTCTGGTAAAATTTTATGAAGATTGAAGCAAAATTGAGGCTTCTAGAGGGTGAAATAGGTTTTAATGCAATTTGACCTAGTGACCTAGTTTTTGACCCGACATGACCCATATTCGAACTCGACCCAGTTATCATCAAGGCGAATATTCTGGTAAAGTTTCATGAAGACTGAGGCAAAACTTAGGCCTCTATAGTGTGAACAAGGTTTAAAAGAAATTTGATCTAGTAACCTACCGGTAGTTTTAGACCTGACATGATCCATATTTGCACTTGATCTTGCTACATGTATCATCAAGGCAAACATTCTGGTAAAGATTCATGAAGATTGAAGCAAATTGTGGCTTCTGCAGGGTGAACAAGGCTTTTTAGAAATTTGACCTAGTGACCTAGTTTTTGACCTGACATGACCCATATTCGAACTTTACCTTGATATCATCAAGAAAAAGCATTCTGATAAGATTTCATAAGGATTTAAGAAAAATTGTGGCCTCTAGAGGGTTAATAAGGTTTTTCCGCAATCCGACCTAATGACCTAGCTTTTGACCCAACATGACCTATATTCGAACTCGACCCAGATATCATTAAGGCAAATATTCTGGTAAAGTTTCATGTAGATTGAAGCAATACCTTGGCCTCTAGAGGGTGAACAAGGTTTTAAAGAAATTTGACCTAGTGACCTAGTTTTTGACCTGACAAGACCCATATTTGAACTTGACCTTAATATCATCAAGGCAAATATTCTGGTAAAGCTTCATGGAGATTGAAACAAAATTATGGCTTCTAGAGGCTGAACAATGTTTTAAAAAAATTTGACCCAACATGACCCATATTTGAACTTGACCTTTTTATTATCAAGGCAAACGTTTGGTAAAGTTTCATGAAGATTGAAGCAAAGTTATGGCTTCCGGAGGGTGAACAAGGTTTTAAAGAAATTTGACCTAGTGACCTAGTTTCTGACATGACCCATATTCAAACTTGACCTAGATATCATCAAGGCGAACATTTTGGTAAAGTTTCATGAAGATTGAAGCAACTTGGCCTTTTAGAGGGTGAACAAGGTTTTAAAGAAATTTGACCTAGTTTCTGACCTGACATGACCCATATTCAAACTTGACCTAGATATCATCAAGGCAAACACTTTGGCAAATTTTCATGAAGACTGAAGCAAAATTATGGCTTCTAGAGGGTGAAGAATGTTTTAAAGAAATTTGACCTAGTCACCTACCTTTTGACCTCACATGACCCATTTTCAAACTTGATCTAGATATCATTAAGACAAACATTCTGGTAAGGTTTTATGACAACTGAAGTAAAACTTTGGTCTCTAGAAGGTGAACAAGGTAAATGCTAACAATGCACGACGCATGTACGACAGACACAGGATCTCACAATAGCTCACCTTGAGATCAGGTGCGCTAAAAACATAAAAACGAAGTCTGTGACCTTGACCTTGAGGGCAGGGGTGGGGCTAAATAAAACTTTGAACCTGCATTTATCATGATAGCAAATATAAGCCAAATCAATAATACAGTTTGAAAAATTTGAACTTTTTAAAATCTTTAACATTAAAAAATTTCTTTTAAGTCTGTCATCTTGACCTTGAGGTCATAGGCATGGGTGGGGGGTATTGCTGCTGAATAAAACATTGGACCTATATCTATCAGTTGGGTATAAAGGCCAAGGCCGTGCCGGGCCGGACCAAAAATGCCGATCCAAAGATTTTATATTCCGTCTCTTGTTATACCGGTAATTAAGATATATATTGTAGTCAGTTGGGTATGATTTGTTTGATTTATTTCATTTGAGGTTTAAGGTCCCCGTCAACACTGTAAAGGTCATTTTGGAGCCGTTGCTCCCAATTTTGTGGGACTTTTACACGACACTGAGATGAAATGACTTCTCAAGCCCTGTCGCCCAAAGAAACCAATAGGGTTTATTAGCATGGACGGTCCGCCTCGCATCGCAGTTCCTGGACAGGCTTAGATCCTCTAAGCGGTTTACCATTACTAGTGTGCCGGCTGGATTTAGCTCAGCGTGGAAGCATCATGCAGCCCATATATTTCTTCAAGCCCCTATGGGCGGGGGCTTAAGTTGGGTATGAAGTTCTTATAAATAACATATTTGATAACTGCACGAAGGTTTATCTCTCTTCATTGTTTAATTTCTTGTAATAAGCGTTTTTCCGAAATCGAGCCAAGGCTGGGAAAAATTATAATATTTCTTAATTTCTTGCAAATTTACAAGTTAAAGTACTTCTTTTTGTCCTGAAAATATTTGTATTTGATCATTGTCATCATTTGTCCATAGAAAAATATAACAAACATATAAAACTACCTTAAATTATCAATTTTCTTATTTTCTAATTGTTTCTATTTTTAGATTAACTTAATTAAACAAAACGACCGAAAAGGACCGAAAGGCAAGACAGATTTTGTTTACTGCTAGCTGGAATTAATGAAAATAAAAAATAACACTTTTTCTTTATCATTTTAATATACACATACATGTAAACAAATAAAAGAATCAATTTTTTATATTTCTTTTAATTCCAGCTAGCAGTAACAATACTTTTTGTTTTCCTTTTCAGTACATTTTCAGTCGTTTTCTTGATTAAAGTTAATCTAAAAATAGAAACCATTAGAAAATAAGAAATTTGATCATTTAAGGTGATGTTGATATGTTTACTATATTTTCTATGTACACATGATAAAAATAATCAAACTTAAATATCATCAGGGCAAAAAGATTTTCTTTTAGTGATAAAATCGTAAGAAATATTTCCATTTTTCCCGGCCTTGGCTTTTATACCCCTCGATTTCGGAAAAATAGTTGTTGCACGAAAATAAAACAATGTAGAGAGATGAACCTTCGTGCATGTATCAAATATGTTATTCAGAATAATTTTATACCAAACCGACTTTAATATATATCTTCATTGTGACAAGAGAGAAATATAAAACCTTTGGATCGGCATTTTTAGCTCCTCTGCTCGACCATGCGCGGCCTTGGCTTTTATACCCGATCATCATACCAAATATAATAAGGAATACCATATTCGACCTATTTGCCGCACCGTGCGCTTAGTTTTTTTTTAAAATTGTATGAAAATATTGTGGTGAAAAATCTACCTATTAAGCGCACACTCAATATGAAAAAAATATGAAAACAAGAGGCTCAATGAGCCTAAACCGCTCACCTGAAGAACTTAAGTTTTAACAATTCACAGACTTGACTACTAAATCTGCTAATAGAATCCAGCCCATTGACCCTTACAGGATATAAGTCATGATTATTGCATTGCATTCCAAGTTTGAGACTTCTAGCTTCTATAGTTCCTGAGAAATCTTTGACGAAAATTTAACATTGGTCAAAATGGAGAGAAAGAAGAATGAAAGAACAGATGAACAAATAAGCTGAGAAAGCCCAATGTCTCTTACACAAAATAAGTCATCATTATTCTATTGAATACCAAATTTGATGCTTCTAGCTTTTATAGTTCCTGAGAAATCTTTGATTAAAAATTTAACATTGGTCTATTATCTCTATATGGAGAGAAAGAAGAATGAAGGAACAAATGAACCAGACTAGCTCCAAAACCTAATGCAGCCTTTCCCCTTGCCCAATGGTGCTACACATAAAATTTAAACAAGATTGGTCGACTGCCTTCTGAGATATGCTTCATTGAAAGTGTGGACGACGGATGGACGGACGACAGACGACGGACTCCGGAGCCTTGGTATACTATCGGCTAACTGGAGCCTTTGGCTCAGGTGAGCTAAAAATTCAAGTCGCTATTTCTGTCACAACATTTTCCCTACGTTAAGTCTATGGGCAAATTTTTTTGTCTCTCAATGTCACGTAACTCCGAGGTCAATATTCCGATTCAGCCCAAAATCGAACTTAACCGAGATTTTATGCCTGTCCTCGTTACCTGCAAGTTTGAAGCTGATATGAATAAAAATAAAGTTGCTATCGTGGTCACAACGTATTTTTTTATGCTCAAGGGCAGGTAACTCCAAGGCAAATATTCCGATTCGGCCCAAAATCGAACTTTACCGAGATTTTATGTCTGTCCTCGTTACCTGCAAGTTTGAAGCTGATCTGAAAAAAATTCAAGTCGCTATCGTAGTCGCAACATTTTCCCTAATTAAGTGTATGGGCAAATTTTTTGTCGCTTAAGGTCACGTAACCCCGAGGTCAATATTCCGATTCGGCCCAAAATTGAACTTAACCGAGATTTTATGCTTGTCCTCGTTACCTGCAAGTTTGAAGCTGATATGAATAAACATAAAGTTCCTATCGTGGTCACAACGTATTTTTTTATGCTCAAGGACAGGTAACTCCAAGGCAAATAATCCGATTCGGCCCAAAATCGAACTTAAATGAGATTTTATGTCTGTCCTCATTACCTGCAAGTTTGAATCTGATCTGAAAAAAATTCAAGTCGCTATCGTAGTCACAACATTTTCCCTATGTAAAGTCTATGGGCAAATTTTTTGTCGCTCAAGGTCATGTAACTCCGAGGTCAATATTCCGATTCGAACTTAACTTTGATTTTATGCCTGTCCACGTTACCTGCAAGTTTGAAGCTGATCTGAATAAAAATAAAGTTGCTATCGTGGTCACAACGTATTTTTTTATGCTCAAGGGCAGGTAACTCCAAGGCAAATAATCCGATTCGGCCCAAAGTCTAACTTAACCGAGATTTTATGTCTGTCCTCGTTACCTGCAAGTTTGAAGCTGATCTGAAAAAAATTCAAGTCGCTATCGTAGTCACAACATTTTCCCTATGTTAAGTCTATGGGCAAATTTTTTGTCGCTCAAGGTCACGTAACTCCGAGGTCAATATTCCGATTCGGCCAAAATCGAACTTAACCGGGATTTTATGCCTGTCCTCGTTACCTACAAGTTTGAAGCTGATCTGAATAAAAATAAAGTTGCTATCGTGGTCACAACGTATTTTTTCATGCTCAAGGGCAGGTAACTCCAAGGCAAATAATCCGATTCGGCCCAAAATCGAACTTAACCGTGATTTTATGTCTGTCCTCGTTACCTGCAAGTTTGAAGCTGATCTGAAAAAAATTCAAGTCGCTATCGTAGTCACAACATTTTCCCTATGTTAAGTCTATGGGCAATTTTTTTGTCGCTCAAGGTCATGTAACTCCGAGGTCAATATTCCGATTCTGCCCAAAAATCAATTTTAACCGAGATTTTATGCCTGTCCTCGTTACTAGCTACAGTGATGACAACATTTTCCCCATGTTAAGTAGATAGGCAATTTTTCGGGCGCTCAAGGGGACGTAACTCTTGAGTGAATTATCTGATTCGGCCTAAAATCAAACTTGACCGAGATTTTATGCCTGTACTGGTTATCTGCAAGAATGAAGTCGATCAGAAAAAAATTGACGGAGCTAGAGTGATGACAAGCTTTTTCCTATGTGAAGTCTATGGGAGCTAGATGTTGCCATGGCAACCAGAGTTCCACTCAGATCTGCCTAAAAACCTAATGAAGCCTTTCCACTTGCCCAATAATGCGACACATGAAATTTGATCAAAGTTGGCCAAGTAGTCTTTAAGATATACATTTTTGAAATTCCCATTAACCCTAATGCAAAAACACACAAGGGCAGGTAACTCCTAAGTGAATGATCCGATTCTGCCAGTTATCGAACGTGACCGAGATTTCATGGCTGTGCTGGTTATCTGCAAGAATAAAGCCAATCTGAAAATAATTGAAGCAGCTACGGTGATGACAACATTCTCCCCATGTTAAGTCAATAGGCAATTTTTTCAACGCTCAAGGGCACGTAACTCCTGAGTGAATAATCCGATTCAGCCCAAAATCGAACTTGATCGAGATTTCATGCCTGTCCTCGTTATCTGCAAGAATGAAGTCGATCAGAAAAAAATTGACGGAGCTAGAGTGATGACAAGCTTTTTCCTAACGCTCATAAACACACAAGGGCAGGTAACTCCTAAGTGAATGATCCGATTCTGCCAGTTATCGAACTTGACCGAGATTTCATGGCTGTGCTGGTTATCTGCAAGAATAAAGCCAATCTGAAAATAATTGAAGCAGCTACGGTGATGACAACATTCTCCCCATGTTAAGTCAATAGGCAATTTTTTCAACGCTCAAGGGCACGTAACTCCTGAGTGAATAATCCGATTCAGCCCAAAATCGAACTTGATCGAGATTTCATGCCTGTCCTCGTTATCTGCAAGAATGAAGTCGATCAGAAAAAAATTGACGGAGCTAGAGTGATGACAAGCTTTTTCCTAACGCTCAAGGGCACGTAACTCCTGAGTGAATATTCCGATTCAGCCCAAAATCGAACTTGATCGAGATTTCATGCCTGTCCTCGTTATCTGCAAGAATGAAGACGATCAGAAAAAAATTGACGGAGCTAGAGTGATGACAAACTTTTTCCTATGTTAAGTCTATGGGAGCTTTTTGTTGCCATGGCAACCAGAGTTCCAATCCGATCTGCCCGAAAACAGTATGCAGCCTTTCCCCCTACCTGATAATGCTTCACATGAAATTTGATCAAGATTGGCCCACTGGTTCCGGAGATATACTTCTTTGAAAGTGTGGACGACGACGGACGACGGACGACGACGGACGACGGCTCGTGGTATACTAATACCTCACATGAGCCTTCGGCTCAGGTGAGCTAAAAAAAGCTTCCGATATGATTATTATATAGAGTTAAATTTCAGCATAGGGATTCACCACATATACATATGATTGTCTGGGTCATAGATGCAGCAAAACTCAATATGAATTTGTTGGGAGGTTACTGTAAAGTGTGCGCTTGTGTATTTTTTCCAAAAAAAGCTTGGGTGTGTGCTTATAGGAGCATGTGCGGTAAATAGGTCGAATACGGTATATATTCTTCTTCTGACTGTCTTATTCTACAAGATGACCTGAATCAACTAGCACAGAGGGAGACCGATTGGCAGATGAAGTTCAATGTGGCCAAATGTCATTCAATGAGGGTGTCGCCACACCCTCCGGACAAACAAATTAAGTTTGACTATTCACTACACCAGCAAATCTTGGAGCATGTTCAATCTGCCAAATATCTTGGTATCACCATCACTGATGATCTTGATTGGGGTCAACACGTTTCAGAAATAACATCAAAAGCAACTGGGTCTTTAGGATTTCTTAGACGAAACTTGGCTTTTGCACCTAGGCAGACAAAGGATGCTGCATATAAAAAATTGGTTCGCCCTCAGCTTGAATATGCATCACCCATTTGGCATTCCTATGTTAAAACTCAGATTCAGCAGGTGGAGAAGGTGCAGAGGACAGCTGCTCGATGGACCTGCCAATGATGGCCCATTAGAAGTAGCGTCCGTGACATGCTTAACGAGCTAGAATGGCCGTCCCTAGAGGCCCGTCGAGAGCAGTCCTCTTTAACCTTCATCTATAAGATACATGTACATTCAGGTACAGTGGCCGTTAATAAAGACAAATACTTGACCCCTGTGACAGTTTCAACCCGAACAAGGGCATCAAAAGAAAACAACTCACAGTATCATAGGTACCAGTCCTACAGTGATGCCCTGAAATTTCCTTTTTTCCTAGGACTATTCCCCAGTGGAATAGTCTTCCTTCTTCTGTGGTGAATGCTAAGACTGCAGAGGAGTTCAAAGCCCGTGTAAGATTGAGACTCAGAGGTATGCGTTTTAGTATACCTCTATTATTCAGATTGTAAATAGTTTTAAGGACTAATCCAGGGACTTCTCTTTTTTTTTTTTTAGCGAAATTCTAAATTTAGCTACACACCTACAGGGATCATTTTCGGGTGAGATTTGGAGAGATTTGCTCACTTTTTCACCAACAAGAGGGCCATGATGGCCCTGGATCGCTCACCTGATCCATAGTGTAACAAGTGGGCCCCAGAGAGGGCCATTATTGGCCCCAGGGTTTTAATGTGCATAATGTTGAGGGAGGTCTTAAAGGTGAAGCTTCATACCAAACATCAACAAAGGCTATAATTAGAACAATCTTGGCAAAGGTCCACTAGATAAAGCTACACATCAAATTTCAAAGACCTGGGCCTTGCAGTTTCAGAGAAGAAGATTTTTTTTAAAGATATTCCCTACATAAGCCTATGCAAAACCAAATGGCCCCAGGGCTATATAAATCTATGTAAAAACAAAGGGCCCCGGCCCGGGGTGGGGGCATTTGTGGCCCCAGGGCTATAATTTGAACAATCTTGGTAGAGGTCCACTAGATAAAGCTCCATACTAAATATCAAAGGCCTTGGCCTTGCAGTTTCAGAGAAGATTTTTAAAGATTTCCCTATATAAGTCTATGCAAAACCAAAGGGCCCCGGAGCGGGGACATTTTTGGTACCAGGGCTATAATTTGAATAATTTTGATAGAGGTCCACTAGATGCAGCTTCATACCAAATATCAAAGACCCAGGCCTTGTGGTTTCAGAGAAGAAGATTTTTGAAGATTTTCCCCATGTAAGTCTATGTAAAACCATAGGGCCCCAGAGTGGGGGCATTTTTGGCCCCAGGGCTATAATTTTAACAATCTTGGTAGAGGTCCATTAGATGCAACTTCATACCAAATTTCAAAGTCCTGGGCCTTGTGGTTTCAGAGAAGATTTTTAAAGATTATCCCTATATAAGTCTATGTAAAACCAAAGGGCCCCGGGACGGGGCCACTTTTGGCCCCAGCACTATAATTTGAATCATCTTGGTAGGGGTCCTTTAGAAGAAGCTTCATACCAAATATAAAAGACCTAGGCCTTGTGGTTTCAGAGAAGAAGATTTTTAAAGATTTTCCCTATATAAGTCTATGTAAAACCAAAGGGCCCCTGAGCGGGGGCATTTTTGGCCCAAGGGCTATAATTTGAACAATCTTGGTAGGGGTCCACTAGATGAAGCTTCATACAAAATATCAAAGTCCTGGGCCTTGCGGTTTCAGAGAAGAAGATTTTTAAAGATTTTCCCTATATAAGGCCATGTAAAACCAAAGGGTCCCAGTCGGAGGCTTTTTTTGCCCCAGCACTATAATTTGAACAATCTTGGTAGGGGTCCACTAGATAAAGCTTAATTCCAAATATCAAAGTCCTGGGCCTTGCAGTTTCAGAGCAGAAGATTTTTAAAGATTTTCCCTATATAAGCCTATGTAAAACCAAAGGGCCCGGCGGCGGGGACATTTTTGGCCTCAGCACTATCATTTGAATAATCTTGTTAGGGGTCTTTTAGATGAAGCTTCATACCAAATATAAAAGACCTAGGCCTTGTGGTTTCAGAGAAAAGGATTTTTAAAGATTTTCCCTATATAAGTCTATGTAAAAACAAAGGGCCCCTGAGCGGGGGCATTTTTGGCCCAAGGGCGATAGTTTGAACAATCTTGGTAGAGGTCCATTGGATGAAGCTTCATTCTAAATATCAAAGTCCTGGACCTTGCGGTTTCAGAGAAGAAGATTTTTAAAGATTTTCCCTATATAAGTCTATGTAAAACCAAAGGGCCCCTGAGCAGGGGGATTTTTGGCCCAAGGGCTATAATTTGAACAATCTTGGTAGGGGTCCACTAGATGAAGCTTCATACAAAATATCAAAGTCCTGGGCCTTGCGGTTTCAGAGAAGAAGATTTTTAAAGATTTTCCCTATATAAGCCTATGTAAAACCAAAGGGCCCCAGGTGGAGGCTTTTTTTGCCCCAGCACTATAATTTGAACAATCTTGGTAGGGGTCCACTAGATAAAGCTCAATACCAAATATCAAAGTCCTGGGCCTTGCAGTTTCAGAGCAGAAGATTTTTAAAGATTTTCCCTATATAAGCCTATGTAAAACCAAAGGGCCCGGGGGTGGGGACATTTTTGGCCTCAGCACTATCATTTGAATAATCTTGTTAGGGGTCTTTTAGATGAAGCTTCATACCAAATATAAAAGACCTAGGCCTTGTGGTTTCAGAGAAAAGGATTTTTAAAGATTTTCCCTATATAAGTCTATGTAAAAACAAAGGGCCCCTGAGCGGGGGCATTTTTGGCCCAAGGGCGATAATTTGAACAATCTTGGTAGAGGTCCAATGGATGAAGCTTCATTCTAAATATCAAAGTCCTGGACCTTGCGGTTTCAGAGAAGAAGATTTTTAAAGATTTTCCCTATATAAGGCCATGTAAAACCAAAGGGCCCCGGAACGGGGGCATTTTTTGCCCCAGCACTATAATTTGAACAATCTTGGTAGGGGTCCACTAGATAAAGCTTAATACCAAATATCAAAGTCCTGGGCCTTGCAGCTTCAGAGCAGAAGATTTTTAAAGATTTTCCCTATATAAGCCTATGTAAAACCAAAGGGCCCGGGGGCGGGGACATTTTTGGCCTCAGCACTATCATTTGAATAATCTTGTTAGGGGTCTTTTAGATGAAGCTTCATACCAAATATAAAAGACCTAGGCCTTGTGGTTTCAGAGAAAAGGATTTTTAAAGATTTTCCCTATATAAGTCTATGTAAAACTAGAGTGTTCACAAGTTTTTTCTTTAATTTGACCTACTGACCTACTTTTTGACCCGAAAAGACCTTTATTCAAACTTAGCCAAGATATTGTCACAATGACCATTCTGAGCAAGATTAATGATTTAACCAAACTTGTGGCCTCCTGAGTATTCACAAGGTTTTTCTATGATTTGACCTACTGACCTACTTTTCAACCGGACATGACCCATATTCAAACTTGACCGAGATATTGTCATGATGATCATTCTGAGCAAGTTTGATTATGATTGGACCAAAATTGTGGCCCCTAGGGTGTTCACAAGGTTTTTATATGATTTGACCCGCTGACCTACTTTTTAACCCGATATGACCCATATTCGAACTGGACTGAAATATTGTCACAATGGTCATTCTGAGCAAGTTTCATGATAATTGGACCAAAACAGTGGCCTTCAGAGTGTTCACAAGGTTTTTCTATGATTTGACCTACTGACCTACTTTTTGACCGGACATGACCCATATTCGAACTTGACCAAGATATTGTCATGATGATCATTCTGAGCAAGTTTGATTATGATTGGACCAAAATTGTGGCCTCTAGGGTGTTCACAAGGTTTTTCTATGATTTGACCCGCTGACCTACTTTTTAAGCCGACATGATCCATATTCAAACTTCACTAAAATATTGTCACAATGATCATTCTGAGCAAGTTTGATGATGATTGGACCAAAACTGTGCCCTCTAGAGTGTTCACAAGGTTTTTCTATGATTTGACCTACTGACCTACTTTTTCACCCGACATGACCCATATTCGAACTTGACCGAGATATTGTCATGATGATCATTCTGAGCAAGTTTGATGATGATTGGACCAAAACTGTGGCCTCTAGTTTGTTCACAAGAAAAAGTTTACGCACGACGGACGACGGACGACGGACGACGCACGACGACGCCGGACATCTTACGGTCACAAAAGCTCACCATGACCTTCGGTCAGGTGAGCTAAAAATCTCATTGAAATTAATTAAATGGGAGTAAAATCTCATAGCAAAACGTTATTTGACTAAGGACATTACTGTACTGTTTCACTGTAATTTAGTAATTTCTCACCAGTTTCAGGTGGGTGAGATGTTTTCTCCAATGATATTCTGTGTCAGAATTATCCCTGCACCCAACTGAGGTAATGACCAAATATGACCGACTCAGTATAAGAAGATAGATAAATCCATCATAAAATGGTGCATACTAATGTCAGGGAAAAATGCGGGTAGTTGTGCGTTATCCCTAATATCTGGACTTTGGGCAGCTCCCCTTAATAGCAAAAAAGAGTCCTTTTCATGAAAAGGAGTCCTTTTCGCGTAAAGGACTTTACCCTAAATAGCGGAAAGGACTTTTTTCCTCAAAAAGGCACTTATTAGGGGTAAAAAAAGAAACAATCACTTATTTGTTTCTTTCTTATCAAACAGCTTAATTTTGAATTTCATGAAGTCATTTTCACGCAAAATGTAAGTAAACCTGGTTTGTCGGGTTTTCATTCAGCTCGCCCTACACACAGCCGAAAAGATTTAACAAGAATTACGCCGAAGGCTATGTCGGGCATGTGGTGCGCAAAGTCACCGAACCATGACATCTAGGCCAAGATCAAACACAGATGATTGCATAAAAGGCTTGTACTAAGTCACATTAATGAAGTTCAAATAATTCTTGAGAAATGAACCTAACCATTAGGGTGAACGCTAGGGTGGTGGCAATATTTTACAAAGTTAGTGAACCATGTAATGTAGGTCAAGGTCAAATATGGATGCTTGCATTTAAGTTGACATCCCGAGATATAAGTTTGTACAAAGTATCATTAATGAAGCTCTTATGGTTCTTGAGAAATTAACTTGACCAGTGGGGTGAACACAATATTTTACAAAGTCAGTGAACCATGAAATTTAGGTCAAGGTCAAATATGGATGCTTGCATTGAAGTTGCCATCCACAGATTCAAGTTTGTACCAAATATCATTAAAGAAGCTCTTATAGTTCTTGAGAAATAAACTTGACCATTAGGGTGAACGCTAGGGTGGTCGCAATATTTTACCAAGTCAGTGAACCATGAAATGTAGGTCAAGGTCAAATATGGATGCTTGCATGTAAGTTGTCATCCCCAGACACAAGTTTGTACCAAGGTTCATTAATGAAGCTCTTATAGTTCTTGAGAAATAAACTTGACCATTAGGGTAAACGCTAGGGTGGTCGCAAATGTTGACGCCTTGACGAACAGATGGACGAACGGATAGACAGAAAACCAGACGCCTATATTGCGCCATGCTAATAGCAGGCGCGACAAAAAGAGAGGAAGAATTGAATTCATTTTGTTATTTAGATATTTAACCTTGATCCACCCCTAGTTTTGCAAACAGTGTAGATCCAGATTAGATGGCTTCTGAATCTGAGAAAGCTTTTATTTTGTATGACCGCATGAAGTATATTTCTGTTAATACATGCCAACAGGAAAATAGACAATGAGAGTTTACATGGCATTCCTGCAGCTAACCTGAAAGGAGATTAATAATTTCCGATTTCTCTTATTATACACTTGAGTGACTACATCAACACATACACGCATGTGCCGACGCCTGGACCTGTGTTAATGTCCTTTAACAAGATTGGAAAATTCTAAACTTGTTTCAAAATCAGAAGTTTTCGATCGCAGATCACAGTTTTAACTTCCGTTTTATTTTATTTGTTTTTTAATTATTTCTTTGAGCTTTGTTTTTCATCACATGCGCAATGAATATCCTTGTAAACCCGACTTTTTATGGAATTTCTTGTTTATAAAGGTAAACACCATCTTATATATCCATTCTCTTCTTTATGGGTACTCTGAAGAACAACTTTCATGAAGAACCCACTATACTAGGCCATGTACAAGGGTAGGCTGAAAAGTTCTCAGCCTGACCAAGATCCAATGGTTTGTCCATGCTGAAAGTGCCTTATTTTTCAACATAGTCTCCCTTCCTGTCCACACACTTCCTCCAGCGATGCTGGAGTCCTTGGATCCCAGTGGTATAGAAGGTCTCATCCTGGTCCCTGAAAAACTCCTCCACAGCAGCTATCACCTCCTCGTCTGACGGATAATGCTGCCCAGCCAAGTGCTTTTTCATGTTTGGTAACAGGAAATAATCTGATGGAGCTAGATCAGGTGAATACGGAGGGTGATTGACAAGTGTGAAGCCATAGTCATGCACAGCAGACATTGCGACAACCAATTTATAAGTAGGCTCATGATCCTGATGGAACAAGACCCCTTTTGTCAATTTTCCGGGTCATTTAGCCTTAATTGCTTTTCGCAATTGTTTCAGCAGATCTGCATAATACTCCCCTTTAATTGTTCTGCCCTTTTGAAGGTAATCTGTGAATATTATACCCTTGGCATCCCAGAACACTGATGCCATCACCTTCCCTGCAGAGGAGACGACCTTTGCCTTCTTTGGAGGGGGTGAGCCAGGGTGCTTCCATTGCATGGATTGTCTTTTGGTCTCTGGCTCAAAGTGATGAACCCAACACTCATCCTGAGTGACAAAAAGGTCAAGAAAACCATCTTGGTCTGCTTCAAAAATAGCCAAGTTGGCTTGTGACAGGTTCAGTCTGGTCAACTTTTGGCCAGGCGTCAAAAGCCGTGGCACCCATCTGGCGGAAACCTTCGACATTCCTAATTCACTTTGTAGAATGTTTTCTACTCATTCACGGGAGATGCCAACAGTGTTAGCTAACTGATTCACAGTTAAACGCCTGTCATCCATCATGGCCCTGTGCACTTGGCTGATGGTTTCCTCAGTGGTTGCCGTTGTGGGTCGTCCACACCGGTCATCATCTTCAAGGCTGTCCTTGCCCATCTTAAAATTTGCTGCCCACTTTTTCACGGTTGCATATGAAGGAGCATCATTCCCTAATGTAGCAACCATATCGGCATGAATGTCCTCAGGACCTAACCCCTGTTTATGGCGGTACTTGATGACACCACGATGCCAGATTTTGTCCATTTTCTCAAAACGTGCTAGTACTAATTTTCAAAGTCTAGAATTTCTACGTTATTACAGGTAAACTTGAAGTCATTTATTTGAGTCAAATCAAGTAATAAAGGTTTGGATTTAATGAATACAAAATTTCATGGCTGTTTGATGCCTGCTTCTTGGTCAGGCTCAGAACTTTTCAGCCTACCCTTGTATATGTTGCCAGTGTTTATCAAATAAAGTTTTGTTATGTTCTCTCCTCTTCTACACAAATAAAAACAGCTGAAAAGAAACCTAGAAAAAATACCATCTTAAAAAAAACACAAAACACTTTTTGATCACACGGTTGTGTTATCCAATGTAAAAGAATATTTATTTATTTATTTATTTATTTATTTATTCGGCCCCCGCCCATCGGGGCTTGAAGAAATAGATGAACTGCATGATGCTTCCACACAAAGCTGAATTTGACCGAACACAAGTACTGTTAAACTGCTAAGAGGATCTAACTAGAAGTGGATGCAATGATCAGCCTGCCCAGGCAAAGCGGTGCGAGTCGGACAGTTTGTTTTTGTTTGATTTGAGGTTTAATGTACCCGTAAACACTGTAAAGGTCATTTTGGAGACCTTTGTGGGACTTTTACCTGACGTTGAGATGAAATAACATCTCAAGCCCTGTCGCCCAATGAAACCAATAGGGTTTATTAGCATGGACGGTCCGCCTCGCACCGCAGTTCCTGGACAGGCTTAGATCCTCAAAGCTGTTTACCAGTACTAGTGTGGGGGCCGGATTCAGCTCTGCATGGAAGCATCATGCAGCTCATATATTTCTTCAAACCCCTATGGGCGGGGGCCGCAAGTCGGACAGCCCATGCTTATAAACACTATTGTTTTCATTGGGCAACAGGGCTTGAGATGTCATTTCATCTCAGTGTCGGGTAAAAAGTCCCACAAAACTGGAAAGCAACGCCTCCAAAATGACCTATACAGTGTTGATGGGGACGTTAAACCTTAAATCAAACAAACAAAAATTAATTATTTATTAAAGAAGTTTAAAAATGCTACCCAAGAGCTTCACATGAAATGCTAAACAAAATTGCTCGTATTCATAAAAAAAAACTGGCCGCTGAAAGATTTTATCTTGTACAGGATTTTGTTTTGGCAGGACGATAACTATCACTTGGGTAATATCTTTATCTCTTTAATCCCTTTATCATCGACACGCGCCAAATGTCATACTTAAATTAATCATATCTCTTTAATCCCTTTATCATCGACACGCGCCAAATGTCATACTTAAATTAATCAATCTATTTTAACAAGAGGGCTCAATGGCCCTATATCGCTCACCTGTGTACCAGAAAATCATTAGTGTAGGTTACCACTTGACATTGCTGCATTCTAAATATCTAAGCTCAGGCAAAGCGGTGTCCATGCTTATAAACCCTATTGGTTTCATTGGGCGACAGAGCTTGAGATGTAATTTCATCTCAATGTCGGGTGAAAGTCCCACAAAATTGGAAGAGACATTGCCAAAATGACCTATAGTGTTGACAGGGATGTAAAACCTCAAATCAAACAAAATCTGTGCCTTATGGTTTTGGAAAAGAAGAATTTTTCTAAAGTTTTTTTTTTCCAGTATAAGTCTATAGAAGCTAATGAGCCCTGGGGCTTGGCCAATTTTGACCCAAAGGGCATGGTTGGCAGGATTTATGTAGGCGACCATTTTGTGTTGCTATATACTAAATATCTAAGGTCTGTATTTCATGGTTTCAAAGAAGATGTTTGAAGCTTTTTTCCGTTTTAAGTTTGTTGGAGTTAAGGGCCACAGGATTTGGCCAATTTGGACTAAATATCTAAGTTCTGTGCTTCACAGTTTCTGAGAAGAAGATTTTTTAAGCTTTCTTCCATTATGAGTCTATGGGAGCTAAGGGGCACCGGGGTGTGGCCCATTTGGACCCCAGGGCCATGATTAGCAGGAAATATGTAGGTGCCGTTGCTACATGCTAAATATCTAAGCTCTGGGCCCTATGGTTTCAGAGAAGAAGATTTTTGAGGCTTTTCTCCATTATGAGTTTATGGGAGCTAAGGGGGTCCCAAGGTGTGGCCCATTTGGACCTCAGGGGCATGATTGGCAGGATTTAAGAAGGTGATCACTTGTCATTGCCACATGCAAAATATCTAAGCTCTGGGCCCTGTGGTTTCAGAGAAGAAGATTTTTGAAGCTTTTTTCCATTATGAGTCTATGGAAGTGAAGGGGCCCCGGGGATGGCCCATTTGGAACCCAGGGGCATGATTGGCAGGAATAATGTAGTTGACCACTTTCCCTTCCTACATGCTAAATATCTAAGCTCTGGGCCCAATGGTTTCAGAGAAAAAGATTTTTGAAGCTTTTTTCCATTATGAGTCTATAGGAGCTAATGGGCGACGGGCGTGGTCCGTTTGGACCCCAGGGGCATGATTGGCAGGAATTATGTAGGTGACCACTTGCCGTTACTACATGCTAAATATCTAAGCTCTGGGCCCTGTGGTTTCAGAGAAGAAGAGTTTTGAAGCTTTTTTCCATTATGAGTCTATGGGAGCGAAGGGGCTCAGGGGCATGGCCCATTTGGAACCCAGGGGCACGATTGGCAGGAATAATGTAGTTGACCACTTGCCCTTCCTACATGCTAAAAATCTTAGCTCTGGGCCCTATGGTTTCAGAAAAAAAGATTTTTGAAGCTTTTTTACCATTATGAGTCTATAGGAGCTAAGGGGCCTGGGGCAGGGTCCGTTTGGACCCCCGGGGCATGATTGGCAGGAATTATGTAGGTGACCACTTGCTGTTGCTACATGCTAAATAACTAAGCTCTGGGCCCTGTGGTTTCAGAGAAGGAGATTTTTGAAGCTTTTTTCTATTATAAGTCAATAGGAGCTAAGGGGCCCCAGGGCGTGGCCAATATGGACCCCAGGGGCATAATTGGCAGGAATTATGTAGGTGACCACTTGCCGTTGCTACATGCTAATTACCTAAGCTCTGGGCCCTGCTGTTTCAGAGGAGAAGATTTTTTTCCATTTTGAGTCTATTGGAGCGAAGGGGCCCTGGGGGTGGCCAATTTGGAACCCAGGAGCATGACTGGCAGGAATTATGTAGGCGACCACTTGCCGTTGCTACATGCTAAATATCTAAGCTCTGGGCCCTGTGGTTTCAGAGAAGAAGATTTTTGAAGCTTATTTCCATTATGAGTCTATAAGAGCTAAGGGGTCCCAGGGCGTGGCCTGTTTGGACCCCAGGGGCATGATTGGCAGGAATTATGTAGGTGAACACTTGCCGTTGCTACATGCTAATTACCTAAGCTCTGGGCCCTGCTGTTTCAGAGGAGAAGATTTTTGAAGCTTTTTTTTCCATTTTGAGTCTATTGGAGCGAAGGGGCCCTTGGGCGTGGCCCATTTGGAACCCAGGAGCATGACTGGCAGGAATTATGTAGGCTACCACTTGCCTTTGCTACATGCTAAATATCTAAGCTCTGGGTCCTTTGGTTTCAGAGAAGAAGATTTTTGAAGCTTATTTCCATTATGAGTCTATAGGAGCTAAGGGGTCCCAGGGCGTGGCCTGTTTGGACCCCAGGAGCATGATTGGCAGGAATTATGTAGGTGACCACTTGCCGTTGCTACATCCTAAATTTCTAAGCTCTGGGCTCTGTGGTTTCAGAGGAGAAGTTTTTTGAAGCTTTTTTTCCATTATGAGTCTATGGGAGCTAAGGGGTCCCGGGGCGTGGGCAATTTGGACCTCAGGGGCATGATTGGCAGGAATTATATAGGTGACCACCTGCCATTGCTACATGCTAAATATCTAAGCTCTGGGGCCTGTGGTTTCAGAGAAAAGGATTTTGGAGTTTTTTTTCCATAATGAGTCTATGGGAGTGAAGGGGCTCCGGGGCGTTGCCCATTTGGAACCGAGGGGCATGATTGGCAGGAATAATGTAGTTGGCCACTTGCCCTTCCTACATGCTAAATATCTAAGCTCTGGGCCCTGTGGTTTCAAAGAAGAAGATTTTTGAAGCTTTTATTCCATTATGAGTATAAAGGAACTAATTGGCCCCGGGGCGTGGTCCGTTTGGACCCCAGGGGCATGATTGGCAGGAATTATGAAGGTGTCCACTTGCCGTTACTACATGCTAAATATATAAGCTCTGGGCTCTGTGGTTTCAGAGGAGAAGATTTTTGAAGCTTTTTTTCCATTATGAGTCTATGGGAGCTAAGGGGTCCCTGGCGTGACCAATTTGGACCTCAGGGGCATGATTGGCAGGAATTATATAGGTGACCACCTGCCATTGCTACATGCTAAATATCTAAGCTCTGGGCCCTGTGGTTTCAGAGAAGAAGATTTTTGAAGCTTTTTTCCATTATGAGTCTATGGGAGCGAAGGGGCTCCGGGGCGTGGCCCATTTGGCACCCAGGGGCATGATTGGCAGGAATTATGTAGTTGACCACTTGCCCTTGCTACATGCTAAATATCTAAGCTCTGGGCCCTGTGGTTTCAGAGAAGAAGATTTTTGAACTTTTTTTCCATTATGAGTATATAGGAGCTAAGGGCCCCCTGGGTGTGGCCAATTTAGACCCCAGGGGCATGATTGGCAGGAATTATAGGTGACAACTTGCCATTGCTACATGCTAAATATCTAAGCTCTGGGCCCTGTGGTTTCAGAGAAGAAGATTTTTGAAGTTTTTTTTCCATAATGAGTCTATGGGAGTGAAGGGGCTCCGGGGCGTGGTCCATTTGGAACCGAGGGGCATGATTGGCAGGAATAATGTAGTTGACCACTTGCCCTTCCTACATACTAAATATCTAAGCTCTGGGCCCTGTGGTTTCAGAGAAGAAGATTTTTGAAGCTTTTTCCATTATGAGTCTATAGGAGGTAATGGGCCCCGGGGCGTGGTCCGTTTGGACCCCAGGGGCATGATTGGCAGGAATTATGTAGGTGACCACTTGCCGTTACTACATGCTAAATATATAAGCTCTGGGCCTTGTGGTTTCAGAGGAGAAGATTTTTGAAGCTTTTTTTCCATTATGAGTGTATGGGAGCGAAGGGGCCCCGGGCGTCGCACATTTAGAACCCAGGGGCATGATTGGCAGGAATTATGTAGGTGACCACCTGCCATTGCTACATGCTAAATATATAAGCTCTGGGCCCTGTGGTTTCAGGGAAGAAGATTTTTGAAGCTTTTTTCCATTATGAGTCTATGGGAGCGAAGGGGCCCCAGGGCGTGGCCCTTTTTGAACCCAGGGGCATGATTGGCAGGAATTATGTAGGTGACCACTTGCCATTGCTACATGCTAAATATCTAAGCTCTGGGTCCTGTGGTTTCAGAGAAGAAGATTTTTGAAGCTTTTTTTCCATTATGAGTCTATGGGAGCTAAGGGGCCCCAGGGCGTGGCCCATTTGGCACCCAGGGGCATGATTGGCAGGAATTATGTAGTTGACCACTTGCCATTGCTACATGCTAAATATCTAAGCTCTGGGCCCTGTGGTTTCAGAGAAGAAGATTTTTAAAATTTTACCCTTTATAATTCTATGGGAGCTATATGTTGCCATGGCAACCAGAATTCCAATCTGATCAGCCCAAAAACCTTATGCAGCCTTTCCCCCTATCTGATGATGCTTCACATGAAATTTGATCAAGATTGGCCATGGGGTATTGGAGATAAACTTATTTGAAATTGTTTACGGACGGACGCACGGAAGTTCTCACGGATGTATACTTATGTGGCTATTTTTGGCAGGATTGATACTTATGTGGCTACTTTTAGCCACAGAAAAGAAGTATTTTCGGTGTCTAATGGAATAAATCCCATAGACTTACATTGATTCTGTCCATTTACATAGCCACCTAACTATACATTTGTTGGTGCGGACGCACGGACGCACGCACGACGGACGACGGACAAAAAGTGATCCCAAAAGCTCACCTCGTCACTTCGTGACAGGTGAGCTAAAAACTTTACAAACCAACTATAAATGGCAATTATCACACAGTGTTGAAAAATTAACCATTCACGATTTTTTAAGCCCGGGCAAAGTAATTCCAACAATTCACATGTGCATGCAGCAAAGACTCAGATCAGCCTGCATATCTGCGCAATCTGATCAGTCTTGACTGTTCGTTATATTTGACAGCTATATAAGCTATACAAGAACCCAATGCTCTATGAGACAGCTATACAAGTAAGATACTTTGACGCGGAAAAGTTGGGTTTGTAACAGTGTACACTACTCATCCGACCCCCGCCCATCGAGGCTTGGAGAAATTGATAGGGCTGCATGATGCCTCTATGCAGAGCTTAAACATTTAGAGGGTCTAGTCCTGCCCAGGCATAGTGGTGCGAGTCAGACCGTCCCTACATATAAACCATTTGGGTTTTTGGGAGCGACAGGGATTGAGATGTCATTTCATGTCCATGTTAGGTAAGAGTCCCACAAAATTGGCAGCAACATCTCCAAAATGGCCTAAATATACTCGAGCACTTTGAAAACGCAACATCATAAGGAAAATGTAAATATTTTTTAACTCACCAATTTTTTCAAAAAACGAATTTCATCACAAACAATATTCATCAAATGACTTTCGTTTGCCACAATCACATTAGAGCTGTCCCTTCACATTAGCAGTCTACACTGCGGCAAACACACCATGTGTCAGTCAAATCTCCAGCCACATCAATATCGGGTATGCCCAGCTGCGCGCTGAGAGCATTCACGTAACCTGGACCGCATTGAACAGCACAAACGTCGCACAGTACGTCGGGGGATGTTATCCCACTCTTGCTGAAGGGCTATCGCTAGCTGCCTCACAGTCTGTGGCGCGTTTTGACGTCCGTGTACACGACGTCCCAATTCGTCCCAAAGGTGTTCGATACAATTCAGATCGGGTGATTTCGACGGCCAAGGGAGAACATTGATGCCTTCTTGACGTAAAAAGTCCTGCGTCAACCTTGCCGTGTGCGGGCGGGCGTTATCGTGCTGAAATAACATGGGGTTACGTTGACGTCGCAACAATGGAACAAGCTCTGGCCGAAGAATCTCATCGACGTAACGTCTGGCGTTGAGATTTCCATTAATTATCAATAAATGCGAGCGAAAATTGTAATTGATGGCGCCCCAGACCATGACACCACCGCCTCCAAACCGGTCTCTTTCAACAACGCAGTTATCAGCAAACCTTTCGCCGTCACGTCGATAAACGCGTACCCGCCCGTCGGTTTGGCACAAATTGAACCTTGACTCATCGCTGAAGACGACGTCGTGCCAGTTGACACGTCTCTGGTGATTAAGTGCAAAGTTCATGCGAAGCTGACGATGACGTCGTGTAAGTATTGGTCCGTGGTACGGACGCCGGCAACGAACACCAAATTCCTTAAGTCGTCGGGACACTGTCATACGATGAATACGTCGCCCTCGGTTGCCAATGACGACGGAAGCTGTTTGCGCGGCAGTCTGGAAACGATGCCGTAGGTGGAGTTGACGGATGTAATTATCCTGACGTCTTGACGTCACGCGCACTTGCCCAGGCCTGGGGCGGTCATTAACAGTTCCTGTTAACCTGGCACGTTGAACGAGACGATATATTGTGGTTCTGTCAACATTAAAACGCCGAGCAATGTCCTTCTGTGAAATGCCAGCGTCCAAAAGGCCTAAAATCCGATTTGATTTTCGTTATTTAGCCTTGGCATGCTCAGTTTTGTAAATTTATCCAAATTTCAACCAAAAACCGATTTGAAGACAACTTTTGAAGATATTGAATGAAAGATATCGGTTGTACATGCGGAATTGACCATATAAACAAGGTCATATCTCGGTGTGCACGCGCTACGATATCACGTGTAGTGGACCGATATTTTATCGATCTGACCACCTCATATGATTTTATTTATGGTGTATGGAAGCATATATCTGCTAATATGATTTTGGATTGGGCCATTTCAAAAATATTTAAAAAAATATAATGTTGCGTTTTCAAAGTGCTTGAGTATAGTATTGACAGGGAAGTAAAACCTCAATTCTAACAAACAAACAAACAATTCTCATCATATTTATCATCGAAGCGGTAGATTGTCTATGCAAAAAGGTGGTTCTAACTTGCACACACGTTGTTCTAAGTAGCATCCACAATCTATTTTTGAATCACAAAGTTTGAAAACTTTACTTTGCTGGGGAAAAGTATTGTAAATAACACTGCATATTGTGGGTGGTCATTAGAATTGTCTAATATAGTTTTAATATCAAAACAAGAAAAAACCCGGCCCCACCCCCATCGGGGCTTGAAAAAATAGATGGACTGCATGATGCTTCCACGTGGAGCTGAAACCGACCGCACACAAGTATTGGTTAACCGCTAAGAGGATCTAAGCCTACCCAGGCAAAGTTGTGCGGGTCGGCCCGTCCATTTGAATGAACCCTATTGATCTCAATAGCCGACACTGAGGGTTTGAGATGTCATCTCAAATCAATGTCAGGTAAAAGTCCCATAATTGGAAGCAACGTCTCCAAAATGACCTATACCGTGTTGACAGGGATGTTAGACCTCAAATCAAACAAACAAGAAAAAACAAGAAACAAGAGGGCCCAATGGCCCTATATCGCTCACCTGTGTGAGCCCATTTTGACCCCAGTAGCATGATTGGCAGGATTTATTTAGGTGACCACTTGCAATTGCTACATGCAAAATATCTAAGCTCTGGGCCCTGTGGTTTCAGAGAAGAAGATTTTTGGAGCTTTTTTCTATTAAGAGTCTATAGGAGCTAAGGGGCCCAGGGCGTGGCCCGTTTGGACCCCAGGCACATGATTGGCAGGAATTATGTAGGTGACCACATGCAATTGCTACATGCTTAATAACTAAGCTTTGGGCCCTGTGGTTTCAGAGAAGAAGATTTTTGGAGCTTTTTTCCATTAAGAGTCTATAGGAGCTAAGGGACCCAGGGCATGGCCCGTTTGGACCCCAGGGGCATGATTGGCAAAAATTATATAGGTGACCACATGCCATTGCTACATGCCAAATATCTAAGCTCTGGGCCCTGTGGTTTCAGAGAAGAAGATTTTGAAGCTTTTTTCCATAATGAGTCTATGGGAGCAAAGGGGCCCCGAGGCATGGCCCATTTGAAACCCAGGGGCATGATTGGCAGGAATTATGTAGGTGACCACTTGCCGTTGCTACATGATAAATATCTAAGCTCTGGGCCCTGTGGTTTCAGAGAAGAAGATTTTTGAAACTTTTTTTTTCCATTATGTGTCTATGGGAGCTAAGGGGTCCCGGGGCATGGCCCATTTGGACCCCAGGGGCATGATTGGCAGGATTTTTGTTGGTGACCACTTGCCTCTGCTACATGCTAAATATCTAAGCTCTCTGCCTTGTGGTTTCTGAGAAGAAGATTTTTGAAGCTTTTTTCCATTATGAGCCTATAGGAGCTAAGGGGCCCCGGGGCGTGGCCCGTTTGGACCCCAGGGGCATGATTGGCAGGAATTATGTAGGTGACAACATGCCGTTGCTACATGCTAAATATCTAAGCCCTGGGCCCTGTGGTTTCAGAGAAGAAGATTTTTGAAGCTTTTTTCCATTATGAGTCTATGGGAGTGAAGGGGCCCTGGAACGTGGCCCATTTGGACCCCAGGGGCATGATTGGCAGGAATTATTTAGGTGACCACTTGCCATTGCTACATGCTAAATAACTAAGCTCTGGGCCCTGTGGTTTCAGAGAAGAAGATTTTTGAAACTTTTTTCCATTATGAGTCTACGGGAGCAAAGGGGCCCCGGGGCATGGCCCATTTGGACCCCAGGGGCATGATTGGCAGGATTTAAGTAGGTGACCACTTGCAGTTGCTATATGCTTAATATCTCAGCTCTCAGCCTTGTGCTTTCTGAGAAGAAGCTTTTTGAAGCTTTTTTCCACTATGAGCCTATAGGAGCTAAGGGGTCCTGGGGTGTGGCCTGTTTGGACCCCAGGGGCATGATTGGCAGGAATTATGTAGGTGACAACTTGCCGTTGCTACTTGCTAATTAACTAAGCTCTGGGCCCTGTGGTTTCAGAGAAGAAGATTTTTGAAGCTTTTTTTTCCATTATGAGTCTATGGGAGCAAAGGGGCCCCAGGGCATCGCCCATTTGGAACCCAGGGGCATGATTGGCAGGAACTATGTAGGTGGCCACTGGCCGTTGCTACATGCTACATATCTAAGCTCTGGGCCCTGTGGTTTCAGAGAAGAAGATTTTTGAAGCTTTTTTCCATTATGAGTCTATAGGAGCTAAAGGGCTCCGGGGCATGGCCCGTTTGGAACCCAAGGGCATGATTGGCAGGAATTATGTAGGTGACCACTTGCCCTTGCTACATGCCAAATATCTAAGCTCTGGGTCCTGTGGTTTCAGAGAAGAAGATTTTTGAAGCTTTTTGTTCCATTGTGAGTCTATGGGAGCGAAGGGGCCCTGGGGCGTGGCCAATGTGGACCCCAGGGGCATGATTGGCAGGAATTATGTAGGTGACCACTGGCCATTGCTACATGCTAAATATCTTATCTCTGGGCCTTGTGGTTTCCGAGAAGAAGATTTTTGAAGCTTTTTGTTCCATTATGAGTCTATGGGAGCGAAGGGGCCCAAGGGCGTCGCCCATTTGGAACCCAGGGGCATGATTGGCAGGAATTATGTAGGTGGCCACTGGCCGTTGCTACATGCTAAATATCTAAGCTCTGGGCCCTGTGGTTTCAGAGAAGAAGATTTTTGAAGCTTTTTTTCCATTATGAGTCTATGGGAGCTAAGGGGCCCAGGGGTGTGGCTAATTTGGACCCCAGGGGCATGATTGGCAGGAATTATGTAGGTGACCACTTGCCATTGCTACATGCCAAATATCACAGCTCTGGGCCCTGTGGTTTCAGAGAAGAAGATTTTTGAAGCTTTTTTCCATTATGAGTCTATAGGAGCTAAAGGGCCCCGGGACGTGGCCCCTTTGGAACCCAGGGGCATGATTGGCAGAAATTATGTAGGTGACCACTTGCCCTTGCTATATGCTAAATATCTAAGCTCTTGGTCCTGTGGTTTCCGAGAAGAAGATTTTTGAAGCTTTTTGTTCCATTGTGAGTCTATGGGAGCGAAGTGGCCCTGGGGCGTGGCCAATGTGGACCCCAGGGGCATGATTGGCAGGAATTATGTAGGTGACCACTGGCCGTTGCTACATGCTAAATATCTTAGTTCTCGGCCCTGTGGTTTCAGAGAAGAAGATATTTTAATTTTTTCCCATTGTAAGTCTATGGGAGCTGTATGTTGCCATAGCAACCAAAATTCCAATCTGATCAGCCAAAAAACCTTATGCAGCCTTTCCCCCTACCTGGTGATGCTTCTCATGAAATTTGATCAAGATTGTCCATGGGGTATTAAAGATATACTTATTTGAAATTGTTTACGGACGCACGGACGCACGCATGCACGGACGCACGACGGACAAAAAGTGACCACAAGAGCTCACCTTGTCACTATGTGACAGGTGAGCTAAAAACAATACATGCAGTCTTTGATTAGATATCAGTGCTTTGTAACCTTGTGCTTTCTTTCGGTTTAAACTAGCATCCAAAATCCATGCGGTTTGAATTAAGGCGTAACAAGTCAGGTGCATAACCTGAACAAATTAAAACAAAAAATAACTCACTTGCGAATCGGTAAAAATCAGCCTAGTTTTTCTCTTTTTTTTTTTGAACTTCATGACGTTTTGCGTCATAACGTTTTCGCGAGATTCCACGAGAAGCGCTCTTTCTAACAAGATGGTGGATTCGTCAACACGATCCTGTTTTCATTCATAAAAAATCGTTTTTTGAGTGGATTTTGAGCGCCAAAACGGTAAAATTAATGGATTTAAAACTTGAATTCCCACCGTATCGCAATTTTGCTGCATATGGCGTCAATTTTAAAATGGAAAGAAGACTTTAATTTGATGATTGAAATCGAAATTCTTTGTACACATCATCTAAAAACTTGTACGCACGTGTTTCAAACAAGAGTTTGGTGACGAGAATATTAACGCATTCATGGTAATATTTTGGTATTTTTCAATTTAACATAATCCTAAAGAACTTGTGACATAACCTAAACAAGTTATTTTCTATAGCCTCACTTTGAAATTCAATGGCGGTATGTAACTTTATAACTGTAACAGGATATAAAAAAAAATTCAAATTCTTCTAAATTATATTTCCGCAGGGAAAATAACAAATAGTCTATGAATTGAAAATCACTCTTTTTCAAATTTTCGGCCCTTGGCCTTCTTCAGGAATCTATTAATTCATCGAAAACTAAGTGACATCCATCTTGTGATGCTGACAGGATGTCACTTAGTTGTTAGATGAATTAATAGATTCCTGAAGAAGGCCAAGGGCGAAAATTTGAAAAAGAGTGATTTTCAATTCATAGACTATAAAAAAATAACTGGTATAGGTTCTGGTATAGGTTATTCACCTGACTGGTAACTATACCAACTTTAGTGACACAGAGGCCTTTCTGATATTTTAAAGATTTTAAAACAATATTTTTCCTTTTTAACATTTTAGGGGTCCATTTTGAAGTTAATTTGTCCGGGAAATTCCAGGATTGTGTCCTGGATGTTCAGATGTTGGGGGGTAGTGGTGTGTTATACCTTAAGTTCAGATTCTACCTGGTACAAAAACCTTAACCTGGGTCACCTTGACGTCATGGGCATGGAAGAGGGTACTCGTATCAGAACAGTTATCCGCAGAAAAATCAACAAGTTTTAAATTATGTTTAAGGAAACTCTCCATACAAATAAGTTGTTGTTTTCATATATTACTTACCAAATCCTCCGCATTTTGTAACAAAGTTCTTACTTGTAGATGTTCTACATAAGTCATGCGCCACTGTCTAAAAATAGCCAAAAGAGGCTCCATTTGGGTTGCAGTTTTTAGTAGCTTTCGGCAGGTACAGAAAAACATATTTTCAATGCAAAAGTCGTCAGTTTTCGATTATGTGGCTTGCCAGGTAATATTTTGATTCAAATTCGCAGCGATTTATGGAAACAAAGCAAGAGTTTACAACAGAAAGTCTCGTCCACAACATTGCTAAGCTATGACGTCATAACTTACTAATGTAACGTCAGCAAATTGGCAATTAAGAAATATAGAAAGGGACGCAATCTAGGTATGTTTTATGTTATCTTTTCACAATTTATCATTTTCAATGCAGTTTCTGATTTTTTTTATCAGCAGAAGAGTGTCTGTTAAACCGGTAAATGATTTGTGGGCATTTTCACAGAGAAAAAAAAAATCCTTATTTTATTGCGACATTTCAACATGTGCTCTAAAAACGACTATACTCGAGGAAATTAATTCCAAGAGTTTGCTAACTGCAGCAAAATTACTGCTGCAGCCTGTGCTAAAGTTTCTACATAACGGTAAAAAAAATATGATAATAAAAAGAGTAAGGGAGGAAATGTACCTCTTCACAAAGCACTATGGTGAGATTATGACTATTCTTACGAGGGCCAAAATTTTAATTACTTTCATTTGTCTATCTATCTAGCTTCTTACACTGAGTCGGTTGGCCATTTATAATACCTCAGTTAGGTGTGTCGCAAAATTTAGAATTTAGCTTTAAAGAATAACTGCGTTAGTTCTTAAAACTATTAACAATCTGTCTACAGTAAGCTCATTGGTTAGTGCACTTGCCTCTGATGCTAGAGGTCCCGGGTTCAATGCGGTGATAAAATTTCGGTGTCCAAACACGCTCCATTGGCATCATTTGCAGGGATAAATGTCATAAAGTGCACCGTCCTTCAGATCGGGAGGTTAACTGGAGGCCCCCTTTACAGGTTAAAGAACCTACCATAATTACTTGATTACTGTGTAGGCTTACATCCTGCAAAACTGGAGTGTATGTAATATACACCGTCTGTGTCGCCTCTTGGGGTTAAGGTGAAACCAGAAGATAGATAGAGATAGATGTGCTAAAACGCATACCTCCGGGTCCCAATACATACCACACGATGCCTGAACTCTTCTGCAGCACCGACACCTACCACAGTAGAGGGAAGACTACTCCATCGAGGAACAGCCCAAGGAGGAAGGGAATGAAGGACCGCCACTCCCCGAGGCACCACTAGAAACCTGGCACCTAGGGTAGTATGTGCTGTTTAATTTTGATGCCCTGGTTTGAGTTTGAACTAGTCACCGGGATCAAGCATCTCATATCTTTATTAAGAGACACTGTATCGGAGTGCATCTTATAAAATAACATTTAAGAGGACTGCTCACGACGGGCCTCCAGGGATGGTCATTCAAGTTTACCAGCAAAAACAACAAAAAAAAAATAATATATAGCCCGATATTATCAGGAAGATCATTAATAAATACTAAAAGGGGTCGGTTCAAGTATCGAACCCTGGGGGACACCAGAGAAAAAAGGGACCAGATGGAACGCCGTTTCATCAAATGCAATTTATTGTCAGCGCCCAGATAGCCATGAGCTAATCCGTCTGAGTGCGGATCCCCTTATCCCATAGAGTTCCGATTTAAACAATAGCCTCCCGCGTGGTACCCCGGCTGAAGGCCCTGGTAGAATCCTTGACAAACAGGTCAGTCTGCCTGTGGCCATGGCCTATATGTCCCCATTCATACTACTCACAATGTTATGGCAAAACATGCCATACTGCAGTCTAAAATGATAGAAATAAATGCAACTGGATGAATAATATCAATTCTTGTTGAAACGGCGCCATACATAAAAGTTCTCTCGCGTATGTGTGAGGGGCAACCTTTGATGTTTGAGGCGAGCCTTCGCCGAACTTATGAAAAATGAATGAGTGACAGAGTCTATACCAAAAAAATCATACAAAAAAACCTAATTGATCTCAGCCCAGTGAGCTTTTGGGCATCCACATTTATGTGCTGTATAAAAGGAATTTCTATGTATTGTGGCGTGCATCCAGTCTTTTAAACTTGAATTAGAGAAATTGCTGAAACCAGACAAAATTTGATTTAAAGTTTATGTATTCTTAATCTGGTCACAACTTGTGATTCCCGGGGAGTTTCTTTCTGTTGTTTTGCGGCCCTTTCAAGATTATTTCACTCATATCAAGCTGATCTTTAATCAGAGGTGGGCGAAAATTGGAGTACCTGGAGAAAAACCACCTGACCTTCCGTTGCGGAACTTGGCGTCTCACATGTGAACCGAGCCAGGCTCGAACCCACAGCGTTGAGAGACCTAATGGTCAGCGCTCTTATCCACTAGGCCACGGAGACCCGCTAAAGTCCAGGGGAGTTAGCTGAGTCTCAAAGTTACAGCCTCCATCCTCATCCCATCCAGATAGTTTCCAGTTAAAAAAGATGGCTGCCCGTCACGTTTAGAAGCCCGTGGTAAACCCCACCTTTTTAAGTTAAAGTGTTTTACAGGGTTACACAATGTTTCCCATAGTTGAGCTCCAAAAAGAGTGTAAGAACTCATTATAACTCAGTTCTGTAGAGCACACACTATGTTTTGACCAGTAGTAAGAGAAAATCTAATATACCAGAACGTCATGAAATGAAGCAGTTATATTGCATCTGCCTGTTATTGATCTTAAAGTACAAGCGAAATGTCTGTTCCTCATGTGGGTAGGCATTCAAAACTAACCAGGAACAGTGATTGCCTCCTCTACACTTTCCGTGTTTGATATCTAAAACATTCTGCTCAAATGGACTGGTCCGGGTTGAAGATATTGTGAATAAGATGAATATCATGTCCAGATACTGTTTTGCTCACGGTACTGCTTCTCGTCATTTCTGGAGCAGTCAGATTTTTTTCATCAGAAAAATCAGTATGGCATAATTTTACACTCCTAACTTTGGCCCCGAAATCAAGATGTCCTGAAGATTTGCACCTTTCTCAGCAAAAATACCTGAAATTCCCACCCCCTTTCAGAAAACCTGCGTACGCGCCGGAAAAAAAGTACTGGATATGCTGCATATAAGACCAAAAACAGTACCTAAAAGTCTGAATTCATCCCCGAAAAAATTCCAAAGGAGTCGAGCACATACCCAGAACATGTGGCACATCATCTCCGCACATCTTGTTATAAGGAGATTACACCCCCCCCCCCCCATCCTCTCCCCCCAATCCCACTGCCCCAAACCCGGAAGATGCGCTTGTGTAGTGCAGGGATGTGTGTTTTCACACATTCAAACTAAGGATAAGTTCACACATGCACAATTGTGCATGCAGATACTAGTATGATGATGTCGCACAAGATAGTATTATATGCCTTTTTCTCCGACAGATTATCTCGTACAGAGAGAGAGAGAGAGAGACGGTTTTCTTTTTTCTTTCCTTTTTGTTCGGTTATGAGATTTTCTCAATGAATGTTTTGATCAGACCCTTAACATGAGATAACACACCACAAAATTTAATTGTTGTGAAAGAAAATAAAAGAATAAAACAAGACAAAAAAAAGGGAAGTGGCTAGACGACCGGACCCGGTCTTTTAGTCTCTGAGTCTAGAATGCCGGACCCGGCATTCTAGACTCTGAGACTAAAAGACCGGGTCCGGTATTCTAGACAAGTCCATTCCGGAAGGCTAGAATGCCGGGAATATAATATTTGGCAGTTAAAATCGACCGAAAACAGAAAACAAATGCATATGAAGAACCGGACAAACCTTTTCCACCATTTTGGAAGGGGGAGAATGGAAACTGATCTCATAATATTTCAGCCTAGGATTCAGCATCTTTTTCGATAGCTTTTTCTGAGCTGCAGAAATTGTTCTACTGTCGCGCTTCCAGAACTGAACATATTCTGCATTCTGATAGCGCTGAATGGCGCTTTCAAAGACAGAATAGTCTTGGAACGTTTGACCTATGTGCAGTCTATGAGCCATCATGAGGCAATGACGATTGGCGGTGATAGTTAAAGACAATAGGATCTTTAAACTTTTAGATGTCTTTGTGGTCGTTTGACCGCTCAATCAAATTACTAATTATTGTAGCACTCTGTACAGTGAAACAATAGGATCTTAGAGCGTTCTGAATTCTTTGAGGTCGTTTGACCGCTCAATCAGGTTAATGGTTGTTTGCAATACACCGTAATTATATTTTGCAACCGCGACAAACGCTGATTCAATTTCCATCCTATAAATAAGAATAATAATAATAATATTTATTATTATAATAATAAAAACCAATACATAAGCAGGGATTCTGCTGGCCTAAAATGTAGTTCAGACAAATTGTCCGGACAGCTTCATCATTTATCGGACATACTGAATTTCATTTGGACAATTTTGAAAAGATGAAATTTTCTTACACTTAAATAGTCAATGTTACCACTTATTTAACAATATTGATCCTGACAATAAAAGTGATGAAAAGAAGAGTCCAAAATTATTTCAGGACATTTTGTCCAGACTGGTCTGAAATCTTGTGGACAATCAGAATTTTATAAGGACTATGGCTGATGTCCGGCCCCAAACAAAATCCCTGCATAAGTCATAAGTGTTCGTCCCGCATTAATAGTCGTTACATCTGGCTGTTACATCTAGAAAATTGCAGTTGCTGATATACATAAAACGAAAGTATTCTCCCCTTCCAAAATGGTAGAAAAGGTTTGTCCGGTTCTTCATATGTATTTGTTTTCTGTTTTCGGTCGATTATAACTGCCAAATATTATATTCCCGGCATTCTAGCCTTCCGTAATGGACCTGTCTAGAATACCGGACCCGGTCTTTTAGTCTCAGAGTCTAGAATGCCGGGACCGGCAGGGCTTCCATTAGGTGGGCATACGGCGTATATTATGTCCTGAAATCGCTTCCGGACGCCCAAATTAAATATCAAAGGCGTCCCGCGGACTCCCGAAAATTTCTCTGTACGGCCAAAAAACTTTACCGAGACGTATTAACCCGCCCACTTTTAGCGGTTTGTAAAAAGTTTGCTCACGCCTTCTTAGCTGAAACCGCTTTCTGTGTTTATTGAGTACTAATGACGTCCCATTTTCTGCCTGCGCGGTATTATATTGACAGTCAGAATTACGTGCGTCGGCACACCTTTGATCGTCATCGGTGTGTGAAAAACGTGTCGAGGTGATTGCTTGGTGTTTGCATATAATTAAACGGATTAGTAGTTGAGGATAAACTAATTATCTCATTGACGATAAGTGTTTTTTAATCCCGTGAACTTGTTACTGTTTAAATTAAAGCGGGTCGTAATTTAGGTGTTTGGAAGTGAGATTATCGTTAGCGATGCAAAGTGTGACAATACATGTAGTTTCAAAGATAGATACGCATTTTTTCTTGAGTAAATAGCAGGTGTTCACTAGGTGAAATGACGAAAATAATTTATAAAATCGCAAAATGTCGCCGCGATCGCTGTTTGATTTTGGCGCCCCGAAAATACGTAAAACCGGTGAATGTGACCAGGCTGGTTCGTCGGGGTCCGAGCTGCAGTCTGATCTGTCTGTTAGCCAAAAAGCAAAAAAAAAAAAAAAAACACCGCTGACTCGTCTAAGTCTGCTCCAATTGACCAAAGTTGCACATGTTTCTGCATGTTTGTCTGAAGCAGTTCCGAGGGTTTAGCTTGAAGCGTATGTTTTGCAAAGTTTGGCAAAAATCTTTTACAAAAGAATTTTTATTAATTTCTTTTTAATCCATATATGACAATGGGTGTCAGGTTTGTTTTATTTGTGTTAAAGTTCTACAAACAGTGTAGACAGATCAGATGCTATGTTCTGTGACGTCTGACCTGGGTCTACACGGTTTGCTAATGACCCAAAAATGGGCAGCTAGGTATATATGGGGATGGGTAATGCAATTGTTTTCTTTACTTTTTATTTATTTATTTTTTTGGGGGTGGGGGGTGGGGGGGGGGGTGGATGGAAGGGAGTTTTACTTGGAAAGTTATAAAATTTATACAGGCAAAGCAAAAATATTTTTTCTTTTTTTTTTATGCACTCCTCTGCACTGTACTGACCGCATTTGTTTTTTGTTTTGTTTGATTTGAGGTTTAACGTCCCCGTCAACACTGTAAAGGTCATTTAGGAGACGTTGGGACTTATACCCGACATTGAGATGAAATGACATCTCAAACCCTGACCGCATGTATGCCACATAGTTATGAGTAGGTTTAACTTCCTCACAGAGCTTTGCTTGATTGTTTTGAGTTTAACAGCCCAGTCAACACTATTCAAGTCATTTTTGAGCCGGTCAGTTTACCTATCCACACTTTACTAGCCATCTAAAAGAATATACAGGTGATTAAAATTGCAAACAAGAGATTCATAGATTAAATAATATATATTTCTTCACCAAAACAATTTCAAAATTGGGACTTCCTGAATTTTCCAGTGGGACTTCCAGATTTCAAGGGTAGGAAGTCCGGGACTGCCTGAATTTGGGAGTTAATGAAAGCCCTGGTCCGGCGTTCTAGACCCAAAGACTATAAGACCGGGTCTGGTCATCTAGCCACTTCCTACATTATTCCCTGTGGGGTGCCTCAGCTAAACATAGCGCAGATTATTGACCTAATTGACCTGAATACATAGTGGTCAGTTCCACAGAGCTAAGTCACGACTGTTAACCAAATGATTGATTTTTAATGACAGATTCTATCTGTCGTTTCTAGCTATCCTGCGTGTTGTAAAGTAGTTCCGGCTTTCTTACGACTTTCTTCCGGCTTTGACCGCCAAAGACATATGAGTCCGCCAAAATGTAGTCCGGTTTGGCACAGTTATCTAAATTGTACATCCTATAATCGCAATACAAACTTTTGAAGCAGACGACTTGACGATTTTATCTTACCTTTCAGAGAACAGATACAGCATTTCATATGAATCAGCTGCATCATGCGAGATCAATGCGGCGTCTGCTCAGACGTCTGTTCAGGTTTTACACTGTTTTCTAACAGTGCTGTCAATATTTAATCCTTAAAGACCAGCCGGTCAGCTGCAGGCCAGATTATTAATGGGTTTTCCGACATTCGAGGTCAAGTCTAGGTCAGTTACAACTAGGTGTTTATCAGTCTTTGCGAGAGGCTGTCCCTTTCAACCCTGGAATATGGTACAGATACCTATGCAAACAGTGTAGGTCCTGTGATATATTTCTAGGTGCCATATTTAGCAGAATGGACGAGTCCAACTTCAGTGATGGAAGAGTACACTCCAGAAACTCCAGGCAGTGAATAAATCAAAGCACTGACAACACTCATGCCGATTGTCTCTAAATGCAGGCTGGTCATGAACGAGGACTTGGACTGATCCGTTTAAACTTAAGATGTTAGTAACTCATGCAAAAAATGTAGAACAAGATCAGCACCGTGTTCTGTGGCGTTTGATCTTAGTCTACATTGTTTGCCAGATCGAACAGTTTATTCAAGTGCAGATTTTACATATAACATTTACATGCACCCAAGACTGACAAACGACCCGGCTATGTTTGGGTTGATTGTTTGGCATTCGACCCGAAGTTACTAATAAAAAAGCGGCTCAGAGCTAACGTCTACGTGACTATCACTGACTTCTCAGAATAACCTTTTTCTTGCAGAAAATAGCCGCAGTGAGATCAGGGTATTCCATAAGACTGAAAAGGGTCATTCTGGAATCATAGGGTGAGCTTGGCAAACAGTGTAGACCCATGTTCGGACGCTGCAGGACGCGCTTCTTATCAAAATCTTCACTAATTGTTTGGAATTTCAGAGTTAAACAGTTTTATCTCAGCCCAGGGCTTTCACCCCAACCTACATCCCCCAACACTTCCGGTGCTTTGATTCTGAAACCATGATTACAACACGCTTAGACACCATGCCCTTAAGCTAATAAAAGTTAAATCAATCAACCATGACGTATGGTTACCAGTCCGGCCACGATCCTGTATTTTGTTTTGTTTGATTTGAGGTTTAACGTCACCGTCAACACTGTATAGGTCATTTTGGAGACGTTGCTTCCAATTTTGTGGGACTTTCACCCGACACTGAGATGAAATGACATCACAAGCCCTGCCGCCCAATGAAACCAATAGGGTTTATATGCATGGACGGTCCGACTCGCACCGCTTTGCCTGGGCAGGCTTAGATCCTCTAAGCAGATTACCAGTACTCGTGTGCGGGTCGGTTTCAGCTCTGCGTGGAAGCATCATGCAGCCCATCTACTTCTTTAAGCCCCGATGGGTGGGGGCCAACGATCCTGTGTACCATCACCAGCACTGATAGAAACCACATGTTCAGGATCAAACTTTTGATGTGTGATGTAAGGTCGTGCCTAGAAAAGAAGAAATTGTATTTTGTTCTCAAAAAGCATCAAGTGAGAACGTATTGCAACAATTTCATTAAACCCTGGACAGTTAGAGTGAGTGAGTGTTTGAGTTTTACGTCCCACCAACAGCTAAGGTCATACGGAGACGATACCTCGGTTTAAAGACACATGCGAAAGTCTGAAGAAGTCCGGGATCGATCCTGCGATCCCTGGTTTACAAGGCGAGTAGCATAAACACTACACCACGGAGGCTTCTAATGGACAGTAAGAAGCTGGTCGGAAAGCGGATGGCGTTGACTCTGATTTTGGGTGCCACATGTGTGTGATCTATTTGTCTGTTGGAGCGACATCTTACTATCAACAGAAGACGCTAGTGGACGTCGACGTAGCGGAAGACCGACGTCAGTACGTCAAGATCGATTCATCCGACAGACGCATATGCGAAGCAGATTTCCGGCGGCATCTGCTACACTGTACCTGTAGATAAACAAAGGGTTTCGACTACCGGCCAAGATAGCTCAGTTGGTAGAGTGTCCGCTCCGGGAAACGTGAGGTCACGGGTTCGATCCCGGGCCGCGACATACCAAAGTCGTTAAAATGGTACTACTGCTCAGATTTACGGGGAAGAGCTAGGACTGATCGACCCAGTGTCAGGATAATGTGACTGGGTGTTGTATCATGTAATGTGTCTGGGACATGGTACTTCAGTGAAGCAGCACTATAAAACTGAGCATTGAGCTCCCTGTCGCAACCAGACCGCGTCGTGATATGACTGAAAAATTGTTGAAAGCGACATGAAACCCGATTTCACACACACACACTGACACTGTTCGTCGCCCTTGTGCGATGCACTTTTGAGGGCTAGACGTCCCTGTCGTGACCAAAATTAAGACGTCGACACAGTACGGAACACTTACGCTGGTGCATGAAATACGTACATGTATATTGGCGTCCAAGCGACTCGCTTGATATGCGTTTCAGTGACACATCGCACTTCAGCGTGAATCACGCCGCCTGTCGTTTCGGAATGTTTCGACATATAGGTGTAAGGTATGCCGAGGCGACGCGTTCGTGATAGAGCATGACATATCGGATGGAATTTAAGCGAAATGGTATGTCGAGCTACTGCATGTAGCTAGCGACAATAAGAACATTCAAGATCATGGCTGAGACGTTAACCGAACAGCGAGACGTTACATCAATCAAGTGCGTCGGCCTCACGTGGTTCCATTTATTTGTTTACGCTCAGAATCCGGGATATCTAATCCAGTAGGATTACGCGCGGGTTTATAGTGCTGTTCTTACTCAAAAATGTCTTCAAGCCAATGGAATCCATGTACTGGACTGACCAGCCTTTCTCCTCCGATCTCTTTGTGAAAAATAGAGTATCTTTTGTGGGGAGGTATCCACAACCGACCAGACAAAAATGTTAGTAATTGACAGTAGCATTGTTAAAACTTGAATTTTAATGTTTGGTTTTGAAAACGTAAATAGTTTCTTTTCAAAATTTGAAACATCGAATGGCATTTCATGATACCACCGGTGTATAGACATCTGCAAACATATCATACAATGGAATTTGCAGAACTACTTTTCCAAATTTTAAGAGCTTTTTAGAAAGGTTGTCTGTAAGTTTTCACAGTTTTTTTATTTTCTCATAGAATCTGTCATTTCAGTGCCTTTGGCGCTTTGATTATTATAGTTGAGGGTAATGGGTTTTAGGAATTCCGTTTATGACGTCATTCTTGCGCATGCGCAAAGTACTGGCCATCAATTGAAACGGCCATCTCTATTCAAATGTATTGGCGGAACTTAAAATGCTAACAATATTCAGACATTTTTAGAGAAAATATACCTGTTTTAATTGAAATAATGCATCGAGTAGGAAAGAATGATATTTTACTTTCATTACCGAAATTCATTTATCCTAAATCCGTTTTTAATTGACGAAAATCTTTTCGTGAATGACCCTAATGAGTGGACTGACAGAGGGACGTTGAGTCAATGTTGGTCCGACGTCATGCCGTCGACACCCACTCCAACTCACTTCATTGCCACATGACCGTTGACATGAGAGAGAGAAAGAGACAGAGAGGGGTTTGACTGACAAACTGACAGTAGACAGACAGAAGACACACAGACCGACTGACTGAATGACTGACTAACAGACAAATGGATGGACTGTTAGACAGACAAATAAACATACTGACAGTCGAAAAAAAAAAAAAAAAAAAAAACAACGAGTGGACTTTCAGACGGGCGTCGAGTCAACGTTGGTTCGCCGTCATGCCGTCGACAACCACTCAAACTCACTTCAATTGCACGTGACCGTTGAGATGGTTTGACTGATCCCTGTATCCAAGAAGCCCATAACCCTTTTTGTACCAAATGGAATCTTCCTCCTTATATATAGCAGGAGTCATTTTCAAAATTTAGGGGTGTCAGGTTGTGTTTTCTTCAAAATTTATTTGGAAAATGGCAGAACGTTTTGCAAACAGTGTAGGCCCTGATCAGACGCCGCGTTCTGCGGCGTCTGAACTGGGCCTGTACTGTTTGTCACTTACCCCTTTTGGGGTTTCCGGTACCCAATGGGTTAAATGTAGACCTTAGAGCTGGGCAGGTTGAACCAATCTACAAATCTACTAGATTTTACTGTAAAATCTTGCGCTTGTGAAGGAGTGTTTAACATTCTTATGCTCTGAGTTTGTTATGAATTTTATGTTCCAATCCCACTGAGTCTTGATGGGTCTGAGCACTAGGCAAATGACATTTTATTAACAGGGGTGTAAAATTCCACTCTTCCGCTCGCATTTGCAAGTAAGTTTTAAGGCAGGGCGAGTAAGATTTTCAAAACTGTCCTTACTGTTTCTTCATTTTTAGCACCTAAATGAAAAGTTTAGACGATAAGGGCGAGTAAGTTTGAGGAAAATTTTACACCTCTGATTAAGCAACGCTGTATTATCGCCACCGAAACATTGTGACGTTTCATCTACATTGCAATGTCAAATTCAATGCATCGCTTTGAAGTTGGTTTGATGTAGACACAACGTTGTTGACATGCTACATGTCGGTTGACGTAGCGTCATTTAACGACAAACTGTAATTTACATTTGCCTGCGCTCGCTAATTGTTGGTGTGCTATGATAGAGAGAGAGAGAGAGAGAGATCTTATGTACAATATATCATTTTGGTAATGCAAAATTTCACATCTGGCAGCAGATCGGTGTTTCTCCCATTATCTTAGATTAGAATTCCCCAAAAGTTTAAAAGAATTCCACTGTTTTACGCTGCAATTAACATTATCTGTCCCACTGCCTTTGAAACAATTCGACAGATGACGGCCAGGGCTTTTCCCGCTCTATTTTTAGAACCGGAAGTATGTCACGAAAAAAGCTCCTATATATTAAACAGATTTTGAGGCTGTTCATGATTTTATAGTGTTCTCTGCTTTCGAAGGACAGACTGGTTGATGTTTATGCAAATTGTAAGTCACATTTTCAGCGCCAAAATACCTGTGATATTTGCGCATGCGCAATGCCCCTTAGGTCATGTGTACAAAATGGACAGGTGTATTGGGAAAACGGAGTATAAATCCGATGACATTCACTTTCGTGACGGATTTTCTGCAGATATCAACAACAAGAAGCAAGCGTCTGGAAAGATATTTACCTTGGATCAACAAGAGCTGTCGCGTGACAGCATAGCTCGCCTGTTTCCCGACTTCAAGATATAAGGTAAAATTTATGAACCATGAAATATAGGTCACACTCACCTTGATATATTTGAGATCAATAATTAGGTCACATGGAACATATATTCCAGAGATTTCATTTCAGAATCAAATTGTGTCTGAATTATAAGGCAAAGTCATTGAACCATGAAAATAGGTCACAAGGACCTAGATATATTTCTATGTCAATCATCGGGTCACATGGAACTAATAACCAGGTGAGACATTTCTCCATCAAATAGTATTCAACATAATAGGAAAAATCACTGAACCATGAAATATAGGACACACTGACCTAGATATAATTCAAGCTCAATCATGGGGTCACATGGAATAAATAATCCAGGTATGACATTTCTCCATCAAATAGTGTTCAAGATAATAGGCAAAATCACTGAACCATGAAATATAGGTCACACCGACCTGGATATATTTTGTGGTCAATTATCGGGTCACATGGAACTAATAATCCAGGTATGACGTTTCTCTATCAAATAGTATTGAAGATAATAGGCAAATTCACTGAACCATGAAATATAGGTCATACTGGCCTAGATATATATATTTTGAGGTCAATAATGGTGTCACATGCAACTAATAACCCCGGTATAGCATTTCTCCATCAAATAGTATTCAAGATAATAGACAAAATCACTGGACCGTGAAATGTAGGTCACCATGACCTAGATATATTTTGCGGTCAATTATTGGGTCACATGGAACTAATAATCCAGGTATGACATTTCTCCATCAAATAGTATTTGAGATAATAGGCAAAATCGCTGAACCATGAAATATAGGTCACAGTGACCTAGATATATTTTGAGGTCAATAATGGGGTCACATGCAACTAATAACCCAGGTATAACATTTCTCCTTCAAATAGTATTCAAGATAATAGACAAACTCACTGGACCGTGAAATGTAGGTCACCATGACCTAGATATATTTTGCGGTCAATCGTGGAGTCATATGGAACAAATATCCCAGGTATGACATTTCTCCAACAAATAGACTTCAAGATATAAGGCAAAATCACTGAACCGTGAAATGTAGGTCACCATGACCTAGATATATTTTGAGGTCAATTATTGGGTCACATGGAACTAATAGCCCAGGTATAACATTTCTCCATCAAATAGTATTTGAGATAATAGGCAAAATCGCTGAACCATGAAATATAGGTCACAGTGACCTAGATATATTTTGAGGTCAATCGTGGAGTCATATGGAACAAATATCCCAGGTATGACATTTCTCCAACAAATAGACTTCAAGATATAAGGTAAAATCACTGGACCGTGAAATGTAGGTCACCATGACCTTCACCCTTTTACAATTGAACCAATGTCACTTGATTGGCTGATGTATAACCAATTGTGTCTATAACTTGTTAGTATAATAGAAAGGTACACAACAAATTACAAAGGTGTGCTGGATTTTGACCCCTAGCCCCACCCCATCCCCACTCCCAGGCATGAACCCAGGGGTGTGTTGTCTTTGAATCTCAGAAGACACTCCCAGGTATCCAAGTTGTAAATATGAATGCTTTGTGAAGAGTGACTGTTAAGATATAAGCATTTCTAAAACTTTAACACAGAATTACAAAGGTGTTCTAGATTTTGACCCCTAGCCCCACCCCGGGGCATGAACCCAGGGGTCTGTTCTCTTTGAACATCAGAGGACCCTCCCAGGTACTTAAGTTCCAGATATGAGTGGTCTGTGATGAGTGACTGTTGAGATATAAGCATTTGAAAAACTTTAACGCAGTGTGACGGGAACGCAAACGCGCACGCCATCCGAGGTGACAACAATAGCTCTCCTTGTACTTCGTACAGGCGAGCTAAAAAGTGCCAAAAAAGCAAGCGTTCACGGGAACTGCCGAAAACTACTACCTGCCGGTAACTGCTCAGACACGAGTATTGCTGAATACAAATTTGGACCTATATCCCTTTTTCTCATATCTCCGTTCAACCTCATAACTCTGTTCACCCTCTTCTTTGATTAATATGTAAAGGAATCATTTTTACAGTTATCACACATCAGAATTTGTAGATAATAACTAACATTTCAACCTGTTTTGGAGAAATTCAGTTTTGACTTACAATTTAATTCACAGAAATCGAAATTTGTCACAAAATGCCTAATATTTTAGGGGTCCCCCAAACTAATCTCTAACCAGTGACAAGCATGTGACTGAAAATAAAAAGTATCAACAAATTAGAATAGTGCACAGTCTAAATAAAATACTCATCATGTATACTATTCATAAAATGAACCTGATTACTTAATGATAATCAAATAAATTTGGGTGAACCGAGTTATGAGAACATGCCCCAAACGAATCGGGGATGTTTCGGTTAGAGGTGTGCGGTAAAACCGGTATACCGGTAAATACCGCGGTTTTGTCTCTGTGGTACGAACCCCGGTATATTGCCTAGTACCAGTACGGTACTCCGGCAATCTCTGTGACTTCGGAAATATGCATTTTTAAGCATATTGAAATGGTTATATAATTTTTATTTCAAAACAAACAACATTAGCAATGAAATGTGCTTATTAGTAGGGCTAAAAATCCAAAAATATACTGGACTGGACCTGCTCATACAAAAACCATTCATTGGAGAATGCAACCAAAAATTCGATCCTAGAAATTCTGGACATGGTAGTTGATTATTAAAGGCATGGGAGTACACAAATAAATGCATGTCAAGCTGTTAATTGTCACGACTGTAATCGGATATAATTTAGTAGCTAATTTATAATGCTTAATATGCAAACGACACTCTTTCAAAGTTAAAAATAGTCCTGTGAAATATCAGTTGACACACTGGTAGTTCAATAGCACGTGCACAGAATCATTGACACAGTTAACTTTACGCTCGGTGTCACATGTATTTGAAAAGACACTGTGTTAACAAAAATGGATTATAGTTAATTTGCTTATTTATGTAAGCAAGAAATTGGATTAGAGACAGACACTGTCAATCAGTATGTATCGCATCATGATCTTACTCGATAGATGCAAATGTCACAGATTTCCAAGACTATAAAATCTTTTTTTTTTTTTTTTCTCATAAGATCTGATGAATGTTAAGATATTTGCCAGTTATAAAAATGTTTTATTCTTCTTAAAACAATTATTAGAATTAAAAGACTTTGCAGTTGGGTACCAAGTAAAAACTACTGAATGCCAAGTAAATCTAAAATGCACAGGGACAATGTCACATCAAGCACTGTAAAATAGGAATTAAAGAAAGAAACCATGGTGTTATTTTCTGATTTTCTTTTTTTTTAATATTTACCAAGCATTCGATTAGCAACAAAATTATCATACTATTGAAAACATAAACAATTTATATTTGGAATGACAAATGGCATGACAAAACTTAATGGTAAACAATCACTATCTACCTATCTCTACATCATTCTAAATCATCTTTTGAGTGTTATTACGGTAGAATGATACTTGCTAGTTACAGAATTAAAAAGTATCTTCATAATGCAAAGTTTAAAAGTATAAAAGAAAAGGTTATACATCAGAGATGAAAGGGTACCGTAAGTTAAAAAGTAGTTTAGTAGGACGTTTACATATTTTAGTCATATATTGGCAGAAACAAACTTTGACAGACACTAAGTCCATGATAATATATGATTAGACCTGATGTTAAAAAATATCACACTTTTTTCATCCTTAAAAAATCTCATTTCAAGATCCAAAGTGGAAGGTAATTTTTCAAATGGGCAAGTGGATGTAATTTGCTCAGCCTACTAAGATACTGAGATAGCAAGCTACATGGCTGCTTCTTGGAAAGGTTTCAGAGTATGGTACACCACGGTACATACCGCGGTGTAAAGCTAAAAACCGCGGTATACCGTGGTACTTCATTTTCTGTGGTACCCAACTCTAGTTTCGGTCCCGAGTCATTTCGGCCCAAATTTGGACCTGGGTCGTTGCGGCCTATTTCGGTGGGTCGTTTCAGTCCGATTTTATTAAAAAGCATTTTTTTTCTGTATAAAACATATTGAATAGTAATTATTATTTAAATTTGGAATATTATTTCAACGACCTGTCAAGTCAGCCATGGTTATGATCGCCCAAATAAAGTGTTTTAAAAGTTCTATCCATAGCCATGTTTCCAGTTAGCACCAACGAGGAGATGTGACTAGGACTTTATTATTGTCTGAGAATGATCAGTATTTACAGTAAAAGTCCGCGATTAAGATCACTTTCTAGACTTCTAAAAAGTGGTCTTATTAGCGGGGTGGTCCCTTATAATGGAATTGGTGAAAAAAAGTATTGCTGGCAAGACTGATTTAAATATTTTTTTATGTGCACTGTGCCTATTTTATTGCTTTTTAGTAAAACTTGCTGTCTTTAACTTTACTATTCTTTTCCTCATTATATGTAATTATAGGCAATATTACACCAATAAAAATCACAATAATGATAACAATTGTTCCACAATAATCTTCTTTCTGAAGAACACAGAGCTGCACATTACCAAAATTATTAAAACTATTTATTCACCTAGCATAAAAAATCTTGTCAAAACAACACACTGATTAGTACAGGTAAACTGCTGTTTTTCACACCTTTAGGGAAATGTGTGAACCAAGATCTGTTGTAATGATGAGGAATCCAGCCAAAAAATATATTGACCAATGTAATGAGAGATACAAATAAACTTGACTTGGCCAAAAAGTGGTCTCAATAAAGAACAGTAATGGTAGATTTGGTCATTTGAAATAGAGGGGTAACGATTCACCGAAAGTACGGTTCACCGTGGTACGAAGCTGATGGTTCGGTTCACGGTCCGTTTTTTGGTAATTTCCGTTCGGTTTGGTTCACCAAAAAAATTTTCGTCGAAAGACAAAATTAAGAAAAAAAAAAAAAAAAATAGCAGAGAAACTGCTTAAATGTTGTTTTTATGTTGAATCCTACTTAATTTTGCCTTATTGATGCATTAATTATCGATGAAAGCATCTATTTTTGTCTTATGAAAACTACCGTATTCCGTTCGGCTAAAAACACTCGCAACAACAGACTGTTCGGCCCCATAAAAATATTTCAATTTTCGTGAAAGAAATATTGTTTTAATGATTATATCTTCGCTAACATGGTTCTATATTAATTTTCTCCTCTTATCTGGGATGTTCATTGTTCAGTGAAGGGTTTTATTATCTTAGGATTATCTTAGCTACAACTAAACTTGTTCACTGCTATAATATCTTTTAAGCTTTCTTTTTACACATTATAGGCTGGCAGATGGCGTTAACTTGGACAGTAACAGAATCTCAGTTTATTTGCAAATGATGGCACAGCTTTGCAACATGTTACCAAAACTATTCAACAATTCTTCCCTTAAACCCAACTTTTTAGCTCACCTGAGCCGTAGGCGCATTGGTGAGCTTATAATATAGCTAGACTGTGTGTGTGTCAGTCTGTCTGTTTGTCCGATTCAAAGTATCATGATACGTATCGTATCGTGAGGTAAGTATCACGATACGTATCGTATCGTGAGGTAGGTGTATCGTTACACCCCTAATTTGAAAGCGGTCTTAATACTGAATAGCGGGGTGGTCTTAATTGACTATATAAGAAATAATTTGGGTCTGGCGAAAACCGGTCTTAATAGCAGAGTGATCCTAATATAGGAGTGGTCTTTAAGCGGAATTCTACTGTACTAGTATCAATGACACGCACATTTTGAGAACAGCATGCAAAATATTTGCTAAATGTAGCCTAATTATTTTATATGATCAGCCTGCATTTGTTGTTGTGATACCTTCAAAGACTTAATAACCTATAAATCTGTTCATTGTGATCAGAGTCTACACAGTTTGAAAAAGCCCCCCGGTTTTCTGAGCTATTAAAACTGAACGATGTTATTATTTTATATGATCAGCCTGCATCTGTCGTTGTGACATCTTCAAAGACATAATAACCTATAAATCTGTTCATTGTGATCAGACTAACAGAGTCTACACAGTTTGAAAAGCCCTCTGTTTTCTGAGCTATTAAAAACTGAACGAGCGAACATAGCAAACACATAGGCTGATCTTCAAGTCTAAGCAGTTCGAAAAAGCACTCTGTTTTCTGACCTATTAAAGGCTTAAAATGGGCGAAGATAGCAAAAGTACAGGCTGATATTTGACAAACAAAATATATATACATGTAAATAAAGTGACAGAAAAATCAGGCCGAAAAGACCCATCCCCGAAATCGGGCAGAAATGACCCAGCCGAACCGACTCAGGACCGAAACGACAAAGGGACCGAAACGACTCAGGAACGAAACGTCCCGCGACCCCCCAAACATGCCCTGCATTTCTAGACCGCTGTAGAGTAAACAGAAGTGATGTTTATTTTCTTAAATCTTGAGATTCCCATCGGCATGTAGTCAAATGTTTAAAAAATACCTGCAGAAAGTTTTTCTTGCAACAAAAAATTGAAAGCAGGATTGCTCAACCTTAGGTGAACGGAGTTATGTGTTTCCAGGCTAAGTGTTCTTTTTACATGTTTGATTGTTGTTTGAAAATTTGAAACCTTCTTGCCTTGCAAAACTATCTCTTGAATACTCCCGACCCCTCCTTCGAGTGTTATTGAAGGATCAATCTACGTGCATTACAGAGCTGGGGCGATATCAACGATGCATCAGTACATCGTGATATTTTTGCGGGCGACAGTCTATTATCTGATGATACTGATTTCATGTACGATTCTTCGCATTTTTTTCTGAGCCGCTTACGCCGATAAAAAATATTTACGTCGTTCCGCTGTAACGTAAAAAAAGTGGACCGTGAAAAAATGAGACATTTCCGCCACTGCGCATGCGCGTTGCTAAGTGGGCGTTAACCGATTGTTTAAGGCGGGGCTTACACGATAAACAAATCAATAGTCACATTTTCAATCCTCCTTGAATGAACTATTGCCCAGCCTGCCAAAAACATCGGACCAACGTCGGGTCGACAGCGATACGGCGTATCAACGTCGATTCGCTCTCAGCCCCATATTGGCCGGCTATTGCGTAATAGCTGGGAAGTATATGATATACCATGCAATGAACGTTTCACCTCTGTGACTGTTACTGACATTTTGCTCTTGAACAGCAGTTGTCAATTTCTGGCGTAAAAATGTGCAGTGTGCTGGTTAACTGCTAACGCATAAGCCTGCCAAGAAAAAGTGTGGATAGGTAAACTGACGGCTCAAAATGACCCGAATGGTGTTGACTGGGCCGTTAAACTCCACTACAAGCAAAGAATTTTTTTTTTTTATTAAACCTCTACCTCTCCCTCTGTTTAGTTTAGTATTACACTTCTCTGAGTATTTCTCTAATCCATCTGGCAGAGGAATTATGATTTTGTTACCTTGAAAATTGTGTACAGGTGCCCCAAAAAAAGTATCGATGCATTTTAAAAGTAACATTAACAACGAGAAGATCCTGCATATGCTGAAGTATAACGAAACATCCTCACTCTGAGTTATGTAGACGAGGTATTGATCAGTACATTTGAGAAACCCTAAATTTGCAGCCTGTGTGGAAAAGGAGATAGACGTATAAAAAGTAGATAAGGCATCAATCCGTGAAAAAAGTGGACATGCGTGAAAAAAGTGGACATAAAGAAATGCAAAAAAAAGGAATGAAAAAAGATGGATGTGCGTGAGAAGGGTTGAAAAGGTACCAGTCCGTGAAAGCAGAAGATGTGCGTAAAAAGGATAATCCTGAAGAAAAATGTACACTGACAAGAAAGAAAAATAGATAAGGCACCAATCCGTGAAAAAAGTGGACATCCGTGAAAAAAGTGGACATAAAGAAATGCAAAATAAAGGAATGAAAAAAAAGAAGATGTGCGTGAAAAGGGTTGAAAAGGTACCAGTCCGAGAAAGAAGAAGGTGCGCGTGATAAGGATAATCACGAAGAAAAATGTAGACTGACGTGAAAGAAAAACAGATAAGGCAACAATCCGTGAAAAAAGTGGACATGCGTGAAAAAAGTGGACATAAAGAAATGCAAAATATAGGAATGAAAAAAGAAGATGTGCGTGAAAAGGGTTGAAAAGGTACCAGTCCGAGAAAGAAGGAGAGGCGCGTGAAAAGGATAATCCCGAAGAAAAATGTACACTGACGTGAAAGAATAGCAGAAAAGGCATCCACGTGAAAAAAGTGGACATGCGTGAAAAAAGTGGACATAAATACAAAGAAAAGGAATGAAAAAAGAAGATGTGCGTGAAAAGGGTTGAAAAGGTACCAGTCCGCGAAAGAAGAAGATGTACGTGAAAAGGATAATCACGAAGATAAATGTACACTGACGTGAAAGAAAAATAGATAAGGCAATAATCCGTGAAAAAAGTGGACATCCGTGAAAAAAGTGGACAGAAAGAAATACAATGAAAAGGAATGAAAAAAGAAGATGTGCGTGACAAGGGTTGAAAAGGTACTTGTCCGTTCAAGAAGAAGATGTGCGTGATAAGGATAATCAGTTATTAATCACGCAGAAAAATGTACACCGACGTGAAAGAAAAATAGCTAAGGTAACAATCCGTGAAAAAAGTGGACATTCGTGAAAAAATGTGGACATAAAGAAATACAAAGGAAAGGAACGAAAAAAGAAAAGGTGCTTGAAAAGGGTTGAAAAGGTACCTGTCCTTGAAAGCAGAAGATGTGCGTGAAAAGGATAATCACGAAGAAAGATGTACACTGACGTGAAAGAAAAATAGATAAGGCAACAATCCGTGAAAAAAGTGGACATCCGTGAAAAAACTGGACATAAAGAAATGCAAAATAAAGGAATGAAAAAAAGATGGATGTGCGTGAAAAGGATTGAAAAAGTACCAGTCCGTGAAAGCAGAAGATGTGCATGAAAAGGATAATCCCAAAGAAAAATGTACACTGACGTGAAAGAAAAATAGATAGGGCACCAAACCGTGAAAAAAGTGGACATCCGTGAAATAAGTGGTCATAAAGAAATACAAAGAAAAGGAATGAAAAAAGAAGATGTGCGTGAAAAGGTTGAAGAGGTACCTTTCCGTGAAAGAAGAAAATGTGCGTGATAAGGATAATCACGAAGAAAAATGTACACTGACGTGAAAGATAAATAGATAAGGCAACGATCCGTGAAAAAGTGGACATCCGTGAAAAAAGTGGACATAAAGAAATGCACAATAAAGGAATGAATAAAGAAGATGTGCGTGAAAAGGGTTGAAAAGGTACCAACCCGAGAAAGAAGAAGATGCGCGTGATAAGGATAATCACGAAGAAAAATGTACACTGACGTGAAAGAAAAACAGATAAGACAAAAATCCGTGAAAAAAGTGGACACCCGTGAAAAAAGTGGACATAAAGAAATACAAAGAAAAGGAGTGAGTTATTATGCAAGATTATGATATTGGTGGCTTAAAAATGCTGAATTTAAATAATTATATGACTGCCTTAAAAGCAACTTGGATAAGAAGATTGATTACGAAAGATTCTAAGTATAAACATATTTTTGAAGTAAATTATTGTAATGTCGATACACTATTAAAGCGTGGAATGGAATTTATAAAGTTTTTAACTTTAAAAAACAAAAACGAATTTTGGAATAATGTTTTACATTCATGGATCGAGGTAAACAAATCGATTAAAGTAAAAACTAAAGAAGACATATTGTCAGTAAACTTATGGGATAATAAAGACTTAAAGATTAATAATAAAACTGTTTTTTACAGAAGATGGTTTGACAAGAATATTTTGTATATCAAAGATATAGTAAATACGGATGGAACTATTTTAGATTTTAATACATTTACACAAAAATTTAATATTAATATTAATTATTTGGAATATTTTGGTGTTGTTTCTGCGGTACTACATTTTATAAGAAAACAAAACATATTACTTAGTACATTGATTTTAACAAATTGTTATTTTCCATGGACTATTAAAGAAATAATGAGAGATACTAAAGGTTGCAGAAATATTTATAAAATACTGAATGAAAAAATAATACCATCTAAAAGCCAACGGAAATGGACAGAACTTTTTCAGAACATAGAACTTAACTGGAAAAATATTTATAAAACACCAGCTATTGTCTGTAACAATACAAAACTACACTGGTTTCAATACAGAATAGTGCACAGGATTTTAGCAACTAACGATTATCTTTTTAAAATACATGTTAAAAATGATAACCTTTGCAGTTTTTGTCGATCATTCCCAGAAACGTTAGAACATCTATTTTGGAACTGTCAAATAATTTCGGAATTTTGGGAAAGAATAGAAAACTGGATTAATGAAAGAAATGAGTGCATTATTAGTATAACTATGTACAATGTTTTTTTTGGAACATCAAAAATTCAAGAAATAAATAAACCAGCCAATCATATCATCATATTAACAAAGTATTACATTTATAAATGCAGAATTAATGGTGCCCGGCTCAATTTTACAGTTTGGAAAAATGAGATAAAAAATTCCTTATTATTAGAAAAAATGAGGGCGGTCAAAAACAATAGGATTGAAAATTTCTTTAAGATTTGGGGAAAATGGACTGTCCTTTTCGAAACTAATGGGTAAAGAAGTGTTTTACAAATTTTCAGTCCCGACACGGAACGACTCGATAATAGTATTTGGTAGTTTAGCCCTTTTTGTGCCGGATGGAATCTTTCACCTTATATATAGTGGAAGTCCGTTTCGGGGTTTGTGGGTGCCGGGTTTTGTTTTCTTGAAAATTTATTCCGAAAATAGCTGACCTTTCTACAAACAGTATTGGCCCTGATTTGGACGCCACGCTGTGTGGCGTCTGGTCTGGGCCTGCACTGTTTGCCAAGGTACCCGTTCTGGGGTTTCCGGTACAGGAGGGGTTAAATAACATATCATAAAATGTATCTGCTAATCAGCATCTGCAATGCCTTTGGTTAGTTCTGTACTATAGATTTAAAAAACTAGTTTGATTATTTAAACCTGCAGATATGATAATTCATATAGATGTAACCGTCTTGAAATGTGCTATGTTACATGTGCATATGTTTATATTGTATGTGTCGTCAGAATTAATAAAAAAAAAAAAAAAGAAAAAAAAGAAAAGGAGTGAGTGAGTGAGTTTTATTTTTGCGTCCCACCAGCAGCCAATGTGATACGGAGACGGGACCTCGGTTTAAAGACTCATCCGAAAGGCTGGAGAAGCCCGGGATCGATCCTGCGATCCCTGGTTTACAAGGCGAGTAGCGTAACCACTGCACCTCGGAGGCTTCTACAAAGAAAAGGAATGAAAAAAGGATGATGTGCGTGAAAAGAGTTTAAAAGGTACCAGTCCGTGAAAGCAGAAGATGTGCGTGAAAAGGATATTCACGATGAAAAATGTACACTGACGTGAAAGAAAAACAGATAAGGCAACAATCCGTGAAAAAAGTGGACATGCGTGAAAAAAGTGGACATAAAGAAATACAAAATAAAGGAATGAAAAAAGATGGATGTGCGTGAAAAGGGTTGAAAAGGTACCAGTCCGCGAAAGCAGAAGATGTGCGCGAAAAGGATAATCCTGAAGAAAAATGAACACTGACGTGAAAATAAAATAGATAAGGCACCAACCTGTGAAAAAAGTGGACATCCGTGAAAAAAGGGGACATAAAGAAACACAAAGAAAAGGAATGAAAAAATAAGATGTGCGTGAAAAGGGTTGAAAAGGTACATGTCCGCGAAAGAAGATGTGCGTGATAAGGATAATCACGAAGAAAAATGTACACTGACGCGAAAGAAAAATAGATAAGGCAACAATCCGTGAAAAAAGTGGACATCCGTGAAAAAAGTGGACATACAGAAATGCAAAATAAAGGAATGAAAAAGGAAGATGTGCGTGATAATGGTTGAAAAGTTACCAGTCCGAGAAAGAAGAAGGTGCGCGTGATAAGGATAATCACGAAGAAAAATGTACACTGACGTTAAAGAAAAATAGATAAGGCAACAATCCGTGCAAAAAGTGGACATCCGTGAAAAAAGTGGACATAAAGAAATACAAAGAAAAGGAGTGAGTGAGTTTTAGTTTTTCGTTCCACCAACAGCTAAGGTCATATGGAGACGGGACCTCGGTTTAAAGACTCATCCGAAAGGCTGGAGAAGCCCGGGATCGATCCTGCGTTCCCTGGTTTACAAGGCGAGTAGCGTAATCACTGCACCATGGAGGCTTCTAGAAAGAAAAGGAATGAAAAAGAGAAGATGTGCGTGAAAAGGGTTGAAAAGGTACCAGTCCGCCATGCCCTGTTTTGGTAAAAACCTTAAAAAATCTTCATTTCCGGAATCACTTGACTGATTGTCTTGAAACTTGGTTTATAGCATCAGGTGACTGAGTACTACCAATTTGCACAGGGCTCAGGGGAGCGACCAGGACTTCATGGGCCTCATGTTTTTTGTTTTGTGTTGTTTTGCTTTGATTTTTCTGCGGCTTTTCCCTCTGTTTCTGTCGAATGAATGTGCACTGTACCGGTCAACCAATGATGTGCATGTCTGCCCAAGGTAAGATGGCCTGCTCGGCATTGTCTCAATGGTGGTGACAAGGCCGTTAAACTTCACACAAACTGCCGAACAAAAACCCCGCCCATCAGGGTTGGCAGAATAGATTGGGCTGCATGATGTTTCCATGCAAGGCTGAAACCACTGGTAAGCCCCTTGGAGGGTCTGAGCTTGCACATGTCAAGTGGTGCGAGTCGAACCATCCGTACATATTAACCCTATTGGTCTCATTGGGCGGCAGGGCTTGAGATTACATTAGATCTCTATGTCGGGTAAAAGTAGCAACGTCCCAAATATGACCTATATAGTGTTATATACAGTCGAACTTCGATGGCTCGAACTCGCCGGGACCGCCGTAAAAAGTTCGAGCCATCGGTAGTTCGAGCCATTGGAGTCCAACTCGGCAAGATCCATCTTTGTGAACTATGATTTTTTATCACAGCTGCGGCGATTTTGGTGACTTCCGGTACATTTATCGGTCATAATTTAAGCCACGTAGTATACCTTTCGCACTTTCACGTAGTATACCTTACTTATGATACTGATCACGCGCCTGCGTGACTTGATCGTTAAAATTGGAATTTTTAAAAAGGTAATTAGTGCGAGCCATCGGTGGGATTTTACATAGAAAATGCACTCTATGGACCAGGCTTAGAGTTCGAGGGTTCGAGCCATCGTGGTTCGAGCCAAGGGTGGCATGTTTAGTTAAAATGAATAGGGATTTTGCCGGGACTGAAAAGTCAGTTCGACCCAAACGTGGTATTCGAGCCTTCCGAGTTCGACCCATCGAAGTTCGACTGTAGTCGCTTCTACTTTAGGACTAAGGCAAATGGCACAGACCCAGGTCAGACGCCGCGTTAACGTCGTAAGCTAAACGTTTCTTTCAGGACTGGTAAACAGTGCAAACCCAGGTCAGACGCCGATTAACCCGTATTAGCCTGGCATATCAAATTTAGACCATAGACTAACAGTTCCGATGCCGCAAAATATGTTATTTGATCGGGTGCTTCACTTTTTAGTCACGATGCTTCCACGCAGAGCGGAATCCGGCCCGCACACTAGTACTGGTAAACCGCTTAGAGGATCTAAGCCTGTCCAGGAACCGCGGTGCGAGGCGGACCGTCCATGCTAATAAACCCTTTTGGTTTCATTGGGCGACATGGCTAGAGATGTCATTTCATCTCAGTGTTGGGTAAAAGTCCAACAAAATTGGAAGCAACGTCTCCAAAATGACCTTTACAGTGTTGACGGGGACGTTAAACCTCAAATCAACCAACCAACACGAGGTGAAGATTTACGCCCCGCCCATCGGGGCTTGGAGAAATAGATTGGGTTCATCATGCTTGCACGCATAGCTGAAACCGACCGCACAGGACTACTGGTAAACCGCTAAGAGGATCTAAGCCTGACTACGCGAAGTGTTGTAAATCGGAACGTCACCTATATATAAACCCTTCTGGCTTGTTCAGGCGGCAGGGCTTGAGATGTCATTTCATATCAATGTTGGGTTAAAGTCCCACAAAACTGAAGCCACCTCTCCAAAATAACCTAAATAGTGTTGATGGGGACGTAAAACACTAATTCAAACAAAGAAAACATTAGGGAAAAAGACGTGTTATGAGCAAGAACCATAACTCCGGGTGTCATGGTATTTTAGTTATCATCCCTGAGAATATAATCTTGGCAACACAATATCTCTAACACCTTTCTTTATGTTAACAAGATCGTGAAATTAAAACCCTCTAAACCTCACTTTATTTAGAGAAAACTGGGGTTTACAGGAGTATAAGTTATTTTGCTTTTTTTCTGTTCTAAGACATAGGTCATGGGTACTCGTACGAGCACCCGCAACCTATTTTAGGAGTAAAAATAAGACAAATATCACTTATTTGCATGGAAAAAAATTTGCACGGGTGTGTCATCGTAATGTAAGAATAATGATGAGTTGTTGTACAGTTGTACAGGAGGTTAAGAAGGTGTGCGTGCGTGTGTATGTGCGTGCGTGCGTGCGTGCGTGCGTGCGTGTGTGTGTGTGTGTGTGTGTGTGTGTGTGTGTGGTTGTGTGTGTGTGTGTGTGTGTGTGTGTGTGTGTGTGTGTGAATTCGGGTTAAAGTCGCTTTCAACAATTTTTCAGTCATATCACGACGGTGTCTGGTTGTGACAGGGAGCTCAATGCTCACTTTTATAGTGCTGTCTCACTGAAGTATCATGTCCCTGACACCTGATGCTTCTTCTAATACATGCTGCAAAAGAATACAAAAGAAACTGATGTGTTACCGACTTTAAAACTGAAAGTGACTTGGTGGTGGTGTCTTTTCCATCTGCAAATGCTGTTACAAGGAGAACTCACCTTAAAGCTCGCTAACAGGGCGAATGAGGGGAGGTAACTGCCAGACTACACGATAATTAAGCAAATAGCAATCCGATAAAAACGTATCTAAGGTAGGCGGAGCAAATGTGTTGCGCATGCGCAGTGGCGGAAATGTCTCATTTTTTCACGGTCCACTTTTTTTACGTTACACCGCCCGTGAGTCGTTTCGCCCTGGGTCTAACGAGTACCCACAATCTATGTTTTGGGCAGAAATATGGAAAATGTAAAATTACATTATTGGATCAACTCACTCACTATCACTATGAACTCACTATCCTAGACACCATACTAAGCTGTTAGCTTCTTAAAGGCGCATCTCGATAGAATTGACGATAGTCTCTTGTGTGGTGGCCGGTTTGGTAACATGCTGGTTCAAATTTATGAGGGTGCCCGTGCCAGAGTTTATTTAATCTGCTTTTAAATGAATTCACGGAGGGTGCATTAACTACACTATCTGGTAGGTCATTCCATGAGTTGACGATTCTATTGCTAAAAACGTTGGCTCTGAGGTTTAATTTAGATCTTCTTTTCTGTAGTTTGAAAGGGTGACCTCTTGTTGCAGTGAAACTAGCCCTTGTGAAGAGCTTGTCCTTATCAACTATGTCGATATCGTTTAAGATTTTATATACTTGGATAAGGTCTGCTCTTTCTCTTCTGTATTCAAGGGTCGGTAGCCCTAACTTACGCAATCTTTCGGGGTATGACAGGTTTCTGCATGATGCTACTAGTTTTGTTGCTCGTCGTTGAACATTTTCGATGATGATTTGATCCTTCTTGTATATAGGCGACCATATTGGAGTAGCGTACTCGACGTGAGGACGCACAAGTGATTTGTAGAGGTTTAGGAACATTTCTTCATCGATATATGTAAAGGTCCTAAAAATGATACCAAGATTTCTATTGGCCGTATTTACTTTGGCTGTTATGTGATCTCTAAATAGTAGGTTTTGGTCAATTATAACCCCCAAATCTTTTTCACTTTTAACTTTTTCAAGCTCAGTTTCCTGATTATTTAATGTCATGGTGTATTTCGTTCCTCTATCGTGTTTGCCAATATGTAAATGGTGACATTTTATGATATTATAAAACATTTTCCAAACTTCTGCCCAATTAACTGCGCAATTTAGACTGCTTTGGACTTTGTTTTCGCCAGTTTGGTTAGAAACCACTGCATATAGTTTTGCATCGTCAGCAAAGAGCTTTATTGATACCTCGATGACATCTGGTAGGTCATTAATAAATATTAAGAATAGCACTGGTCCCAGGACACTGCCTTGGGGAATGCCACTAGTGACATCTTTCCATGAGGACTGAGTGCCATTCACAATAACTCTTTGCTGTCTAGATGAGAGGAATTCCTTGATCCATTCATGGACTTTTCCCCTTATTCCGTAGCCGTATAACTTTTTTAATAGCCTCTGATGCGGGACCTTGTCGAAGGCCTTACAGAAGTCCAAATAAACTACATCGATGTCCTCCCCATTATCTATGGATTGAGTTAAATCTTCCAAAAATTCTAATAGTTGTGTCACGCAAGATTTCCCTTTGATGAAGCCATGTTGAGCTTTGGAGAATAGGTCATTTTCTGTCATATGTTTCACTATTTTATCGCGTATTATTTTTTCCAGTAGCTTACAAGGAACTGAAGTTAAACTTATTGGGCGGTAGTTACTTGGGTCTTTCTTTTCTCCTTTTTTGAAGATTGCACTTACATTAGCTTGTTTCCATATCGGTGGTAGTATACTCTCATCAAAAGATTTCTGGAAAATGACCTTTAACGGTTTGATGATAAGCTCTTTTGTTTCTTTTAAGAATTTAGGATGGAAGAGGTCAGGTCCTTGGCTTTTACTCGGGTTTAGGGTAGATAGGACTTTCTCAATTTCATTTTCAGTTATTGAGATATTTACTAATGCACTGGCAAAAGGTCTGTCTTCAAAATTCGGTAATGGTTCATTAGGTTCTACCTCAAAAACAGTGGAAAAGTAACAGTTTAAGGTGTTAGCAGTTTCCTGGTCGGTCGATGATAACTCCCCATTTGGCATTTCCAGCTTTGTTACTACGGACTTTGTCTTAGTTTTTGAACGCACGTAATTCCAGAAGATCTTGTTGTCGGACTTTATTTTCGAAGCTAGATTTTTTTCAAACTGATATCTTGCTGTTCTTATTTTTGTAGTTACTGTATTTCTAGAGGCTTTATATTGATTGAAATTATTATCCGATTTACAGTATTTGTACTTCAACCAACGTTTACGTTTATCTTTAATAGCGTCTAGACAGGATCGATTGACAAATGGATTGTGCTTGCTACCATCGATTTTTGGTTTGCTCACCGGTATGTTATTCTTCATTAAGTGGATATTTATTTCAGCAAACCGAGACCAGGATTGTAGCAAATTCATTCCATCCAATTCTTCTTGCCAGTTGATTAGACGTAGTTGGTTTCTGATGTTGTTGTAATCCCCTTTAAAGAAATTCAGTTTCTCAGTACTGCATTTTCTTTCTTGTTCTGTGTAGCAGTTTAGTTTGAAATCAATGACTAGATGGTCACTTTTCCCTAATCCAGGTAGGTAATTGATATTGGTGACCATATCCTCCTCATTTGATAAAATTAAATCTAAAACTGATGGCTCATTCCCTTCTCTATAGCGTGTGGGTTTTAAAATGTGCTGGAAGAAATATGTGTCCCTAATACACTCTAGGAACTGACTTGATATGTGTGTTTCATTGACACACGTGGTCATCTCGCACCAGTTTATTTCCTTAAAATTAAAATCTCCCATTAAGAGCTTGTGTGTAAAGTTCATGTCCCGACACTTTATGAACACTGATTTCAAGTGGTAAAAATTGTTTTCGGATGAGCTGGGGCTCCTATATATACAACCAGCTAGTAAGGTATCTCTATTTTTTAGTTTCACACGACACCAAACAGATTCTTTAAAATCAGAGTCTATATTCACTTGCTGAGCTGATAAGTCGGTTTTGACATAGAGTAGTACTCCTCGGCCTTCATTGAGGTTGGTAGTGAATAGGTCATAGTTTTCCAGTTGGTAAAAGATGTCTTGATTTTCAAAAACTTGGTTTTTAGGGAAAGCTTCTGTTATGCCAATAATATCAGGATTTTTCTCGTGTATAAGAAGCTTTAGTTCTTCACGTTTAGATTGAGTGAAACAGTCAGCATTAGTATATAGAACATTGAGATTGTTAAGATTGGATGCCTGTTGATTAAAAGACCCATTTGTTGCATTTGGGTCAACCCTATATACATTGGTAAAACTTACATCCTATAGGTTACTGACCTCAGGGTCGTGGCCTGTCGCCCCCTGTGACAGACCTCCCAAGAAAGTCTCCTCAGTCTCGGTTAGGTTTGTTATGGTGGTCTGATCATAGGCTCGTGCCTCTAAGTTTGAGTCATTCATAGCATTGAAGTATGATCTCTGGGTATTGTTTTCTACGTTTATTGGGCTAGGCATCCTGTTTGTGACTGGCATAGCCACTATTTCTGGTTCGCTTAAACTGAATTGCCGAGTGGGTGGGGTAACAGCCCTAGCTTCCATTGGTGAGACAGGATCTGCTCGTTGTTGCTCTTTCTTTGCTTTAATAGCTTTGATTTTCTCTCTTCTTTCTTCTCTCTGTTCTGGCGTTAAATCTTTAGCTATAATTACCCTCTGGTATACTTCAGGTGTTTTTTTGGATATGTCTCTCGCATTATCAAGTAAGTATTTCCGTTGGGATTTTGAGTCCAGAATAACTCTTAGAGGTCTCATCTTACCTTCCTGCTTCCGGCCAAGTCTGTAAGAGTTGGTAATGCTTAGGTTCTCTAGTCCAAAGCTGGCACTTATAGTTCTTACATCAAACTCATCTGCCCTTTTATTTTCTTCGCCACTTTCATGGTTTTTTTCTTTCAAATTGAAAATGGTTATATTTAGCTCTCTTCTTTTCCTCTCTTGTAACTCTCGGGTTCTTTGATCAACAACTGTGTGTATGTCACCTTTAAGACTGTCTATGATCTCATTTTTCATCATTGAGACTTGGCTAGCCACTTCTTGTTTTGTTGTTTCCTGTATGCTCCCGAGCTTTGCTTCGATGTTGCTCATTCTATTTTCGTATTTGCCTTTGATGTCCTCCAATGAGGCTGATATGTTTGCCAGAGATGGAAAGGTAGCTGTACAACTTTTGCATGTCCAATGGAAATTAGCGAGCTCACCTGCAGCTATACATTCATAGAGAGTATTGGATATTTTACCACATTTGAGACAAAAGAGTAGCTGACAGCCAGAACAGGGTATTGTTTTGTCAACAAAGAACTCACATTGGTGGCAAGCATACCCAGAGTTGTTTGAGTCTGATGGTGGTCTAGGTCGTTTTTTCTCCTGTTGGTCACTCATTTTTGAGATCTCTTTTACAAAACTTGTCAACGTCTTATTTTTTCTTTGAAAGGTTCTAACTGGCAAGTTTTAAATCTGGCACACTGTAGTATATGGCGAGGCAGCCCTCACACACAACTTGTAATGGCCAGTTGTGGGTTGTTCAATAATTTTACGTTATAGGAGGAGGATATTGCCAATTTCAATATGTTTCTACTGCTTTATATAGGGGATTTAGATAGTGGTGAGGCAGCCCTCACACACATATAGCCAGGACCTGACCTAATTTAATATCTTTACATTTCAGATAACATGTGGGGGAGGCACCGAGTGGATATGACCAAATTTGCATTTCAAAAATTTATTTATGACTGATTTAGCTTGAAGTTGTAAACACAATTAAAACTATGGCGAGGCAGCCCTCACACACAGTAACATGGCCGTTTGTTGATATACTGTCTTTCCGTATATGTCACCTGTTCTAGGTATCCTGCTAATGTATTTTTATGGGGGGGGGGAGGGCGGAGTGCTTTATCGAGTAACTATGCAGGGGTAGTCTCTTCCTACCTTCATCATGTGTAAGACTTAGCAGCGATCAACAATAGATAGTAGTCTATTACTATTACATTGAGATATTCACTCATATATGAGTGGTGTGATGGGGGGGGGGGGTAATTTTTAACTAACTTAGCGTTGATCAACAGATAATAGTCTATTTCTATTCTATTGGTTATTCGCTCATATATAAGTGGTGTGGGTAAGATTTCAGTTAACACTAATTGTAGTCTCTGTCTACACAGGTAGCATCCCTTTGATGCTGATTTTGGTAGGGAGGAAATCTCACTGATCTGTATCTACACCATGTAGTCCACTGATCTGTATCTACACCACGTAGTCTATTTGCAACATAAGAATAGTCTCTTTCTATTTATATCTCACTCTGATTAACTTGGGTATCATGCTAGTATTGCATTATAAGGATTGAAGGGGGGGGGGAGTGTACTAGTCAATTAAATATACAGGGGTAGTCTCTTTCTACCTTCACCACTAAAGGGGAACATGATTTACAGAGTATTTTTTTTTTTTATGTAGTCTCTTCTACATAGCGGGATTAATTGCAAGATAGTCTCTTCTACCTTCTGACACAGTAATTGGACCGGTTCAACTTTTAACGTAGTTCTTGTCTACTAATATTAACACTGTTGGTATTGGTTGTTAAATGGGGAGGGGGGGGGTTTAAAGGGGTATGGTGGGGTTTACCTATGGTTTATGCAGTCTATTTCTACAACCATGAGTCAAGGTGTAGGAAAGTATATTCTACCTTCTGTAGCTTTAGTGGGACCGATCCAACTTTTAGTGTAGTCCTTGTCTACTAATCTTGATGATTTGAGTAGGGGATTAGAGAAATAGGGTAGGGTTTGCTAAGTGTGTAGTCTCTTTCTACGTAAATGAATTCACTGCTTCCTGATAATCAACACATAATCAACACGTAGTTCAATTCTACAGAATAGCATATTCATTTATTGTTGTAGTCCTGGTCTACTGATCTTAATGATTGGAGTAGGGGATTTGAGAATTAGGGCAGGGCTTGCTAAGTAAATGTAGTCTCTTTCTACGTAATGAAATCACTGCTTCCTGACTCTTGACAGTCAACACATAGTTCATTTCTACAAAATAGCATAATAATTTATTGTTGTATTCTGGGGGGGGGGGGGGGGGGGGAATTCTAAATGTTTGTTGAAAACAGTTTTTCTTTATAAACATATGTACATGAAATTAAATTCAAATTAGTGTTACTGGCACTATGATCAGTCATGATCATCATTGTAGTCAAATTCTACTTATCTTCATCAGGAGTGACAATACGAACAAAATTTGTTACATTTGCTACGCCCAAGAATTTATGAATACTTTATTTCACAGACAAAACAGATCAGCGTGGTGAATGTTATTTCAGATAGGTAGTATGGCGAGGTCAGCCCTCACACACATCTACCTTAATTACCTCAATAACAGTCCCTCCTGATCTGCATAGTTAGCTTCCTAAGCCAACACTTGCTCAATTCTGGCAGGGGATGAATCCCGTCCATATATAGGTTGTGATTATAGAATTTCTTGCTTCTTCTTGCTTTATTTTTCCTTACTACTTCGAGATCCACATTCAGGGATCTCATTTCAACTTGGTTAAGTCGGTTTAACCTGTGTAAATGCTCATTTGCCACCTTAGTTCTTGTTTCTAGCACTTTATCCCTTAAAGCAAATTTTTCAGGTGCCCGGTGACCCCTTGATTCATTCCATTTCCTTATTGAGTAAAATGGTATCTCAATAAAGGTCAGTTTGAATTTTCTTCGCCTGGCAAGCCGTGCTATGCGCTCACAGTCAACTATGAATCTTGCAACGCCGTGCCTTGGGTTTAAATAAACATATTTTCCCGGTTTTACCGTCAAGTTGCAGGTCCCAAGCCAGACATACAGATGGACGCGACCATAGGTCAATATTGCCTCTTCAATTTGTGACAGTAAGTATCTACGGCCTGTGTCAGAGTCCCAACCGGGCTTGTACCACCACAAAATCTCATTTTCGATGTAGGATGTAGCAACTGCTCTTAAATAACCAGCTTTACTGTCACTTAGTACAATTGGTTGTCGTTTGATTGGAGGCAGGTCATTGTCAAACCCCTCTGTGCTCCTTACAAATTTCCTACATTTCTTTAAAGACATGATAATTGTGTAGTTGTTCCATTTTAATTGAGCAAGAGAATTTATTTTGCAAGAATATGCTGTTGAGAAGAAAAAGATACAAGTTGGAAAGGCTCCGGTGAAAAAATTAACTGTCAGACTCACGCAGAGAATCCAATCAATCCATATCAAAATTTTATTCATCGGAACAGAATCCAGCTCAAAAAACGTTCATCAGACCTTAATGTTTCTAGTTTGATTGTTTATTCATCTTAGGAAACATTAGGAAGCATAAATTTTTCCATCAACTTTACAAATTTTTTCTTGTCCGAATTGCACCCTCCGACTACTAGTTTGTTGCCTGTGTGGCACGGGCAATGGCAAGTCTCATATACAAATACATAGAAAATGTACAAATAAAACACCACTTATCGTTTCCCTATCCTATTAACAAATGTCCAAAACCAGTATTTGTTCTAGATTCTCTCTTTAGTCCATGAAAACTTTAATCTTGATAATTTTTTTCTCTCCGCCGGAAAATGTGCTTCTTCTCCGTCCACCACGCATGCAAAATTTTATTGGACGTTGAAAGAGTGTTCTTTCTCACAGTGGTCACACACCCAGGCGGTTCAAATGAGTACCCGTAATCTATGTTTCCTTATCAAAAATACCCGTAATCTATGTTTCCTTAAAACATGGATATATTGGGTACTCAATAGAACAATCGGTGTGGCGGTTCAAACGGTGACAGGACATCTCGGCCCCTAACAAACTCGACCCCTGGCAATCTCGGCCCCTAGCAAACTCTGCCCCTACAAACTCTGCCCCTGACAAACTCGGCCCCTAAAATTAGAATATGTATATATTAGTGTTGGAATTGACTTATTATCAAACTATTACACATATTTTTAACCTACATATGCCTAATTACCTTTTGAACTCATTTTGATGAAATTATGAGTACCCCATCTCACATGAGATAAATGAACCTAATACCGTTACAGTGTTGACGGGGGCGTTAAACCTCAAATCAAACAAACAAACAAATAACGCCGTTGATTGAACCAGACACACTGCTGTGGGTCCACTGCCACTCACCTTCCGATGTAATTAATAAACTAATTGATTGATTGGCGTGTAATTGCATCTCTGCCACTTAAAAGAGACTAGTAATATGTTCTGTTGCGCACTTACAAAAATTGAACCATTTTGTTTTTATTATCATTTGCAGGGTTTGACCATTCCACAACCAGACCTGTTTTCTGTTAATACCAATGATTTTGATTGTTTGACACCCCCGTCAACATTTTATAGGTCATTTTGGAAAAGCTGATTCCAGTGTTGTGGGGCTTTTACCCGATCTAAACCCATGAGGTACTGGTGTGTTCATTTAAGAAATGAATTTTATTTTCCTGCTGTTCATGAAAGTATGACGGCCCCCGCCCGTCGGGGTTTGAAGAAATATATGGGCTGCATGATGCTAATGACATCTCAAGCCCTGTCGCCCAGAAGGCTTATATGCATTGGACGATCTGACTCACACCGCTTTGCCTGGACAGGCTTAGTCCTTCTAAGCAGTTTACCAGTACTCGTGTTTGGTCAGATTCAGCTCTGCGTGGAAGCATCATGCAGCCCAAACTATTTCCCCAAGCCCCAATGGGCATGGGCGAATATTGTTTTCTATAGGTTTACATTTGGTTTTACACTGGAAATGTTAATATCACAAAAAAATACACACACAAAAACACGCCTATTCTAAAATATTGAATTTTTCACCACCCAAATATGAAAAATTTCAGATGAAACATGAACATGCTTTTCTTATTTCTGCTAAAAACATATAGATTTTGGGTACTTGTTAGAACCACATTGACAGGGCGATTCTATCAAGTACCAACAATCTATGTTTTTGAGCAAACAGATTTAGCTACTTGTAAAAACGGCATCGACGAGGCGGTTTACAAGAACCAACAATCTATGTTTTATAGAAGAAAAAAGTAAATTGATATAAACCCTTGTAAACCCGAGTTTAACTATATAAAAGTGTGGTTGCAGGTGGTCAAAATTATATAGGCATGTTTTCGTGATCCCGCACTCAATTCCAACACCGTGTCAATTACAGCATCTTTTAGAGTGGATAAAGTTTCGTATTAAAAACGATAAATATGCTCAAACTTTCTGTGAAACTACCTATCCACCTTTCAAATTGATTCTCGGAAACAAAAACATTGCATTTTAGAACCTAAATGCTGCTAGGGACCGAGTTTTTAGGGACGGAGTTGAATGGGGGCCGAGTTTGCTAGGGGCCGAGTTTGTCAGGGGCCGGGTTTGTCAGGGGCCGAGTTTGTTAGGGGCCGAGATGTCCATAAATCGTTCAAACAAATACCCGTGTCATATCCGGTTATTGATAGTTATAACGTCACGTCATTATGCTACTTTCCTGACGTTCGTTTCTATGTTACGATGTAATGGCTATACAGTAAACGTTCACATAATACAATAAAAATAATAAACTATTGCTGCTGCCTTCTTTCCGGTATTCTCGGACCATCTATAAATAAGGAAGACTTCCAGACATTTCAGTGGCGACGAGGACGGTGGCATACAGAGCCGGTCGGAGCAAAGCACTAGACAATAGATCTAGAGTGAGTCAATGAGTAATTACGTTATCGACATGGCTGGAAATGAAGCAGTCACGATCATAACCACGGAAACGAGGAATTTACGGGCACTGCCGTTCAGAACTACAGAAGATCAGCTATCTACTGGAAAGGAATGGGAAGAGAATTCAGGTATTTTAAAATAATTAATCCTGCTGATATGAAGGACGCCCTTATTATTTACGGAGGAAAAGAAATAGCACGCCTCGAGAAAAACCTTGCCAGATCCCACAGAAGGGATTTTGAATGAATATGAAAAACTGAGAAAAAAAAATTAAACGACTATTTCATGCCGAAACGAAATAAGCACCATGCAAGGTACATATTCTTGATGATGAAACCCACTGTAACTTATGCGACAAGACTAAGGGAAAAGGCACAAGATTGTGAATTTGGTGATGCGTCACAGTGCGATGAGCGTATCCTTGAACATCTCATTCAGACTATAGAGAATGAGTCACTGATTCAAAGATGTATTGCTAAAGGATGGAACTTATCACAATTTCTCGCGGAAGCAGGCCAGATCAGACTGAAGACATTTCGCTGCAAATACGGGACATAAAAATTGTAGACCAAGAGAGACAAATAGCGAAAGTAGATAGAAACAAAGGATACGAAGGTCAGAAAAGATATTGTCGCCGGGTGAGCATCAGGGAGTTGTAATGAGACCCAGACAATAGATTTCTGAGGGTTGTTTATATACAAGAAAGAGTGTCCTACAAACAAACAAACACGATTGACAATACACTATCTACAGGACAACACAAATGGTTACTGCTTAATCTTTTCAGCAGTACCTATAATATATCCACCGATATCAACATGGATAAATGACATTACAGGACAATATAAACAGAAAACAGTGAATGACAGGACACACTCTGCTGGGATGGTTTGGTTTGGTTTTACGGCCCTTTCAAGATTAATTCACTCATATCGAGCCAACCCTGAATCAGGTGGGCGAAAACTAGAGTACCTGAAAAACCACAGGACCTCCCTTTGCAGTAAGTGGCGTCCTACATATGACCCGAGCGAGGCTCGAACCACTGCGGCCAGACACCTAATGGTCAAGAGTCAGCGCTCTTAGCCACCAGGTCACAGAGGCCTGTCCTCTGCTAGGATAAAATGCATGGATGAGTGGGGATTTAGGGTTGTGAATACACCCGTATAGGCCCCTCGAGCCAGATGTAAGGCTGATAATGAAAATGAGTTTGGTGGGAAAACTCCGATACATGTGAAGAATTTCATGGCAATGAAATTCTAACACAGGCCGAGTACATTGTGACTTATTAAAGCACTCAAGAATGAAGCTATAGAATAAGCTAGACAAGTGACCTTCGCAGCTTATACTGCATTATTTTAAATGCAAGCAATATGGTGAAATTCCAATAGTTGAGCATGAGCAACAGCAGTAATATGTAACTAAAGCAAAATGGCAAATTATTAAATATGCTCAATGTTCAGAATAAAGAACTATGGAAATAACAATAGAATAAACAGGTTACAGAACAAGAAATTCATACCTGGCTATGACATCTTCAAATTATACTGGTCAATAAAAGACAATGACTGTCTATAGCAGTTCAGTTGAGAAAAATGTAGCCTGGGCGAGTAAGTGACTACTCGCAAGGCCCTCTTCAGTCCAACTGAATCAAGGCGGTAAAATTTGTGGTGCGAAGTGTGCAAAAGGTCACATGCGGGGTTAGAGAATTAGAATAGCCAACCATACAAAAGCATTCACCCTGGCAACGCTCAAAACATTAAAATGATAGGTAAAAACAAGCATTTTACCGTTAAATATTGTACGTGTTCAAATGTCAAATTTTGGCAGCAAGGTCACGGACGAAAAAGACTAGTAACCTTACTGCCGTGTATCTGAAACACGACAACTAAAAAGCGAAACGTGCCGAAAAACTACATCTATGACATTCTCCCCTGTCAGGGAAAATGTCTCCTGACATTTCCAAATGCCTTGTAAGTACACAGACAATAGCTGAGTGTAATACAATATCAAACAATAAATATATTTATCACAGCTTGCTTTTTATTTACAATGTTACTCAAATTTGTGAAGTGATTTCTTCTGGAAGAAGCACAACATGCAAAAATAAATTGCTGCACAATTCACTGCACAGTTCAATGCACAATGCTCCATTCAATGCACAATGCACAATTCAATGCACAACACATCTATAGAAAATAAAACATGATAATTTGTGTTGTGCAACACTGAATATATTATTCAAATAAACTACACTCAGCATATTGTTGTGTATTCAAAAACAATACAGAAAAGAATCCATATGACATTCTCCCCTGTATACATATTAAAAAATCAGAATGTCCACAATTCAATAAAAAAACTAAACAAACCGCTCCTGTAACTCTGTATCATCAACAGTGTGTTGACCCATGAACCAATCTCCATAACGATCTGGCGGAAGACGTACACGACCAGAACGTCTAGGCTGAGGAGTAGTAACGGGTGATGGAGATTGAGTATATCCAGATGGGATATTTGTGCCAGTTTGAGAAATAGATTGATGGCTTTCGCCTGGCACAGTCGTATCTCCAGCACCAACTGAAACAGTACTTTTACCACAAAAATTTGAAGAAGAATCCCTGCCAGAACCGGCTGACTGAGTAATATTTTCAGCTTCAACAATACTGGAGGCATTATCAAAACTGGAAACATTGACAGGACTGAGAGGTTTCCTCCTTGCAGGAATAATGTACTTGCCCGATGACTGGAAAGCAGACTCTGACTGGTCAGAATCTGATTCCTCAGTATCAGAATTGTAACTGGGCTGTACATGATTCCTAGGAGGACGCCTTGGCGTAATCTTTGTTTCTAAAACCTCAGATTTAACAGGAATGACTGAAAATGGGAGTAGCATGTTCCTATGTAAGGTTCTGATGCAGGACTCGTCAGACTCTTTTTGAACCTTATAAACAGGGATGTTGTTTATGGGTTGAGAAACAACAATATAAGGGCTTTTCTCCCACTTGTCAGCCAATTTCTGCTTGCCTCTCAGGCCAACCAGCCTGACAAGAACACGGTCTCCAACGTCCAAAGCTGCTTCCCGTACTTTGAGGTCGTAACCTGCTTTGTTACGGGCGGCGCTCCTTTGTGCTTCTTTGGAGGCAACTTTATATGCGAACTGGAGCCTCTTCTTCAATTTGGTAGCATAATGCTCCTTAGAAGATATAACAGGGTCTTGGTCATTATTTAGACCCAAATATGCATCAACAGCCAGCCTCGGATGTCGTCCAAACATTAAAAAGAACGGTGAATAGCCTGTGCTATCATGTTTGGTGGCATTATAAGAGTGCACTAATGGGGCGACATAAGACTTCCAGTCTTGCTTCTGATGTTCTTCTAAAGTGCCTAACATATTAAGCAAAGTCTGGTTGAACCGTTCTGTCATTCCATTCCCCATAGCATGGTATGGGGTAGTCCTGGACTTTTCCACACCAGCTAGACTGCAGAGTTCTTTGATAACATTACTTTCAAAGTTTCTCCCCTGATCACTATGAAGGCGAGCAGGAAAGCCGTAGTGAACTATGAAGTTCTCGAAGAGAATCTTTGCAGTAGTTTTGGCTAGCTGATTCCTAGTGGGAAAAGCCTGTGCATATCTGGTGAAATGGTCTGTTATAACCAGAATATGCTCATGACCCCCTTTTGACCTTTCTAAAGATAGAAAGTCCATGCAGACTAGTTCCATTGGTTGGTGACTAACAATGTTCACCAACTTAGCACTAGGTCTTTGTGGAGTTTTACGTTTGATGCATCGGTCACAGGACTTGACTTTGGTTTCAACATCAGACTCCAATCCTGGCCAAAAGAACCGAGAACGAACCAATGACAATGTACGATCGCGGCCTTGATGACCAACATCATCATGTAAATGTTTAAGGACAATATCTGTCTGTTGTCTGTTGGCCATCAAGTACAGTATTTCTGTACAATACAGAACCAAGAAAACAGAGTTCTTTCCACTCTTTAATATATCTAAGAACCCCTGGGGTTTCCTTAGATAGTTCGTTCTTCGTCGGACAAAAGCCATTATGAAGAAACTGGATGACTCTTTTCAGAGTAACATCAGCAACCTGTTCTTTGGCCCAATCAACATTTTGAATATCAGTTGATTGCAAAACAGTGTCTGTATGAACATCAGAAGATGGTTCAGTGTGTGTGTGTGTGAATTCGGGTTTAACGTCGCTTTCAACAATTTTTCAGTCATATCACGACGGTGTCTGGTTGCGACAGGGAGCTCAATGCTCACGTTTATAGTGCTGCCTCACTGAAGTATCATGTCCCAGACACATTACATGATACCACATCCAGTCACATTATCCTGACACTGGATCGACCAGTCCTAGCTCTACCCCGTAAATCTGAGTGCCAAGCGAGGAGCAGCTAGTACCATTTTTAACGACTTTGGTATGTCGCGGCCCGGGATCGAACCCGAGACCTCCCGTTCCCCGGAGCGGACACTCTACCAACTGAGCTATCGGGGCCGGTAGAAGATGGTTCAATCTGAGATGCATTAGTAATAACTAATGTCTCAGCATAAGGGCAAGAATCCCTTTTAACAGTATAAGCCTGACAAATGGCATTTACCACGTCAGAAAACATTTCTGTTTGCTCCTGCGGGCGTCTAGAAAGACCATCCGCATCCCCATTAGCTTTGCCACTTCTGTAAATAAGTTTAAAATTGTAAGTGCCAAGAGCTGCTAGCCATCTATTACCAGTAGCATCTAGCTTGGCAGATGAAAGGACATATGTAAGGGGATTGTTGTCTGTGACAACATCAAAATGATTACCATATAAGTAATCATGGAATTTCTCTGTCACTGCCCATTTTAAGCAGAGAAATTCTAATTTGTGAGCAGGATAATTCTTTTCACTGCTCCGAAGTCCTCTACTGGCAGAAGCGATAACGCGTTCAAGGCCGTCTTGAACTTGATACAACACTGCACCAAGACCTTCGGTCGAGGCATCAGTGTGCACAATAAAAGGGCGTTTAAAATCGGCATATGCCAGGACCGGAGGAGATGATAATTTCTCCGTCAAAGTGTCAAAAGCACTTTGTTGTAATGCACCCTACTGCCAAGGGACTTTGTCTCTCTTCTTCTTCTTCTTCTTGTCTGAACCAGGATTTGTGGGGTGACCAACTAAAAGATCATTTAAGGGCTTGGCTAGACGAGCATAATCTTTAATAAAACGACGGTAATAACCCGTAAGGCCAAGAAATGATCTTAGTTGCTTAACATTCTGTGGTACAGGCCAAGATGTTAAAGCCTTCAACTTGTCAGGGTCTGTTTCGACACCATCTTGACTGACGACATGTCCTAGGTAACTAACACTAGTTTTGAAGAATTCACACTTAGACGGCTTAAGCTTTAGACTGTGTTGTTGCAGTCTACTGAAAACTGCTTCTAGCCGGTCTAAGTGGTCTTCAAATGTCTCTGAAAGAAAATAAGGCATTCTTTGAGGTTCATGTCGCCCATGCAACGTTCCATTAGACGTTGAAACGAGGCTGGGGCATTGGTTAATCCAAACGCCATGCGCTGACATTCAAAGAACCCTAGATTTCCCACTGTGAAGGCCGATAAATGCTTATCTTCTTCCTCTACCTCTACTTGCCAGTATCCACTACGCAAATGTAGCTTAGAAAAGTATTTAGACCCTATTAAGGTATCTATAGTATCATCGATACGAGGCAGAGTGTAAGCGTCCCTTATTGTACGACTATTTAATTTTCGGAAGTCGATACAAAATCGCAAACTTCCATCTTTCTTCCTAACCAAAACTACGTTGGAAGAGAAGGGACTTTCAGAAGGTCTGATAGCATCAGCCTCCAGCATTTCTTTGATATGAAGCCTTACTGCTTCATACATTGAAGGAGGTATCCTTCGATAGGGATCCTTACACGGAGTATAATCTGTAAGCTTTATTTTATGCTTAACAAGATCTGTTCTACCAAGATCGGTAGGACTGGTAGAGAATATGTCAGACCAATTTTCCAAAACCTGCTTCGCTTTTGAAAGCTGCTCAGAAGACAGATTTTGTTTATCTATCTGGTCACTCAAATTAGGAATAGTTGTAGAGGACTTTTCCTGTTTCTGCGAGGAATCAGGTGTCCATGCATCAACAACATTCACACTTGTTAAAGTACACAGAATAGACTTAGGGGCAATTTCAATAACTTTGGCCGACAAATTACAAACTCTTACAGGAACCCTAATAGTCGTACCTGGGCCTTTAAGTGAAACAACCCTTGGACAAATTGTCAAATTTCCTGAAAGGGAACCATTGGTATGCTCTGTCACTGCACATTCAATGCCATTTGATTTCTAACTATACCATGGAGAGTTTTTATTTCCCCAGGGTTGATACGAATGCTATAATTGCATGTTGTTTTGACAGGCAAACCATCATCGCACATGCTATCAAAGGCAGTCTGCCATTCTGCAGGCACATCCGATGGTGGCCTATCCTGCTTAAACAGTCTGATCACATTCGTACCAATGATTGCTGGAACCTTACTGTTGTAATCAGTGTCTGATACTATCAGAAGAGGAACTGTAATTAAAGAATCCCCTAAAGAAGGCACAGAAATATTGGCTTCAATATAGCCCTTGTATGGAAGATGACTACCTCCAGCACTGACAACAGATAAACCAAATTCAGAAATGTCATGTAAATAAAAATCAAAAATGAGTTCCTTTAAGAGCAATGAAAACATTCATAAGAAAGAAGATGGGTCATACTACGTAGTTTCGGCTAATAAAGCCTCATCAGTGACCCTGTAATGATCCGGCAAAGAAAGCCAGAGGAAACATACTGCAATTTTGCGAATTTCGAATAGGCAGTCGATTCAAAGACTGATATAAATCAACATGGGGTCCTAATAATTAAAAACCTGTCTAGAATATGAGTCTAAACCAATAATTTATTTCTGATTTCTCAGAATATTCACGCTGATCTCAAAGGACCAAAAGTAAAATATAAACTGCACTATGGTTGATGTACGGGGAGACGTTTTATGGCCGCCACACGGCAAAGGGTCTAAAGGCAAAGGGTCTAAAGAATTATAAAAAGTTTCTGAAATTGAAGATATCATTGAGCCTTAATCAATCAAACCAGTTGTTATCACACCTTGAATGCTAATCTGTCCTTCGTTGGCAGAACCAACCATACGCTCTATTAAAGAAGGTTTTACAAAACTAGGGCTTTGTACAGACTCACTATGTACTTCCTCTGTTTGCCCCTCTACAGAGGAAGTTAATAGTTTAAATGCTGGTTGTCACTCTCGGCACCGCCGCCACGACCAGCACCACGGCCGCTGGTGCCACCGCGGCCACGGCCCCTTGAGGGACCACCTCTATAATTACCACGATTGTTTTGGTAATTTCCATGATTCTGAAAATTATTATTTTGGTTTTGGAAATTATTGCTTTGATTTTGAAAATTATTGCTTTGATTTTGGAAATTGTTATTATAATTCTGTTGACCTCTACCAAAGTAGAAGTAAAACAAAGATCAGGAATTGATACAATAAACTTACTCCATCCATAAAAGACACCAAAGGGAAAGAAATACAAACATTAAGCGACCAGACCATATTGGAAACCTAAACAAAGGAAGGCCATATGGACAGTTACTTTCCCACAAAATGGCCATATGGCCATCCAAAATTAAAAGATACAAGTGATACACACAGTAAGTAACAAACAACAACATAAATAAATCGCCACAGAAGAGCCGCCTTGGAACGGTCAGTGGAAGATTTCCACTGGGGGGCTTAAATCGATTTTACGTGGCCACAATCCTCGCCCTTACTTCCGTCGCGATTTAGACAAAAAATTTGTTCAGTCCGCATGAAGGCCTCCTAACTCATCAGTGCAACATCTCCGTGAACACAGAAATCAAAGAACCACAGAGGTGAGACAACGGTGAGGACTCGACAGTAAGAAACCACTGAAATGCTGGAGCAAAAGAAAACCAACAGTTAGACTCCGATGAGCCCAACCAGAGACAGAGCATCAGGCACCAACCAACATTATCTCTTTAATTTTCAATAAGCCTTTACGTTGGAGCCGTCATAGAATCTGAGGCCTGGCCCACCGGCGTGCAATTAAAGAGGGAAGCAAAGTTGCCAACCGTGATTGGGTTAACTACCATGCATGCAGTCTGTCGTATAATATCCATGTTGTACCCAATCTTTTTATATCGAAGAATGATTTTACGAAATTGGGTGCTGAAGTCATTGCGGTTATATATTTTTCTGAATTTATATACTAAGTCACCATAAAATTCGGGTTCCGATAGACCTTGTTGCAGAAGATATTTAAGCCCAATATTGAATTTTGAAATTAAATCAGAATGGCGTCTATAAAATTTTGAAAAGGCTTTGCGTAGTTTATGGTACCGATAACCCTGATTAAGGAGTTTAGCCGTTAATAATTTATTACGAGTGTTGAAGTCAGTTACATGACTAAACACTCTAGCAAATCGAATTAATTGCGAAATATAAACGCCATAGGATGGCGCACGAGGAACATCACCATCCAAAAAAGGAAAATTTACAATCTCAAAATCAAAGTCATCGCGTTTATCATAAATTTTGCACGAAACAAATCCATCTACAATAGATAGATGTAAATCCAAAAACGGGGCCTCGGTATCAGAAGAATTTGCTTTATTTAACTGAAGTTCTAGGGGGTAAATCTGACTGATCAAACCACCAAAATAGGTATTATCAATATTTAATAAATCATCTAAATATCTAGAAGTAGAGCTAAAAGCTTCAATAATTTCAGATTGGTGATCAATGGAAAGCGACAAAATGAAGTCTCTTTCATAACAATACAAGAACAGATCAGCCACAAGAGGTGCGCAATTAGTACCCATCGGAATACCCACAATTTGTCTAAATAACTTAGTACCGAATCTAATATAAATATTGTCAAGTAGAAAGGTGAGGGCATCACACACTTTCTGACATGACCAAAGTGTATAAAGTTACCTCGCCAAGAACCTCTTTGAAAACCTCTTCCCCTTCCACGCAAAAATTGTGAGTTATACCCACTTTGAAAAGAAGAAGGGTGAGGGGAAGAACTAGACGAGTGAAAGGACTGTTGTTGAGCTTCAAGTTTCTGTTCTAGGGTTTTCATCCTAGACATCAGCTCAGTCATCTGCTTTAGCAACTGAGTGTTCGAGTCATCAGCTGATGCTTGACCACTCTGCTGCTGAGCAACCGTTGACTTTGCTGCAGGCCTAGAACTAGAAACCTCTTCCTGCTCAACCTTTCTAATTTCTCTTAACAAAAGTTGACAACCTGTGACAGAGTCACAGTTGAGCGAGTTGAGTTTCTCAACTCCTTACTTTTCAACCCGGTCCAGAATTTACTACGCAACATTGCGTCCTTAGCTGCAAAGTCAACATGACCACAGCGTACTGCCCTTGACAGTGTTTGCTCTAAACGAGAGCCATACGAAACAATTGATTCAGTGTCCTTCTGAAAATCACTGTAAAAGGATTGAATCAATGTCTCAGTGGTGCTGACGTTTCCGTAGAAGCCATCTAATTTATTTGAAATATCATCCACTGAGGCATTTTCCCCAAGTGGAACAAGCATACCTCTTGCTGCACCTTTGAGGCTATTCCTAATTGCCTGTAAGAGCACATGCTCTGGCAAATGATTAGAGTTTTGGAGGCACTTGACCTCAAAACTCCCAACTTCATATGAAGTTTCTCCCTTCTGTGGTTCCTCAGATCCACTGAAGAAGGGTAACTTAGGGACACTAAAAGGTTGGGCAACATAAGAAATATTGCCATTGCCATTATTGGCGGCATCCGGCTGTTGATGTCTCATAGGGGAAGGATAAGAACTTTTAATAGGGGAAGGAGGAACAGTTTTATTTAATAAAAAACTTAACCTGGAACCAGCATTAGGTGTGGTTGCTGTAAAGTTAGGGGTTTTAGGCCTAACAACAGGGTCTTCCATTCTGGGTTTAGGAGTACTGCTTTGTGCAGTAGCCAACAAGGCTTCATACTCCTCCCTGGTTAAGACTTTGTAATCAGGGTTTTCATTTACCCTTTGAATCATTTCCTCAAAATTATCCCCCTCTGTATCTCCTTTTCCAGCCATACTGGATATTAAAAATATAAAATCACAAAGATGAAAAATAAATACTGAATGATAAATTGAAAACACAGTACAATAAATAGTACTATGTATTTACTGACATGTGAATTGGGGCTAATTCACAAATCAAACACTCTAGACCTAAACAATAAATCACTGAAAATCACTGAGAAAAAAAAAATACACAACCACTCTGTCAGCAAAATGTGGGCACAGCACTCACAGAAAGTCGTGATCCACAAGCAAACAATGAAGACCCAGAGTCCGGATTATAGAATGGTTAGGAAAGTGCCCTCCCCGACTCTCACCAGACCTGAGAATCCAAAAGAATGCAAATAAATCACGAGCAATCTGTTAACATCCGTGCAACAATACGTTTCATCCAACACCTTGCTAACAGAGAAGTTGGGTGAACACCGTCTTTATAATTTTTAAAATTTAAAGACTTTCTTTGTTTACCCCCCTTTGATTTTCTGTATTTTAAAAGATCTAATTTAAAATTAGGAGAGGCTACACAATTTCTATCATTAACTTCACGAATCAATTCTTTCACGACAGAAATTGTTCGTGTAAGTTTTAAATCCTGCGATTGAAAAGAATTAGGATCTTTATGCCCCTTTGCTTTATTCCATGCTACAATGGAATAATAAGGAATTTCAAAGAAAACAAGTTTAACAGACGGAAATTTTGAAATAAAATTAAGATATTTTGTTAACTGAGACTGAATGTAAGCAAAGGCTTTAAATTCATCTGAATGTCGCAGCTGGATAAATCTGCCTAATTTACAAGTCAAATCACAAGTGCCTAAAAATAAATAAAGAACCAGCTGTCCATGTTGTAAAACCTTTTTAGATAAATTTCTATTAAGCCAATTTAGATATCTTTGTAACTGAGCACCAGATTCACAAATAATTTCAATATTATGATTAAATTCTTTCAAAAAATCAGAATGTGGTTTCAAACTAAAGCCTTTACTGTCAGAAAACAAAATAGCATGCTTGTGTAGTTTCCCTTTGAAATCCCAAGATTTTTCTAAGTACTTTTCTATTTTTCCACTAGTCATCAAAACAATATGATTAAAGAACCGATAATGTTGTTGTAGGCACAAGTACAATACTGTCACAGAAAAAAAGCAAACAAAATCTGCAATTTCAGCTATACTCTATAAAGCAGGAACACTAAGTCAAATTCAAGAAATTGCAGTTGCAGCTGCATGTGAAAACATTCAAAAAAAATTTCAATTGCACAACACACTAAGAAAAAAATCACAAATTCAATAAATTGCAGTTGCAGCTATACAGTCTGGTACCACCTGATACAAGACTGCAGTTGCACATATAGAAGTGGACACATTAACCCACCTCACTTGAGCAATGAGCACAAATGCATAAACAAAAAATCTAAACAATGATGTTGTAAGTATGAAGTCAAATCATACACATGCAGTTGCAGCTATATAACATACATGTTATAACATGATGTTATAACACAATGTTTTATTAAGATGCTATGTCATAGCAATGTACTATGTCATATAAATGACACTATGTCACATAAAGTTTAACATATGACAGACAAAAAACAATCACACAGAACTGCAGTTGCAGTTGTAAATGTACTCAGACAGACGGACGGACGAACAGACATGAAAGTAAAGTCATGATTTACTAACAATAAGTAATTGACAACACATACGACAGACAATTAACAATCAGCACAGAACTGCAGTTGCTGTTGTAAATGTGGTCGGACAGACAGACGGACGGACGGATAGAAATTTAAATGAACAGATCTGTCTGAAAGAAACTGGAAGAATTAAATTTCCTACCTGTCTGATGAACCACAACTATTACTTTAACCCTTTCTGTGACATTATTGTCCTTACGGTAACAATTCAGGAAACAGAATACGTACCTACAACAAAATAGGAATAGTAAGATTCAAGAAAATTGAAACCAGCATGAATAAAAATGATTTTACTTAAAAATCACACAGCCACCACATCCATCCTGAAAGTGAATATTAACTGTTAGTCAGTGAGTGCAACCTATGGACGGATCCTATGCTACAGTGCCACTACAAAAAGACAAAACACATTTATATACAATGGCACTATGATCACAGAATTTTTTCTTACTGTTCTATCGTCGTCACAGGAATGTTAAAAATTTAACAAAATTGTTAGGCGATAGAACTGTGCACATTTTTTTTTTTCTAAATACTGAATAAATAAGCACAGCTTAAATATTCATAAATTGACTCACTGATCGGCTTCACTGTACTTGAACATGACATACACGACATATAACATGTATAACATGACACAGAAAAAAACAACATAAATCATATATAATATATAGAAAAATTGAAATAATGTATATAATATATTGAATAATTCAAATTACATGCATTATATAAAATAGGTCAAATAGTATATATATTCCACATATATAACAATGCATATATGAAATACATATATAATATATATAATAATTCAAATAATGTAAATAATGTATAGAAAATAACACACACACACAAATATCACAAAGTGTCATTCATCACACGGTGGATAATAACATTAATTGATTCATGAAGAATCAGCAATCACTGGCCATTCCAGTGTCCATGAATTAACCACTGGATATGCCAGTGTCCATAACGCGAGACGCGAAGGAAAAAAAAAAATATTTATTGTGTGCACACGTTCAGCTGATTTTGGGCATTAATGAAACATCACTATAACATCACTATAACACACGTAGACAATTCAGAATGATTTCCAGCATGGTCGTTATGATGTTGATGATACAATCTTGAAGGAAAGCAGACCAGAACACCCTTGTTGTGAGAAGAATCTGTGGTGGGCGCCATGTGTCGCCGGGTGAGCATCAGGGAGTTGTAATGAGACCCAGACAATAGATTTCTGAGGGTTGTTTATATACAAGAAAGGGTGTCCTACAAACAAACTAACACGATTGACAATACACTATCTACAGGACAACACAAATGGTTACTGCCAAATCTATTCAGCAGTACCTATAATATATCCACCGATATCAACATGGATAAATGACATTACAGGTAAATATAAACAGAAAACAGTGAATGACAGGACACACTCTGCTGGGATGGTTTGGTTTGGTTTTACGGCCCTTTCAAGATTAATTCACTCATATCGAGCCAACCCTGAATCAGGTGGGCGAAAACTAGAGTACCTGGAGAAAAACCACAGGACCTCCCTTTGCAGTAAGTGGCGTCCTACATATGACCCGAGCGAGGCTCGAACCACCTAATGGTCAAGAGTCAGCGCTCTTAGCCACCAGGTCACAGAGGCCTGTCCTCTGCTAGGATAAAATGCATGGATGAGTGGGGATTTAGGGTTGTGAATACACCCGTATAGGCCCCTCGAGCCAGATGTAAGGCTGATAATGAAAATGAGTTTGGTGGGAAAACTCCGATACATGTGAAGAATTTCATGGCAATGAAATTCTAACACAGGCCGAGTACATTGTGACTTATTAAAGCACTCAAGAATGAAGGTATAGAATAAGCTAGACAAGTGACCTTCGCAGCTTATACTGCATTATTTTAAATGCAAGCAATATGGTGAAATTCCAATAGTTGAGCATGAGCAACAGCAGTAATATGTAACTAAAGCAAAATGGCAAGTTATTAAATATGCTCAATGTTCAGAATAAAGAACTATGGAAATAACAATAGAATAGGTTACAGAACAAGAAATTCATACCTGGCTATGACATCTTCAAATTATACTGGTCAATAAAAGACAATGACTGTCTATAGCAGTTCAGTTGAGAACAATGTAGCCTGGGCGAGTAAGTGACTACTCGCAAGGCCCTCTTCAGTCCAACTGAATCAAGGCGGTAAAATTTGTGGTGCGAAGTGTGCAAAAGTTTGCCGTGTATCTGAAACACGACAACTAAAAAGCGAAACGTGCCGAAAAACTACATCTATGACAATAAATTGACAGAAAAGGTTCAGCTGACATCAACACATGTGCCTACTGTGGTTCAAAGAAGAGACACAGAGACCGTCGAAGTTGCCCAGCTTATGGTAAGACATGTGCTAAATGCCAGAAACCTAACCATTTTGCTTCCGTTTGTCGAGCAGACAAATTTAGAAATCCCACGAATAAAAGTAATGATGACATGAGAAGGGGGAAAAACAGAGTGAAGAAAACTCTAGAACATGACTCTGACAGTGAAGATACTTCGGACGATGATTTTCTTTCACAATTAGTAGCACATATGAACATAAAACGAGTACAGAAAAAGTATAGTTTAGATAAAACTGTTCCACTTATGTTTAATGACATTTCTGTGAGGACAGAGCCCGATAGTGGTGCAGATGTAAACGTCATGGATGAATTCCAGTTTCGAGCGTTGCAGCACAGGTCGGCAGAAAATCTGGAACTCCAGACTAGTAAGATGAAGCTACAGACACTGCAAAATGAGCTACCCATCAAGGGAGAATTCAAAGCAATTATCAGAAATAAGACGTGCGGAGTTCAATCAAGATTTTTAGTCATCAAAGGCAGGATCAACTCTCCTCCACTTATAAGTAAAACAACTCTAACAGAATTAGGACTGATACAGATCAGAGACGATGGTTCAACAGAACAACCTTCGTATACCCCGGTTTGGATCTCATGTCAATTCAGTAAGTGAAAATTTATCTACGGAGCAAGAAATCGTTAATATATTAGATAAACATGCCAAAGTTTTCAAAGGCATAGGCAAAATCAGGGACATCAAGAATGACAAAGAACTATATGTAGAGTTCAATATGAAACCGGATGCAGCACCGATAGCGCAAAAACCTAGACCAGTAGCATATTACTTGCAGAAGCCATTGAAAGCATGGTTAGAGCAGGGTATTGCTGAAAACATCTTTGAGAAAGTACCACCCGGTGAACCAGTAACGTGGTGCTCACCTATGGTAGTCCAACCAAAACCGAGATTCGCGAGCGTAATGAAGGACGACTTGCAACCAAATATGATCAGAGCCTGTGTTGATCTAAGAACACCAAACAAATACACGGAGAGAAATAGGATAACACAGGGACCAGTTGTCGAAGATTTCATATATAAATTCCATGAGTGTGTGAAGTTTTCGAATTTAGACTTGCGGAGTGGCTACCATCAGCTTTCCCTTCACCCGAAGTCCCGTGCTGTCGCAACGTTTAGCACTCCCTGGGGGAATTTACGTGCCAAGCGTTTAATATTTGGAGCGAAAGCATCTCAGGATTTGTTCGACGAGATGATGTACAGAATTTTCGGTGATATACCATACTGCATGAATCAGCGTGACGACATTCTGATAGGGGGTCGAACCATGGATGAACATAACAAAACACTTCAAGCAGTATTACAGAGGGCTGAAGATTTTGGCATTACTTTCAACAGAGACAAATGTCATTTCGGAGTAGACGAAATAGAATTCTATGGGTACAGATTTACCAAAGATGGACTGAAACCGACAGCAGAAAAGGTAACTGCAGTCAAAGATTGCAAACATCCAGAGACAAAGGAGGCGGTCAGAAGCTTTCTTGGAATGGTGGAATACTTGTCAAAATTCATCGATAAGTATGCATCTATCACTGCGCCATTAAGAAAATTGACGGAGAGAGATATGAAATTTAAATGGGGGCCTGAAGAAGATTATGCTTTTAACAGATTGAAAGAGAGCATAACGAATGAGAAAACGATGATATACACCAACCCAAAGCGGCAAATATTTGTGAGAGCAGAGGTAAGCTATCATGATGGACTCTCGGCAGGCTTATTTCAGAACACAGGAAATGGTTTGCAACCAGTCCACTATATTGACAGATACGGAAAAAAGATACAGTCAAAAAGAAAAATACGCACTAGCAGTGAGATGGGCGAAAAATAGATTTAGAATGTATTTACTTGGAGCGCCAAGATTCAAGATCATTACCGCCCACAAACCTTTATTGCCGATGTTCAACAAACCTACAGCGAAACTGCCACCACGAATCGAAAGGTGGGTCATGGATATGCAAGATGTCGACTTTGAGCTGGTATATGAGCCAGGAAAAGACGAGGCTGATCCACTGGACTATTTATCCAGGCACCCACTGCCAGTTACCGGCACGGATAATACTGAAAAAGGTAAAAAAAGCGTCTTAGTTGCTGAACATGCAATAGTGCTTAAACGCATTAGGGAGGAGACTGTAAAAGACTTTCAATTACAGAAGTTATACCAGAGAATAGTCAAAGAGGATTGGGAGAAACATAGAAAAGACAAGGATATTGTACCATTTTATAGCATTAGACATGATCTATTTGTAATGAATGGATTTATCTTCAGATTCAATCAAATAGTTATCCCGTCTTGCCTCCAAAGTAAGGTTATTAAAGCAGCACATAGCATGGGGCACATGGGAATGACAAAGACAAAACAGTTGCTAAGAGAGAAATACTGGTTCCCGGATTTAAACAAAATGACTGAAAATGCTGTAGGGAACTGCTACGAATGTCAGCTTACCACAAAACAGCATAGACAGGAACCTATTAAGATGACAAAAATACCTGAAAAACCATGGGAAGTCGTATCTGTTGATTTCGGGGGCCCATACCCTGACGGACATTATAATCTAGTCGTCATTGACAAACGAACTAGATATCCAGAGGTGGAAGTTGTATATTCGACAGGAACTAAACCAACAAAGGAAAAACTGAAGAAGATTTTCGCTTCACACGGAACACCAGTACAGGTTGAAAGTGACAACGGTCCACCATTTACATCCAAAGAATTTGCGGAGTTCGCAGCCATAGAAGGGTTCAAACATCACAGAGTCACACCTCTACACCCCAGAGCCAATGGTGAGGCAGAGAGTTTTATGAAACTCGTAAACAAAACAGAACAGAGAGCACAGATTCAGAGAATATCACCAATAATGGCAATGCAAGAGACAGGCTATCGATCAACCCCGCATCCCGCGACAGGCATATCTCCGTATGAAGGGATGATGAACAGGACAATTCGGACAAAATTAGATTATGTTAGCAGAATGAATGAACAAACGAAGATGGAAAAACATATCAATGAGAATGATAAACTATACAAAGATAAGATAAAGCGGAATGCTGAAAACAAAAATACCAAAGTACACAATTTTAGTATAGGGGACCACGTGTTCTTGCAACAGACCAAAAGAAATAAATGGTCGCCAGTTTATGAGCGAGATATCTACATCATCTATTGAATAGATGGCTCCACCATTTCAGCCCGACGGAAACGAGACGGAAAAGAAGTATCACGGGATTCTAGCTATTTCAGATTGACAGTGTTACCCAAGCAGCAAAATGCCTTGGAGAAAGAATCAAACAGTGAACAGTATGCCAAACGAGAAACCATGCTGAGCAAGTCAAGGAGACATAACGATAAAGAGGGAAACAAGTTGTCAGACGAACAGACTAATCAAACGGAGCAAGCACATGGTGATGATAATAGGACTGGGGCAGATGAAAAGACAATTGAAGAAGATGTCGAGATACAGGTTGTCGAAGATGCGGTCGAGAGACAGTTGCTGAAGAAGAGACGGGAAACAGACAAGAGCAATTGCCGAGACGATCTGAAAGAACAAGACGGAGGCCAGAATATTTAAAGGACTACATTACAGACTTACACTAATAGAATATTCACTGAGAAACATTTTGATCTAACACCATAATTGATTTTAATTTTATAATTGAATTATGCTGAGATAATATGATACAACTTGTTACGCATATGAATGATATTAACATTCCGTTAAGATAATGGAGAGATGTCATATCCGGTTAATGATAGTTATAACGTCACGTCATTACGCTACTTTCCTGACGTCCGTTTCTAGGTTACGATGTAATGGCTATACAGTAAACGTTCACATAATACAATAAAAATAATAAACTATTGCTGCTGCCTTCTTTCCGGTCTTCTCGGACCATCTATAAATAAGGAAGACTTCCAGACATTTCAACCCGTA
>OY757013.1:97934924-97953266 GCA_963580285.1 Lucinisca nassula
CGAACAGTTTGTGGGTACTCTTTGGAACAGCTCGATCAGGCGGTTTTGTCGAGCACCCACAAACTATGTTTAGGGCATCGATAAGAAACATGTCACAGGTTGCATCAGATGAGAGAATGCACTACGTCACACGGGTAATGAAAAACCAACAGTTTTTAGCATTTTGAAATTTATGATCGTGCAAATGTCATTCTAATGTAAGTCCAACATAAAATAATACAAACTCGGACCCAAGAAGTATTTCTATAACACATAACCTCTAATGGCTATGAAAATGGCGTATTCGCTCAAACAGAGACTGTTTGTGCTTTTCAACGAGTGCAATAATCTAGATTTTTAGTCATGTATAAGAAAACTATACCCTTGAACCCCCACCTTTCAATATATAAGGCAGGGCCTTTCGAGGTCTTTTGGTCTTATGCATGTTAACGGCATGAAGTGGAGTACAGATTCAACCAGTTCATGATCAAAGGGGTGGGTGTGTGAGTTTTACGCCCCACCAACAGCTAAGGTCATACGGAGACGGGACCTCAGTTTAGTCTCATCCGAAAGTCTGAAGAAGCCCGGGATCTAATGATCAAAGGATACTTCTTTACGATAACACACCCGTGTGCATAGTGCTTTCTTTCATATTTCCAAAATGGTAATTTTCCTTTTGGAAATTTGTGACATTTTTTCTTATTATACTACAAACATGGTCAGAACCGCCTCGTGTAACGGACCGCCTCAACGAGGTTGTTCAAACAAACACCCACAACCTATGTCCTGGAGCAGAAATAAGAAAAATAATGTATACCAATATAAATCCAATTTTCTCTATTTAAAGTGGGGGTTTAGAGGGGTTTTCATTACACGGGACTTGTAAGCATGATGTTAAAAACAGATTTATATGTCGTAGACATCTTTCTGGATCTCATCACGTGAACATGTCCGTGAAATCAACACCCCCATGAACCCAACGTTATATAGTGAAACCCGGGGTTTACGGGGGTATACATTATTTTTCTTATTTCTGCTCCAAGACATAGGTTTTAGGTACTTATTAGAACCGCCTCAATGAGGCGGTTCTAACGAGCACCCACAACCTATGTTTGAAGTAAAAATAACAAATATCACAGATTTTCATTAGAAAAGTAGCCATTTTGGAAGTGTGAAAAAATGCTCTTCGTCGTACGGGTGTGCTATCGTAATGGCTTCATATACTGCCAACTGTAATATACATTTATGTGTATATTTATATCATACATGTATTGTTTGTTTGTTTGTTTGTTTGTTTGATTTGATGTTTAACTTCCCCGTCAACACTATATAGGTAATTTTGGAGACGTTACCCCCGATTCTGTAGGACTTTTACCCGACATTGAGCTGAAATGACATCTCAAGCCCTGTCGCTCAATGAAACCAATAGGGTTTATAAGCATGGACGGCCCGACTCGCACCGCTTTGCCTGGGCAGGCTTAGATCCTCTAAACAGTTTACCAGTACTCGTGTGCGGTCGGATTCAGCTCTGCGTGGAAGCATCATTTCGGCCATATATTTCTTCAAGCCCCGATGGGCGGGCCAATCATACATGTTATATAGAATTATTATGTTTAAACCAAGGATTCTCATCACGAGAATACACCTATATAGATCTGACCCCCTTAAACCCCACTTTTTATAGTAAAACGGGGGTTTACAGGGGTAAACCTTATTTTTATGATTTCTGCTCTAAAATATAGATTGTAGGTACTCGTTAGAGCCGTCTCGATTAGGCGGTTCTAACATGTACCCTCCATTTATATTTTGAACAGAAATAAGAAAAATATAATCTTTCTTTCCCCTCAAAATTTTCGTTTTTTCGGCGATAAAGTTTAGAATGTATGTACATAGGCCGGTTCTCGAAATGAATCGCATAGGCGAGCAGCTACGGCGCAGGCGCATACGTTCAGTCTCGCCAGATCAGACTGCACTGGTGTCCCTGAGGTAGCTGCCTGTGCATTATGTGATAAGTGCCCTCTTCTCATGGCCTTGCTCAGTGAATGTACGGAAACTAACGATTGTTTTTATTCGCATGCTCGATATAATCCATAAAATAATGGGTTAAAATTTTTTGCATTTCGTCATTGTATGCCCCTAGAACCGAATATACTTGAGAATTTACAGCTTTTGGTCCTTACATCCCCCTGATTATTCGTCTGTCTGTGACAAAAAAGTTCGAATACACCTTTCATATGCGGCAGGTATATTGTTTTTTATCTTTAACGCTACGAGATCTTGACCTTTGACCTACTTTTTTAAAACTTTAATATCGATTGGGACAATTAAACCAGTTGCATACAACTTTTCATATTTGGCATAACAAGATCTGATTGTTGGTTTTCATGTTTATGACCTTTTGACCTTCACTGTGACTTTTCACTTACTTTTATGTCTTTGGCAAGAGCTAACCGGGCCATCCGTGTTTCAATGACCTGGGCCGTCCGCTTTGAGACAAGAAGATTTTCAAAAGGTTTTCCCTATATAAGTCTATGTAAAACATGTGGGCCCGTAGCAGGGCCATTTAGGCCTGAGGGTTATAATCTGAACATTCTTGGCAGAGGTCCACGTGATAAAAGTTTGTACATAGGACGAGAAGGTTTCCCCTATGTAAGTCGATGAAAAACGTAGGCCCCTGGGTGGGGCCATTTTTGCCCCCATGGATATAATTTTAACAATCTTGGCAGATGTTCACTAGAAGAAAGTGTATGAAGTTGGCTTGGAGTCTGGAGTATGGAGTTTGGAATTCGATTTATTCCGTAGTAGTAAAGTATTGTAAAATATTTGTGAATGGTAGGCAAAATCGGTATTCCAAGCCGCGAATCCCAAGCCAAGTTTACACACTCACTAGATGAAGCTGTGTACCAAATATCAAAGGCCTAGCTTTCTGTTTTGAGACAAGAAAATTGTTCCCTATAAAAGTCTATGGAAACCATATGGGCCCGTGGGTGGGCCATTTTTGCCTCGATTCTACACTACCCCTTTCGCCACATATGAAAACCATAGGAAACTTATATGACGCTCGTATGATGGAGAAATTCGAACAACAACTTAAAAATGTTCAAATATTTTTGCCATGTAGATTTTATATGATACTTGTATAAAAGGATAAACGTAAAAATTATATATTAAAATGATTTATATAAATATCATATGATTTTCATATGATATTTATACAGAAATGGAGGTTTCTCTTGTGTGTGTGTGTGTGTGTGTGTGTGTGTGTGTGTGTGTGTGTGTGTGTGTGTGTGTGTGTGTGTGTGTGTGTGTGTGTGTGTGTGTGTGAATTCGGGTTTAACGTCGCTTTCAACAATTTTTCAGTCATATCACGACGGTGTCTGGTTGCGACAGGGAGCTCAATGCTCACTTTTATAGTGCTGCCTCACTGAAGTATCATGTCCCAGACACATTACATGACACCACAGCCAGTCACATTATCCTGACACTGGGTCGACCAGTCCTAGCTCTACCCCGTAAATGTGAGTGCCAAGCGAGGAGCAGCTAGTATCATTGTTAACGACTTTGGTATGTCGCGGCCCGGGATCGAACCCGTGACCTCCCGTTCCCCGGAGCGGCAGAGATTTCTCTTATATGATTTACATATGGCGATTCTATAATTTTCATATGAGCCCCCTTTTATACATGAATCATATCAGTAGAACCATACAATTATTACTATAAGTCCCTTTTTATACATAAATCTTCTCGGTAGAACCGAATGAAACTTTCATGGACATTTTCAGCAATCAGATGCACATAACTCCCATGACATATAGATCGACCTCACCAGGTCTCAAAATCACCCCAGCCTTTGTCCCCAGCCAACATTTATGTTAACCACAGGAAGATACAATAACACGAGACTCAGTGAACCTATATACCCCTTCAACTCGATGGCAACCGGAGGTTCATCACGTGAACAAGTCCGTGAAATGAACACCCCCTTACACCCCGCTTTATATAGAGAAAACAGGGGTTTACTGGGGTATACATTATTTTCTTTATTTCTGCTCCTAGACATAGGTTGTGGGTACTCGATAGAACCGCCTCAATGAGGCGGTTCTAACGAGCACCTACAACCTATGTTTTGAGTATTAATAAGGATAATATCACAAATTTTCATCAGAAAATTGACCGTTTTGGAGATGTAAAAAATTGCACTATAATGCACGGGTGTGTTATCGTAATGTTAACTGATCTGCAGCCATTTCCACACCTGATAATGCTTCATATAAAATGTGGTCAAGATTGGCCAACAACCTCCAGATATATACTGTTTTTAAAGTGTTCACGGACAGACAAGCCACGGAGAGTATGGCCATACTAATATATCACCGAAGCCTTCAGCTCAGGTGAGCTTGAAGCCAGGCCCCGAGGATATAAAACTTTTTTCATGCTCAATCCACTTGAGCATGAATTTTGGCCTGCTTACAAATTTTAAAATGCCAACAAGTGTTAGCATTTTAAAATTTGTGAGCAGAACAAATAACATTCTCTGTTATCTGAGAAAGAAAAAACGCTCAACTGATTAGTGTTTTAATATTTATAAGCACCACAAATTTCATGCTCAGCTGAGTTGAGCATGAAAAAGGTTTTATAACCTGGGACCAGGTCAGACTGCTCATCTATTGGCGTTTTAATCTGGGTCTGCATTATTTGCACTTGTGCAGGGCATGACCTTTATTTGTCAGAATGTAATCTTGAGCACATATATATACATCTCTGATAGGGTTCAAACCCACTCCTGCTGTATTAGATGGCAGACATGCCTTGTTATTTGTTCCACTCCGAGGTCAGAGTTTTGCGTACATTTAAGAGAGTTATCTGTAAAATCTGGACTGGTTTGGTAAACAATGTAGACCCAGATCAGACGCCGCAGAACGCGGCGTCTGATCAGGTTCCTCCATGTTTCGGTTCAGAGACAATCGCCCTGTCAGTGCTGTCAGAGCTTTGACTTATTTACATCCTCAAACCCCTCTTACTGATGTTGAGCACATCCAGTCTACTGAAAAGGGCGTCCAACTGAACGGTAAGAAAATATCCCGATAAGTTTGCTCAGGGTTATCATATCAGGATCTTCAATGTTTGCATAAATGTCTGTACTGGGCCTCAGGGTTGTAAGGGATAACCATTATTACGCAGTAATAAATATTGGATCCGAAACCGTAGATTGAACACACTATTTAAGAATACTGTCATCTAATTCAAACATACACATACATACCGTCATCTGTTTCTTTACAGAAGTGAAGGCAATGATCAGGAATCGCTACCATTAACCCACAGCACCCATCAGAGACACCAAAGGGAAAGAAACACAAACATGAAACAACGAGACCCTAATGGAAACATCAATAGCGGAAAGCCAAAAGGACAGTTTCTTTCCCACAAAATGGCCAAATGGCTATCCAAATCAAAATAATATAAGCGGTACACACACACACACTCAAAGACAAGCCACAACAAAAATAAACCACGACAGAAGAACCGCCTTGTAACGGTCAGTGAAATGAGTTCCACGGTGGGGGGAGGGAGGGCTTCAATCGATTTTACGTGAAAAGCTGGAGCAAAAAAAAAAAAAAACAGCAGTTAGACTCAGAGCATCAGACACCAACCGACATTACATAAAATTAGATTCTCTCTAATTCTCAGTAACTCTTTGCGCTGGAACCGTCATAGAATCTGAGCCCTGGCCCATCGGCATGCAATTAAAGAGGAACGCAAAGTTGTCAGCCGGGATTGGTTAAACTACCATGCATGCAGTCTGTCGTATAACATTTATGTTGTACCCAATCTTTTTATATCGAAGAATGATTTGACAAAATTGGGTGCTGAAGTCATTGCAATTATATATTTTTCGGAACTTATATACCATGTCGCCATACAATTCGGGTTCCGATAGACCTTTTTACAGAAGTAGGCCAGTACATTTAGCTGGAAATGACCCTTGACCCACAACTAATTTCTTGAGAAATTTTATCAGCAGTTTTAGTATCAGGAAGGTGTCCTGATTTATAGAAAAAAAGTCCTCAAAAAAAATCCGAGGGAAAAGGGTATTTTTGGGGGGGTGGGAGGGGGGGTGAAAAAATACCAAAAATGAAGAAAAATCACAAAAACCAGGACAAAATTAATATTACTGGCGTATGTTAAACTATTAATACTTGACTTCATTAAATCATCCAAAATGAATATTTCTATTTGGGGAAAAATACTAAAAATTCTGAAGATAAAAGTTTTCTTTTAATTTATTTTTTATATATTTTTGTGTGAAATATGGAAAAACAAGTATTAGCTTTTACAAAAAGCTAGGGTCTATGCTAAGCACATTAATTTGTGTAGAACTAAAATGGGTCAGTTACCATAAAGTGTAAAAAGAGTAACAGATATCAAATAAGGATTTCCAAATATTATCAACAATGTCACATAAAACAAAATCAAAAAAGGAAAATCAAAAGCAAACTGTGGCACATCACAAAACATGCCTATGTAATTTTGATCCCCACTAACCCACTTTTATATATAAACTAGAAACACTTGAGGTTTAGGGGTTATATATTATTTTTCGGCTCAAAAACACCGCTTCTGAGATTGGTGATACTCAATAGAACTGCCTCATCTATGTTTTGAGCAGAAATAAGTGAGTGAGTATGTTTGAGGTTTACGTCCCGTCAACAGCAAATGCCATGTGCAGTTGTTTCAAAAACATTTTGGCATCCAGATTTCAATGAAAGATAGGAGTGTGATTTTCAATGTTATCTGAATAAAGCCAAATTTATGAAGCATAGCAGGGGAATAATGTCTAAGTAAACGGGAATATCCCCAGTACCCGTCTATTGATGAAACCCCTGCATACGGAGACCGGACCTTGGTTTAAAGACTCATCTGAGAGTCTGGAGAAGCCCTTGGATCGAACCCATGACTCCTGGTTTATGAGGTTAGAAGTTAACCACTACACCATGGAGGCTTCTTTGAGCAGAAATAAGAAAAATAATGCACATGTATACCCCCGAAAACTCCCCACTGCCCCACCCCACCCAGGTGGAAATGGGTAGCAGTGGTGTAAAAGTCAACTGCCTCGCCCTCGCGCACATGAAAACATCCGGAATGAGTGTTCGAAAGGGATTAATTAAGTTTGAGACTTTCATCGCAATCGAACAAAAATAAATTAGTATAAACTAAAACTTGATGAGGAAGGGGTTTTTATCGAGAAACACAATCTATGCTTCTGAGCAGACATTACCGTCCATGCTAATAAACCCTATTCGTTTCATTGGGCGACAGGGCTTGAGATGTCATTTCATCTCAATGTCGGGTAAAAGTCCCACAAAATTGGAAGCAACGTCTCCAAAATGACCTTTACAGTGTTGACCGGGACGTTAAACCTCAAATCAACCAACCAACCAACGAAACACGTCTAAACAAAAACATTGTCAATTTTTCAGTCCAAAAATGGAATTTTAAGATTAAAAAAAAAAATGATGTTTTTCTTATTTCTGCTCAAAACATAGATTGCGGAGCTCGATTTAGAACCGCCCGAACTTGCGCTTCTGCCGAGTACCCACAATTATTTTTTTGCGCTGATATAAGAAATTTAATGTTTATCCCTGTAAACCACAGTTTTACAATATAAAAGTGGTTGGAGGGGTCAATATTATATAGGCGTGTTTGGGCTTGGTTTGGTTGATTTGAGGTTTAACTTCCCCATCAACACTGTAAAGGTCATGTCCCCGTCAACACTGTAAAGGTCATTTTGGAGACGTTGCTTCCAATTTTGTGGGAATTTTACCCGACATTGAGATAAAATGACATCTCAAGCCCTGTCGCCAAATGAAACCAATAGGGTTTATTAGCATGGACGGTCCGCCTCGCACCGCGGTTCCTGGACAGGCTTAGATCCTCTTAGCGGTTTACCAGTACTAGTGTGCGGGCTGGATTCAGCTCTGCGTGGAAGCATCATGCAGCCCATATATTTCTTCAAGCCCCTATGGGATTGGGCCGATCTGGGCTTGGAGTAATAGATAGGGCTGCATGATGCTTCCGCACAGAACTGATAACGACCGCACATGAGTACTGTTAAACTGCTGAGAATGTCTAAGCCTGCCCAGAAAAGTTGCTGCGAGTCAGCCTTTCCATGCATGTGGATTAATTGGGCGGCAGGGACTGAGATGTCATTTCATCTCAATGTCAGGTAAAAGTCCCACAAAATTGGAAGCAACGTCTCGTTTTCGTGATGAATAAGAAAAACATCAGAATTTTCTCTGGACATTTTTGGGTGATCAAATCTTCCAATAGATTTGAATATGCGTGTTTTCATAATGTTTTTTTATGACCCCAACTTTTTTGGAGGGGCATATTGCTTCTGGTTCGTCCATTCGAACTTCCGTTACGCCTTTGATGCATAGCATAAGGCAAGAACCTTGCATGCTAGGGTTTTGAAATTTCTTATATGGATTCTTCATGGAAAATTAGCTAACACGTATTTTTTTTCTTATCCAGATTATGCCCCTTTCAAAAGTTATTGCCCTTTGAATTTTTGTTTTTATAAAATCTTGTCAGCAACATATCTCAAAATCTATTGGAGCTAGAACCTTGTTAGTTGGTGAATAGATTGGTGCTGATGAGTAGATGTCCTGATTAACTTTTGACTAAATTCTGAAAAATACTTTGTGGCTAATGGCCCTTTGTCACTTTCGGTACATTGTACGCATTGTGATGCACAGCATAACTTTAGAAGCTTGTATGCTAGGGTTTTGAAATTTCATATATGGATTCCTCATGGAAAATTAGCTGAAAGATATTTTTTCTCATTTTGCCCCTTTTAAGGTTGTTTGAGTCAACCTTTGTGTTCAATCAGCTCAAAACAGTTATTGTGCGCAATGTTGGGAGACAAAATTTGTAAATCAATTTCGAGGGGGTATCCCTTTTCTTAGTATTATTTTTCCTGCCTGTTTAAAATTCAGCGGCCAATTTCTATTGCAGTAAGTAGATAGGACAGTGTTGCAATTGTTCTGATTGTGATTTTTGAGTGGTTGCTTCCACAAAGTCACACATAGCTTTCAAAATCTTATGTGCGCAATGTTACCAGAATACACCGTATACAAATATTTATGATTTTAATAATTGATTTGATTCTGATGGCACAAATGTGCTTCCATACACTAAATTTTTGTCATGTGACAAAGTCACACATAGCTTTCAAAATCTTATGTGCGCAATGTTACCAGAATACACTGTATACACATATTTATGATTTTAATTGATTTGATTCTGATGGCACAAATGTGCTTCCATACACTAAATTTTTGTCATGAGACATGACAAATGTATTTTCTGTATTTCCCCCCCCCCCTCCCCCAAATCTATATTTTTACAACTTGAACATAGATCTTGTTTACCAAAAACATACAAAGAAAATATAAATGGCATCTATTAAAAAAAAATGAATATAGAACGCAGCGGGAGTCTGCATCGTCTGCTTGTGTCCGCCAAACCTTCAACTGGATTTCCTCTTGATTGTGTGGATTCAAACACATATATATATGGATAGATTTGGGAAAATGCATAGCCTCAGTGTACCATATATCGAACAATTTTGAGCAAATATTTCCATTTATCAATCAAGAGAAAGCTTCTTCGTTCTCTTTTTAATAATAAATTATAGACTGCACTTTAACAATTTGTGACGTATATTTTGTTTTTAATGACGTCATCTGTTTGCGCGCGAGGAGAGCTCGCCTTACAGCGGGTAAAACAGTGTATGGTGCTATTATTGGACCATTACTTATTTAATGTTTTTCTGCGGATTAAATCCTAATTTTCTCAGAACTGGCATCGATATTTTTTGAGGACTTTTTTTGGTTTTGTTTGTTTGTTTGATTTGAGGTTTAACGTCCCCGTCAACACTGTAAAGGTCATTTTGGAGACGTCGCTTCCAATTTTGTGGGACTTTTACCCGACATTGAGATGAAGTGACATCTCAAGCCCTGTCGCCCAATGAAACCAATAGGGTTTATTAGCATGGACGGTCCACCTCGCACCGCGGTTCCTGGACAGGCTTAGATCCTCTACGCGGTTTACCAGTACTAGTGTACGGGCCGGATTCATCTCTGCGTGGAAGCATCATGCAGCCCATATATTTCTTCAAGCCCCTATGAGCGGGGGCTCTACTTTTTTTGGTAATTAATATAACATAGACCTGTGTTTTGGTGTTAAAAGAGTTTCTCAAGGAATTATCTTGACCATAAAAATTAAAGTGCCTCGCCTAAAGAGATTTAAGTCCAACATTGGAATGGCGTCTACAAAATTTTGAAAAGGCTTTGCGAAGTTTATGATAACCCTCATAACCCTGATTAAGATGTTTAGCAGTTAACAATTTATTACGAGTGTTGAAGTCAGTTACATGACTAGAAACTCTGGCAAATCGAATTAATTGCGCATTATAAACGCCATAGGATACCGCTCGAGGAACATCACCATACAAGAAAGGGAAATTTACAATCTCAAAATCAAAAACACTGAATTTCAACTTTGAGAAAATTCTAGGACTATACTTACTGAAATCAAAACAGACATCAAATCCGTACACCCTTTTCAATATAACAAAATAAATTCTACATTGAAGAAATATATCATTAAATTGACAGCTGAAACGTATACCTAAATACCAGTATTTGAAGTAAACAGTGTAGACCATGAGCAACCAGCTGAGCAGAAGGCGCATTTTGCGCGTATGATTTGGGTATACATTCTTTGCCAAAGGCGTTTAGCAACACGCAACACTCTGACCTAGATATACATGTAACATCGATAAAAATAGCACTCGAATTGTCTATAAATAACCATAATCTAGGTTTCCCAAAATCAGTGATAGTCACGTGGGCAACAACACTATTTCTGATTGTCGTTTAGTAAATTTGGGTCGATTGTAAAACAATCTAAAACAATCGACCCAAAATAGCCACGCATTAATTTCTGGCAGAAGTTTGTTTTGTTGTATAGAAAACAGTTGCTGTAGTCATCCTAAAATATGAATAGAATAATTTCACTAGTTATTGAAATGGTGAAAACGAGATGTTGGAAGAATCACTGACTATGAAGAACCATGATCAGACCTCCTCTACAAGCGTTCTGAATTGAGTCTGCAGTTTATGCACATGTCTGCGTGCTCAGTTTCAAAGTAATTGATCAATAAGGAAAAATTATGACTTCAGTAGAAGTCGCTGATCCTTGTATCATAAATGATCCAAGGTACTGCAAATCAATACAATTTACAGTGTATCCAGAATATGCATGAATAAAGTAGCCAAAAGAGTACCGACTTATCATAATGTGTGCTAATGGTGGGTGCTGATGTTAATTTAAGGTACATGTACTCCTATGGTCCCTTACAATTGTCAATGAAGAAGTAATGCAATATCTGTTATGTATTTTTTATTTCTGACAATTCAAAATGCGCACATTTAAAACAAGTCAAAGTATCCAATGGGGCACATATACCCCCGGCAATGAAGTAGCTCATCATAAGAGCTTTCAGGTATAAATTCAGCTATTGGAAGCGGTTTGACTATGATTGGTTAATTTTATCAGACTCTTCATAACAAAAGTAAACTATTCCCCACAACAGAAATTTGCAACGCATTAAAATGATGTTATCATGTAGAAACTATGAGCTGCATCATGTCAAAAGGTGCCTAACATATTTACAGTCGGCAAAATATCTCGCTAGTCTGCATATGTGAGCAGTCTATGCAGTTATCCTGGATTTCCTATAGGATTACTAATTATAGAGGTTATGAACACTTTTCACGCTTATCAAAGCCTGTACTGCTTTCATCTGCACAAGGCACTTTCTGTATGTAGCCGAGCGGTTAAAGGGCTTCTCAGCAAAAGCAATAAAACAACAGCAGGGAATCATTTCTGACAGGTATTTTAAACAGTATTTCTCAATGAACTCTGAAACCTCAGTAAAACACCGAGTTTGTTTAATCAATCAGATAAGACTGTCACCCACACGGTGAATAGCATACTTATAGCAGAAGCTAGATGCTCTTGTCTAATGTGCTCATGCCCCGGCCAGTGCCATTGCCTCTACTGGAAATGACAATGTTTAGAGCTTCGTTCCATAGACAGTCCATTGAGATAAAGGGCTGTTGCATGACAGCATAGCTCGCCTGTTTCATGCCTTGCTTATGTATGTTTTCACATAAATATGAGAAAGTTTTTTTAAACAGCTCTTAAATTACACGGTAATTGCTACAGTCCAATGATTACGTAGCATTCAAACAAATTGATGTTGGTGACATACACACATAATTATAAAGTAAGTAGGTGGGCTACTCTGTATCCCAGCAAAACTGATCTCTCTGGCAATGGTTGAAATGATTATTGTTACATGATCTTTAATTGGATTTAGTAATGCACTTTTTCATTTCTTTGATTTAGATTTAATGAGAAAATATGTGTCTAACTCTACAAGAGTATTGTGCTCGAAAAATTTAAGGGTTTTAAATCTGTTGCCATGGCAACAGAATTCTTCCCAACAAATATGTAACGAATGATTGCTACTGGGTGAATAAATAATTGTGTGAAAGCATTTTTGTTCTCTGATATTTTGTTTTCTCTGAATGCTTTATGAGGCTTTGAAGTTAAGAATCACAAACAAATATACATCTTAAATGAATGAAAATGCAATTTTCGCATATTCGGGGTCAGTCTATAAAGACCTATATCTCATATACCGCTCAATATTTTCATCTGAAATTTCACATATGCACTTCAGTATTATAAAGCTATCAGAAAATGGCAAAAACTCATTTTCGGCTATGTACCCCATTTGGACCCAAAATCTCATGGCTGGTCATTATGTGGTGAATATTGTCTATGGCATAATGTCCTTAACAATGTTTTGAGTTTTACAACCCTTCAACAGACTGATTTTAAAATTTTCCTTAATCTTGTAAGGAACAATTTACGGAAAAAATAATTATTTAAGGTAATCAAGAAGATGTTTTAATGGTTTTCTCTATATGTCTGTTTAAAACATGTGGGCCCTGGGGAGGGGCAATTTTTGGCCCCAGGGATAAAATTTGAAAATCTGGGTAGAAGTCCACCAGACGAATCTATGTACCGAATACCAAAGGCCTGGGCCTTCTGGTTTCAGACAAGAAGATTTTCAAAGATTGTCCCTATATAAGTCTATGGAAAACACGTGGTCCCCTGGGCAGGGCCATTTTTGACCCCGGGGCTATGATATGAATGCTCTTGGTAGTGATCCACTAGATGAAGCTTCATACAAAATATCAATGACCTTGGCCTTCTGGTTTCGTACAAGAAGATTTCTCGTATTACCCCTTTTCGTTGCCATGGAAACCAGTGTTCTACATAGAATAGAATTCTTCGAACAGTTTTGAAAGAAGACTGCCTGAAAATCATTTCCGCAAAGTTTGGCCAGAATCTGTTAAGTGGTTTAGGATGAAAAGCCATTTAGAGAAATGGTGAACGGACGGACGGCGCACAACAGGACAGATGACGACGGATGGTTACCGATCACCATTGCTGCCCCGGAGCCTTCGGCCCAACCGCCTATTACAATCATCATCTTAAAGAACTACAACTACTACTACTACTATAACTACTACTACTACTACTACTTCTACTACTACTACTAATAATAATAATTATTAATTCTACCACTTATTGGTTAGGTCGACATGAGGCGGGCAAACCGGGTCTAATGACCAGATTGTAACTGTTCCATGGAGGGGCACGTGACGCGATCAACTAATCAGCTTTAACGATAATGCAATACTATACTGCAATTACAGGAAACAGCCTGTCTGAATAGCGAAACAGACCGAAAAGCAAGCGTTTCGACTCCAACAATAAATATCTTAAGGGAAATGGATACACCTGGCAGGTGTGGCAGTTAGTTTACCATTTTTACCGTATTTCGAAAAACATCTTTTCAAATACATTGTCATTTTTTTTACCAAGAAAAAGAACTTTTAAAAAGAAAAATTGGAATATTTGCCTTTTTTGCTCAACACATAGATTGCGGGGAGTCGACAGAAACGCCACGACGAGGCGATTCTATCGAGTTCCAAAAATCTAGTGTCTCAGAGCATGATTACGGAAATTAATGTATACCCCTGCAAACCCGAACTTTACTATATAGAAGTGTAGATAATATTTTCTTGTCCTTTGGGATCATTGATTCCATTGTGGAATTTTGAAAATATCTGAGGGTCACTGATGAGGCCTAATTGGCCGAAACGAGCTACTCTGGCCCAGAAAACATGTACACTTCATATTTTTCAGTTCTGTGGTGTATTCCTTGCTTCCAAAGGATACCCCTTTTATAGAACATATTTAACTTCACTACAACTGGTGTGTGGGAATGCGTGGCGGCGGTATAACGTCTCCCTGCCCTACATCATAGTGTAGATTATATTTTCTTGTCCTTTGGGATCATTGATTCCATTGTGGAATTTTGAAAATATCTTAGGGTCACTGATTAGGCCTAATTGGCCGAAACTAGCTAGTCTGGCCCAGAAAACATGTGCGCACCATATTTTTCAGTTCTGTGGTGTATTCTTTGCTTCCAAAGGATAACCCTTTTATAGAACATATTAAAGGGGAGCATAATTCTATAGGCATGACTTCGTGATGGAAATACAACTTTAAGGACCTTATGGTTGCTACTCTGTTGGCTCTGTCCAACTGAAAAAGGGGTCAACTCTAAAAGGGGAAGAATTTGCTCCCAAAGGGGTCTAACCTAAAAGGGAAGCATTTGCTCCCCAGGAGCAAATTCTTTTCTTTAAGAGTATACCACTTAGACATATCCAAAGAGAGACTTTTTTTGGAGAAGTAGCAGTCATTTTCGCAAATTTTACGTCTTGCAATGCCATTATGGAGTAAGTCCATGGGGCCATGGAAACGAAAAACAACAGAACATAACTACTACTACTCACAAAGTGTGGCTGGCTGCGGTAGCTCAGTCGGATGCAGTCTGACTGGCGATAAGGAAGACTCGGGTTCGATACCTACCGGGGTCGGCAACATTCTTTCGTGGAGATTGATTATGAAATCTTTTCTATGGTCATTCTCTGCCTTCCGCTGATTCAGGAAGGGCAGGGGTCAGTTTTTTGGCGACAGAATGTGCACTGAACTGGTAAACCGCTTACGGATAAACCTGCTCAGGAAAAGCGTGGATAGGTACACTGACAGGCCCAAGCATGACCCATGCAGATCAGTGTTGACTGGGCCGTTAAATACAAATAAACAAAACTTGCAAAGTTTACTTCACAAAGATAGGAACAGATTTATATATTCTGAACATCTTTCTGTACGCTGATAGCTCTAATAATACCTATATGTGAATGTTGGAAAGACAGAGAACGCTATTTTTCCTAATTTATAAAGATCGCTGGGTGTAACGGGCCTCCGGGGCCTAGTGGATATGAGTTCTGACTCTTAATCATTAGGTCTCTCAACGCTGTAAGTATGAGCATGGCTCAGGTCACATAATGAGAAGTTCTGCAACTGAAGGTCAGGAGGTATTTCATCGGGTACTCCAGTTTTCGCTCACCTCCGATTAACGATCGGCTTGATGTGAGTGAAATAATCTTGAAAGGATCGTAAAACCAAACAAAAAAGATCGCTGGGTGTTTAAAAACATTTTCATGTCTTTGCTACTAGAATTAACGCCAGTGCCAAGGTCGAAGGTTCTAACTCTTCCAGATATATAAAATATTTAGGGAGCGAAACAAAGTCATAACGTTGATGGGTCGTTGTTTATTGTTCTTCAGCCCAGCACAGATAGCAATAGTTTCTGTTCAAAAACGTCATGACTAATAAGTGACCTGCCACGAGTTACAGACTGAGTTGTTAAAAGACTTTTTGGCGCATTCGATGGGAGCTATTGTATCTGATACGCCGAGAGTGGTGTTCTTTATTTCCACTCAATACTTGACGTTTTACAAATCAGTTTCTTTTACAATTATATTCTGATCCAGAAAGATATACAAAAGGATTGCATTTCAGGTTTTTGCATAGGTACCGCTAAAAGAAACTGCCGATGTTTAAGATACAGTCTGATTCGCAGCACTTTGTCTGGGCAGGCTTAGATCTTCATAGGCGGTTCAGCAATACTTCAAAGTTCGGTCGGTTTCAGCTCATGCAGTCCAATATATTGCCCCAAGGTCTGATCGGTCCCCGTCCATCGGGGATTGAAGAAATAGATTGGGCTGCATGATGCATCCACGCAGAGCTGATACTTGCCGCACATGAGTAGTGTTAAATCGCCTAGAAGTTCTAAGCCTGCCCAGGAAAAGTGGCTCGAGTCGGACCGTTCATGCATTTCAACCATTTAGTTTCATTGGGCGACAGGGCTTTAGAAGGAGTTTTATCTGCCCGTTTTATCTCAGTACTGAGTAAAAGTCCCACAAAATTGGAAGCAATGTCTCAAAAAAGACTCATACAGTGTTAACAGGGACGTTAACAACAAATGAAATAGATAACCAAGGCCCTATAGAAGGCCTGATGACTTAGGAATAATCTTTTATATGCCCGTTTGAAAAACAACAACAACAACAATAACAACAACAACAAATAAAACGGTCGTATTAATTAAGTTATGGGGTTGGTGTCCGTCCGTCGGTTCGTAAACTTTTTTTTCGTTTCCGTATAACTCCTACTATACAGTTTTCATCCAATCAAGCCTAAAATGTGTATGTAGTAAGGCTAAGATGTGAAGATGTGCCTTAACCTTCGAGAATTACTGTCCACCAAATATTAACAGAGTTATGACCCTTTGAAAAATTCGGTTTACATTTTCGTCTGGTTAAGTTTTGTGCTATACATGTGTAAACCATATGTAAGTTACATTTAGTTTATACTTTCCATGGCGTTAAACAATTTACCACAGAATACTCATCACTACCTACCCCTCCTACTACCAAGGTCACAGACTTCGAAATTTTATATACACGTTTTGTATTAAAGTTTATTATTTTTATTCAAAAAATCCATTAAGTGGGATAATGATATCACCTGGCTCAAATCAGAATGTAGACTGACAAGACCAAACCTATTGGATGCATTTTGAAAGCAGCCAACTTGTCATAATAATAATCAAACTTTGACTCAACGACTACACCGCCGTCATCACAACCCCGCCACTGACAACAACAGCAACAATTCATTACGAATAACACCTATTCAAATATATTGAAAATTTTACCATAAAAAAAATGAACATTTTCCGGTAAAAAATTCTGATATTTTTCGTACTTCTGCTCAAAAACATGGATTATGGGTGCTCGTTAGAACCGCCTCGAAACCGCCTCGTCGAGTACCCACAATCTATGTTTTGAGCAGAAATAAGAAAAATAATGTGTACCCTGTAAGCCCCATTTTAACTATATAAAAGTGGGGTTTAAGGGGGTCAAAATTAAATAGGCTTGTTTTCGTGATGACTAAAAATAAAATAACATATGAGTAATCTACTGGAGTCGAAAACTTATCTTTTTATTATGCAGTAGAATGCATTTTTTGGCAGACGTAATGTTTAATCAAGGAAGAGGTTCATGATTTGATGAACTAAGCGAAAATATGCTGTCAGACCTGTGCGCTTAGTAGAGTCTCAGATCAACCTGCGCAACAACAAAATCTGCTCAGAATCTTTCCTATCTGTTATGTGGCAGTCCACTGACCAGCGCTTCTCCATGCATACTAGGAAGGTTGTGGTTTGTTTGAATGGGTAAACAGGCTGATTTGAGCCTTTTGCTAGCGCACTCGCCCAAACCACCTTTTCTCTAGACACGGTTTATGCAGAATATAGCGTAAGGCCAAAAAAAAAATATGTTAGGGGTTTCCCCAACCCTTCCTATTTCATTATTTTTTTTTAAATTTTATTTTATTTTATTTATTTATTTTTCTTTATGTATTTATTTATTATTATTATTATTATTATTATTATTTTTTTTTTTTTTTTTGGGGGGGGGGGGGGTTGAACCTAGCTCCCGCCCATCGGGGCTTGAAGAAATAGATGGGCTGCATGATGCTTCCACGCAGAGCTGAAACCGACCGGCACACGAGTACTGGTAAACCGCTTATAGGACCCAAGCCTACCCAGGCAAAGCGGTGCGAGTCGGCCCGTCCATGCTAAGCAACCCTATTGGTTTCATTGGACGGCAGAGCTTGAGATGTCATTTCATCTCAATGTCGGGTAAAAGTCCCACAAAATTGGGAGCAGCGTCTCCAAAATGACCTTTACAGTGTTGACGGCGACGTTAAACCTTAAATCAAACAACAAACATGAAACAT
>OY757013.1:97953289-98119483 GCA_963580285.1 Lucinisca nassula
TCATATACATTTTGTAGCCTTGTCTAGCCCACTGTCAATAGGAGACAGCAAGAAATTCGGTGAAACCGAAGGATGCTCCCCGAAGATGCGCAGTGGTAGGAGTGTTACATTAGTGAAAGGGTAAAATATGGTGGTCCTATACACTTTGAAGTGTGGAATGAATTTAATGAAATTCTGCGTTTAAGGAGATTTGAGCAATCAAAACGGTTTAACGCATATCTTTGATGTACAGGACTTAGGTTGAGGAACGGAAGTACGAATGAAGAAAGGAATGAAGTAACGACTGCACGAAGGAACTAATGAACTGACAGAAAGACGAAAACTATATACCCCCTGATATACTTTGTTTTCCGGGGGTATAAATATGAAGAGAATCTAATATGTGGTTACAGAGATATGAAAAAATGTTTAACGCAAAACTTTGACGTAAATGGTGATGGACAGATGGAGGGATAGACAGCCAACCCAGGGGCTTGACCCGGAGCTTAGATATTCCAGATAAAAGGTAATGCTATAGAGATATCCTGTACCAGATATGAAGAGAATCCAACATGTGGTTTCAGAGATATAAGGAATCAAAAAGGTTTAACAAAAACTATGACGTAAAAGTTGGCAAACAGACAGACAGCCTATTCATGGGCTTGACCCAGGGGCTGAGATATTCCATATGAAAGGTAACCCTATAGAGATATCTTTAACCAAATATGAAGAGAATGTAACATGTGGTCACAGAGATATGAGCAATCAAAAAGGTTGAATGCAAAACTTTGACATATCATTGATTAATGGAGACAGACAGACAGTCCACCCTGGAGACTGACAAATGGACGGACAGCCAACCCATGGGCTTGACCCAGGGGCTTAGCTATTCCATATGAAAGATAATGCTCTAGAGATATCCTTTACCAAATATGAAGAGAATGTAACGTGGAACTTACAGAGATATGAGCAATGAAAACGGTTTAATGCAAAACTTTGCTGTATAACTTGATAAATGGACAGACAGACAGACAGCCCACCCAGGGGCTTGACCGAGGAGCTTAGATATTCCAAACAAAAGGTAATGCTATAGAGATACCCTGTACCAAATATGACCAGAATCCAACATGTGGTTAAAGAGATATGAGCAATCAAACAAGAGGGCCATGATGGCCCTGGATCTCTCACCTGATCCATAGAGTAACAAGTGGGCCCCGGGGAGGGCCATTATTGACCCCAGGGCTATAATGTGCATAATGTTGAGGGAGGTCTAAAAAGGTGACGGTTCATACCAAATATCAACAAAGGCTATAATTTGAACAATCTTGGCAAAGGTCTACTAGATGAAGCTAAACACCAAATATCAAAGACCTGGATTTCAGAGAAGAAGATTTTTTATAGATATTCCCTACATAAGCCTATGTAAAACCAAATGGCCCCGGGGCGGGGGCATTTGTGGCCTCAGGGCTATAATTTAAACAAGAGGCCCATGGGCCACTACGCTCACCAGAGGTCATGTGGTTTATACCATATACAGGCAAGGTGCCCATCTTGGTCATATGACAACAATACAACAAATAATGTTTAATTACCTCACCCGCATCTAGAGGCTTTTCATGTAATTTGGTTCCAATTAGCATGGCTCTTTACTGGAGAAGAAGATAAAAATACTGGATCTCAGCCATCCAAAACAAAGGTCAGTAATGACCTTGACCTTTGGAATTAATAAACTTCCATTCAGCTAACTGCAAATATCATTTTTGATGTCACAGCCTACAAGGCAATCAGAAATATCCACTACTTTGCCATTTTTCCATACAACTGTCAAAGTGACCAAATATGACCTTGACATAAAACAAGTCAAGACAACCAAAGGTCATCATTTGAACAAACTTTGTAGGGCCAGAGTCGCTGATGCTGCATACAAAGTTTCAAGATCATTGGTCATTCGGTTCTTGAAAAGAAGATTTTTAAAGGTTTTTACAATATATTGGCATGGCGGTCCATATTGGTCATGTGACCCAGTCCTCATGAACAAACTTTGGTTTCAATTGGCCAAGTAGTTTAAGTGAAGAAGAAAATAAAAACTAGAGCCAGTGTTTATGAAACACAATGCCCCCAACTGCTTGATCTTAACACTGCTTGACCCTAACACTGCTTGTCCCTAACAGTGATTGAGATATCTTTTTTTTTATTTGGTTGCAATGCTGAAACGTTGGAAGGAACACAACACTAGAAAAACTGAAGTTAATCAGGTCATTTATTTATCACCCCATACCAGTGTTTTAAGTTACAGGACAATAGCTCATACAGTTTTTGAGATACAGTCAAGCTTAAAACAGGCAAAATTTCAAAGGGGCATAACTCAAGAAAACAAGAGGCCCATGGGCCACTATGCTCACCAGAGCTCAGGGGGCACTGCCGACTGGCAGCAAAGTATTTTAACTAACCATGGAAGCCCTGCGCTCAAGGATGCTACAGATAAAATTTGGACCCAATCAGCCTAGTGGCTTCAGAGGTCTGATGTCGCATGAATGTGTAGTTGCAGGACAACAGATGACAACTGACAATTTCCCATCTGTGGCAACCAATAGGCCTAAAAGAACATTATTAAACGAACATTTCTATGTAAGTTTGACAAAATATCTTGAAAGGTATAAATGTCATTTTTCAATTTTCCCCATTATAAGTCAATGGAAACTCTTAACTTGCCATGGCAAACAAACCAAAGAACCAAATTTCATAAACCGGAGCTCAGATGGGCATTGTCCAATGGCTGACATGTATTTTAACCCTTGTTCTGCTGAGCCCGAAAATGCCTTATCTTTCAAACAATGTAGATCCAGATCAGATGGCCATCTGATCAGGATCTACATTGTTTGTCATCCAGATTGTGAATTTGTTGCAATAATTAGCATCAAGTAATCTGATGCTGCTGTCACTGATTGCATCTTATCATAAGGTACAGGAATATACATGGCTTAAGGGTAGGGCTCTGAACAGTTTCTCAGTAATATGGTCTTTTGTTAAGTTAGAGAATGGAGCATGGCCCAGGCAAGCCCTTGGGGAACCCTACGTGGTGTCAATGAATGTGTCTTATCACAATGAACAAGAATATATATAGTTTAGGGGCAGGGATCGGTAAGGTTTCTGGAATATCTGGCCTTTTATGAAGTGGAGGGGGTGGGGCATGACCCCTGCACATCCCAGGGGGACCCTAAGCTTGGTGTCGCTGAGTGCGTCTTATCATAAGGAACAAGAAAATATATGGTTTAGGGGTGGAGATCTGAATGGTTTCTGAGATAAATGGCATTTTATGAAGTGGAGGGGGTGGGGCATGTCCCCCGCACATCTGAAGGGACCCCCAGGTTGGTGTCACTTAATGCTTCTTATCATAAGGAACAAGAAATATATGGTTAGCGGTGGGGATTTGTAAGGTTTTGGAATATTTGGCCTTTTATGAAGTGGTGTCTTATCATAAGGAACAAGAATATATATGGTTAAGGGGTGGGGATCTGACCAGTTTCTGAGACATATGGCTTTTAGTGAAGTAAAGGGGTGGGGCATGGCCCGTGGCACCATGGGGGGACCCCATGCTGGTGTCACTGATTGCATCTTATCATAAGGTACAAGAATATATATAGTTTAGGGGCGGGGATCGGTAAGGTTTCTGGAATATTTGGCCTTTTATGAAGTGGAGGGGGTGGGGCATGACCCTGCACATCCCGGGGGACCCTCAGCTTGGTGTCGCTAAGTGCGTCTTATCATAAGGAACAAGAATATTATATGTGTTTAGGGGTGGAGATCTGAATGGTTTCTGAGATAAATGGCATTTTATGAAGTGGATGGGGGTGGGGCATATCCTCGGCACATCTGGGGGGGGAGGGGACTCCCAGGTTGGTGTCACTAAATGTTTCTTATCATAAGGAACAAGAATATATATGGTTTAGGGGTGGGGATTTGTAAGGTTTTGGAATATTTGGCCTTTTATGAAGTTTTGTTTATTTGTTTGGTTTGAGGTTTAACGTCCCCGTCTACACTGTAAAGTCATTTGGGGGACGTTGCTTCCAATTTAGTGGGACTTTTACCCGACATTGAGATGAAATGTCTTCTCAAGCCCTGCCGCCCAATGAAACCAATAGGGTTTATTAGCATGGACGGTCCGCCTCGCACCACGGTTCCTGGACAGGCTTAGATCCTCTAAGCGGTTTACCAGTACTAGTGTGCGGGCCAGATTCAGCTCTGCGTGGAAGCATCATGCAGCCCATATATTTCTTCAAGCCCCTATGGGTGGGGACCAACCTTTAATTAATGAAGTGGAGGGGGTTGGGCATGTCCCCAACATATCCAGGGTGTCCCCCAGGTTGGTGTAACTGAATGCAACTTATCATAAGGAACAACAAGATGTGTTTGTGAAACACGAACATGTCCCCGGGCATGGTCATTTTTTATTCAAAATTGCTCACAGTTCAAGATTTTTGTTTGTGTGGGATTAGCCCTTGACACAAGAAACTTACATGTCAAATATGAAAGCTCTATCTTAAACGGTTCAAAAGTTATGAACAATAATATTTTTTTTTCTTTAAAGTAGGTCAAGGTCACGGGAAAAAAATTGCATGAATGTAAAGCTCTTGTCACAAGGAACCTACATGCCAAATATTAACACTCTATCTTAAACGGTTCAAAAGTTATGAACAATTTTATTTTTTCTTTTAAGCAGGTCAAAGGTCAAGGTCATGGTCCAAACATTTTGCATGAATGAAAAGCTCTAATCACAGGGAACCTACATGCCAAATATGAAAGCTCTATCCCAAACGGTTCGAAAGTTATGACAAAAAATGTTTATTTTTTAAGTAGGTCAAGGTCACAGGTCAAAATTTTTGCATGACTGTAAAGAGTCTGTCACAAGGAACCTACATGCTAAATATGAAGGCTGTATCTCAAACGGTTCAAAAGTTATGACCAATGTTAACTTTTTCTTTATGTAGGTCAAAGGTCAAGGTCACAGGTCAAATTTTTTGTGTGAATGTAAAGCTCTTGTCACAAGGAACCTACATGCAAAATATGAAGGCTCTATCTCAAACCGTTCAAAAGTTATGACAAAAATGGTATTTTTTTATTTTAAGTAGGTCAAAGGTCAAGGTCACAGGTCAAAATTCTTTGCATGAATGCAAAACTTTTGTCACAAGGAACATACATGCTAAATATGAAGGCTGTATCTCAAACGGTTCAAAAGTTATGACCAATGTTAACTTTTTCTTTTATGTAGGTCAAATGTCAAGGTCACAGGTCAAAATTTTTTGTGTGAATGTAAAGCTCTTGTCACAAGAAACCTACATGCAAAATATGAAGGCTCTATCTCAAACCGTTCAAAAGTTATGACCAAAATGTTATTTTTTTATTTTAAGATGTCAAAGGTCAAGGTCAAGGTCACAGGTCAAATTTTTTTGCATGAGTGTAAAGCTTTTGTCACAAGGAGCATACATGCTAAATATGAAAGCTGTATCTCAAGTGGTTCAAAAGTTATGACCAATGTTATTTTTTTCTTTTAAGTAGGTCAAAGGTCAAGGTCAAGCTCATGGGTCAAATTTTTTTGCATGAATGTGAAGGTCTTGTCACAAGGAAACTACATGCAAAATATGAAGGCTCTATCTCAAACCGATCAAAAGTTATGACCAAAATGTTATTTTTTTATTTTAAGTAGGTCAAAGGTCAAGGTCAAGGTCAAGGTCACAGGTCAAATTTTTTTGCATGAATGAAAAGCTTTTGTCACAAGGAACATACATGCTAAATATAAAGGCTGTATCTCAAATGGTTCAAAAGTTATGACCAATGTTATTTTTTTCTTTTAAGTAGGTCAAAGGTCAAGGTCAAGGTCACAGGTCAAATTTTTTGCATGAATGTGAAGGTCTTGTCACAAGGAACCTTCAGGCCAAATATGAAAGCTCTATCTCCAACGGTTCAAAAGTTATGGCCAACGTTAAAGTTGTCCACGTACAAACCAACAAACCCACAAACAGACAGGGCAAAAACAATATGTCCCCGCTATCGCTACCGGGGACATAAAAATATATTTCATTTAGGAGTTTGGATCTGTTAGGTTTCTGGAATATTGGGCTTGTTGTGAAATGGAGGGGGGGGGGGGGGCATGGCCCCGGCACATCCTGGGGGACCCCCAGGTTGGTGTCACTGAGTGCGTCGTATCATATGAGACAAGAATATATACGCTTTACGGGTGGGGATCTGAATGGTTTCTGAGATAAATGGCATTTTATGAAGTGGAGGGGGTGGGGCATGTCCCCGGCACATACTGGGGGACCCCCAGGTTGGTGTCACTGAGTGCGTCTTATCATTAGAGACAAGAATATATATGGTTTACGCGTGGGGATCTGAATGGTTTCTGAGATAAATGGCATTTTATGAAGTGGCACATCGGTTGGTGTCACTTAATGCACCTTATCATAAGGAACAAGAATATATATGGTTTAGGGGTGGGGATCTGAAAGGTTTCTGAGATATAAGGCATTTTATGAAGTACTGGGTGCGGGGAATGGCCCCGGCACAACGTACTGAACCCCCAGGTTGACATAAAAGCATATTGCTGAGAAAAGTTTACTATAGGAACATTTCTATGAAAGTTTTGTAAAAATATCTGCAAAGGCTTTGTAGTTAATGCCATTTTTCAATTTTCCCCATTATAAGTCTATGGAAAATCTAAGTTGCCATAGCAACCAAACTAAAGAGCTGAATTTCATAAAAAACACAAACTTTCAATCCCCCAACCCAAGGATACTACAGATGAAATTTGGGCCCAATCGGCTTAGCGGCTTCAGAGGAGATGTTTAAAGTGTTGACGTCACCAGAAGCAGACGACGGACAACTGCCTATCCTATAAGCTCCCCGGAGCCTTCGGCTCTGGTGAGCTAAAAATTGGATTTTTTGTCGAAAGTTAATCAGTTCATCTTCTCATCATCCCCAACCATTCTGTAAAGTTTCAGGGCAATAGCTCGAACAGTTTTTGAGTTATCTTGCTTACAATCTTAAAAACAAAAATTTCAAAGGGTTTACAAGCTTAAAACGCGCAAAATTTCAAAGGGTCATAACTCAAGAAAAAAAAATTGGATTTTTGTCAAAAGTTAATCAGTTCTCCTTCTCATCATCCCCAACCCATGGGCCACTTTGCTCACCAGAGCTCAGGGGACACTGCCCACTGGCAGCAATGTATTTTAATTAACCATGGAAGCCCTGCGCCCAAGGATACTACAGATAGAATTTGGACACAATCAGCCTAGCGGCTTCAGAGGTCTGATGTCGCTTGAATGTGTTGTTGCAGGACAACAGATGACAATTAACAATTTCCCATCTGTGGCAACTAATAGGCCTAAAAGAACATTATTAAAGGAACATTTCTATGTAAGTTTGACAAAATATCTTGAAAGGCATAAATGTCATTTTTCAATTTTCCCCATTTATAAGTCAACGGAAATTCTCAACTTGCCATAGCAAACAAACCAAAGAGCCAAATTTCAGAAACCAGGGCTCAGGTGGGCACTGCCCATGGCATTGTATTTTAACAGGATATGATTTTAATCTACCAATTATAAAGTCTCCCAAACAAACCCCATACCCAATTGAGCACTCATGTGGACTGTATCTGAAATATTAGATGTTTTATAAAGTAGAGAGGGTGGGGCATGAACCCAATGGAGCCCTGGTTGGTGTCACTAAATGCATCTTATCAAAAGGAACAGAGACATTATGGTTTAGCGGTGGGGATATGTATGGCTCCTGAGATGTAAGGCTTTTTAAGCAGTGGAAGGATTTGGGCATGGTGGATCCCAGAAAAGCCCAAGATTGCTGTCACTGAATGCTGAACGGTTTCTGAGATATGAGGCCCTTGTATGAAGTGGATTTGAGACAAATGGCCCCTGCGGACACCCCAAGATGTGGGTGACTGAATGTGTCTTCTAACAATGAACAAGAATATATGTGATTATGGGGTGGGGATTTGAATGGTTTCTGAGATTTATGGCCTATTATGAAGTGAGGACTTAACATGAGGAAGAAGAATATATATGGTTAAGGGGTGGGGATCTGAACAGTTTCTGAGATGTATAACTTTATTTTTAATGAAGTAAAGGGGTGGGACATGGCCGGTGGCAGCCCAGGAGTCCCCCATGCTGGTGTCACTGATTGCATCATATCATAAGGAACAAGAATATATATGGTTTAGGGGTAGGGACCTGAACAGTTTCTCAAATATATGGTCTTTTGTGAAGTTGAGGGGTGGAGCATGGCCCGGGCATGCCCTAGGTGACTCCTAGGTTGGTGTCACTGAAAGTGTCTTAACATAAGGAACAAGAATATATATGGTTTAGGGGTGGGGATCTGAAATGTTTCTGGAATATTTGGCCTTATATGAAATGGAGGGGATGGGGCATGGCCCCGGCACATCCCGGGGGACCTCCAGGTTGGTGTCACTGAGTGCGTCTTATCATAAGGAACAAGAATATATATGGTTAAGGGGTTGGGATCTGAATGGTTTCTGTGATAAATAGCATTTTATGAAGTGGAAGGGGTGGGGCATGTCCCCGGCACATCTGGGGGAACCCCCAAGTTGGTGTCACTTAATGCATCTTCTCATAAGGAACAAGAATATATATGGTTTAGGGGTGGGGATTTGTAAGTTTTTTTGGAATATTTGGCCTTTTATGAAGTGGATGGGGCTGGGCATGGCCCCGGCACTTCCTGGGTGTCCCACAGGTTGGTGCCACTGAATGCGAATTATCATAAGGAACAAGAATATATATGGTTTAGGGGTGGGGATCTGTAGGGTTTCTGGGATATTGGGCCATTTATGAAATGGAGGGGGTGGGGCATGGCCCAGGCACATCCCGAGGGGCCCCCAGGTTGCTGTCATTGAGTGCGTCTTATCATAAGAAACAAGAATATATACAGTTTAGGGGTGGGGATCTGAATGGTTTCTGAGATAAATGGCATTTAATGAAGTGGAGGGAGTGGGGCATATCCCCTGCACATCGTGGGGAACCCCCAGGTTGGTGTCACTTAATGTGTCTTATCATAAGGAACAAGAATATATATGGTTTAGGGGTGGGGATTAGTAAGGTTTATGAGATATAAGGCATTTTATGAAGTGGAGGGGGCGGGGCATGGGCATGGCCCTGGCAAAACCTACGGGAACCACAGGTTGACATAAAAGCATATGACTGAGAGAAGTTTACTCAAGGAACGTTTCTATGAAGATTTTGTCAAAATATCTGCAAAGGCTTGGTAGTTAATGCCATTTTCAATTTTCCCCATTATAAGTCTATGGAAAATCTAAGTAGAAGTAAAACAAAGACCAGGAATTGATACAATTAACTTACACCATCCATAAAAGACACCAAAGGGAAAGAAATACAAACATTAAGCGACCAGACCATAATGGAAACCTAAACAAAGGAAGGCCATATGGACAGTTACTTTCCCACAAAATGGCCATATGGCGATCCAAAATTAAAAGACACAAGTGATACACACAGTAAGTAACAAACAACAACATAAATAAATCGCCACAGAAGAGCCGCCTTGGAACGGTCAGTGGAAGATTTCCACTGGGGGGCTTAAATCGATTTTACGTGGCCACAATCCTCGCCCTTACTTCCGACGCGATTTAGACAAATAATTTGTTCAGTCCGCATGAAGGCCTCCTAACTCATCAGTGCAACATCTCCGTGAACACAGAAATCAAAGAACCACAGAGGTGAGACAATGGTGAGGACTCGACAGCAAGAAACCACTGAAATGCTGGAGCAAAAGAAAACCAACAGTAAGACTCCGATGAGCCCGACCAGAGACAGAGCATCAGGCACCAACCAACATTATCTCTATAATTTTCAATAAGCCTTTACGTTGGAGCCGTCATAGAATCTGAGGCCTGACCCACCGGCCTGCAATTAAAGAGGGAAGCAAAGTTGCCAACCGTGATTGGGTTAACTACCATGCATGCAGTCTGTCATAGCAACCAAACTGAAGAGACAAATTTCATAAAAAACACAAAACCTGTAAAGGCAAATATGGTGAATATTTCCATAAACACTCAGCCTCATAGAGCATACGGTTTCTGAGGAGATGATTTTTTGAGTATTTTTTTCTATTTTTTTTTCATTTTGGTTTCCATGGCAACCAATACTAATGAGCAGCAGCCCTAAATTCATATGGCAGAGAGTAGATTGTCTAAGAAACATTTCTATGAAAGTTTTGTCAAAATATCTGCAGAGGCTTTGCAGTAAATGCCATTTTTCAATTTTCCCCATTAAAATTTTATGGGTCTAACTCTAAGTTGCCTAAGCAACCAAACTAATGAGCCAATTTTCATAAACAAGAGGCCGATGGGCCACTATGCTCACCAGAGCTCAGGTGGGCACTGCCCATTGACAGCCATGTACATGTATTTTAACATGACATCATTTTAATCTACCAACTAGAAATGGTGTTTGTAAAACACAATGCCCCCAACCTTTGCTTGTCCTTAGATGGCAAAATATTCAACAAATATTGTTAAAGACTCAAAAACATACAACAAGAATTCCCCCGAAGGCTATGTCGCGCCTGTGGGGGCGCAAAGTAACCAAACCATGAAATCTAGGTCAAGGTCAAACATGGATACCTGCATAAAAATTTCACTCCTAGTTGCAAGCATGTACCAAGTATCATCAATGAAACTCTTAAAAACAGACTCTTACATCAGGGTGAAAGTAAGGGTTGTCACACTATTTTACAAAGTCAGTGAACCATAAAATGTAGGTCAAGGTCAGAAATGGATACTTGCATTGAAGTTTCAATTCCTAAATGCAAGCTTGTACCAAATACAATTAATGAAGCTCTAATAGATCTTGAGAAATGGACTCTTACATTAGATAGAAAGTAAGGGTGGTCGCAATAATTCACAAAGTCAGTGAACCATGAAATATGGGTAAAAGTCAAACATGGATGCTTGCGTTGCAGTTGCAATTCCTAAAGTTTGTACCAATTATAATTTAAAAAGCTTTAATAGTTTTCGAGAAATGGTGAATGTCAGGGTGGTCGCAATAATTCACGAAGTCAGTGAACCATGAAATATAGGTCAAGGTCAGATATGAATGCTTGCGTTGAAGTTGCAATGCCTGGATGCAAGTTTGTACCAAGAATGATTAATGAAGCTCTAATAGTTCTCAAGATATGGACTTGCTGACAAGATTTTATTAAAAAAACAAGGCATCGCATGCAATACAAATCCCCTCGCACAAGACAACTTCGTGTGTGGAAAACACTGAAATGGCAAAAGTCCAACTTGCTTGAGATATTATCATATGCAACATTTATGTAAAGTTTGTTTAAAAATCCATCCATAAATGTAGGTTCTAGAGTGATGACAATATTTCTCTAAAAATAGTCATAGGGACCTTGACTTGAGGCCATGGCCGCGAAGTAGATCTTGCTCAAGATATTATCATAAGCATCTTTTGTGTGAAGATAGATTAAAATCATAAATGTAGGCGGTAGAGCAATGACAAAGTTTTTCTAAAAATAGCCATAGTGACCTTGACCTTGAGGTCATGACCTTGAAAGTCAAAGCAACTCGAGATATTACAATAAGAAACATTTGTGTGAAGTTCTATTAACATCCATCAATAAATGTAGGCACTAGAGCGATGACAAAGATTTTCTTAAAATAGCCACAGTGACCTTGACCTTGAAAGTCGAAATAGTTCGAGATATTGTCATAAGGAACATTTGTGTGAAGTTATATTGAAATCGGTGAAGAAATGTAAGCGCTAGAGCCATGTCAAAGTTTTTCTAAAAATAGCCACAGTGACCTTGACCTTGAAAGTCAAACTCACTCGAGGTATTGTCATAAGGAACATTTGTGTGAAGTTATATTGAAATCAGTGAAGAAATGTAGTCGCTAGTGCGATGACAAAGTTTTTCTAAAATTAGCCACAGTGACCTTGACCTTGAAAGTCACAATCACTCGAGATATTGTCTTAAGGAACATTTGTGTGAAGTTATATTGAAATTGGTGAAGAAATGTAAGCGCTAGAGCATTGACAAAGTTTTTCTAAAAATAGCCACAGTGACCTTGACCTTGAAAGTGGAACTCGCTACAGATATTGTCATAAGGAACATTTGTATTAATCGATTTTGAAATTGGTGAAAAAATGTAAGCGCTACAGCAATGAAAAAGTTTTTCTAAAAATAGCCACAGTGACCTTGACCTTGAAAGTCGAACTCTTTCGAGGTATTGTCATAAGGATCATTTGTGTGAAGTTATATTAAAATCGGTGAAGAAATGTAGGCGCTGGAGCGATGACAAAGTTTTTCTAAAAATAGCCATTGTGACCTTGACCTTGAAAGTTGAAATGGCTTGAGATATTGTCATAAGGAACATTTGTGTGAAGTTATATTGAAATCGGTGAAGAAATGTAAGCGCTAGAGCATTGACAAAGTTTTTCTAAAAATAGCCACAGTGACCTTGACCTTGAAAGTGGAACTCACTAGAGATATTGTCATAAGGAACATTTGTGTGAAGTTATATTGAAATCGGTGAAGAAATGTAGGCGCTAGAGCGATGACAAAATTTTTCTAAAAATAGCTACAGTGACCTTGACCTTGAGGTTATGACCCTGAAAGTCGAACACACTCGAGATATTGTCATAAGGAACATTTTTGTGAAGTTATATTGAAATCAGTGAAGAAATGTAGGCGCTAGAGCAATGACAAAGTTTTTCTAAAAATAGCCACAGTGACCTTGACCTTGATGTCATGACCTTGAAAGTCGACCTCGCTCAAGATATTGTCATAAGGCACATTTGTGTGAAGCTATATTGAAATCAGTGAAGAAATGTAGGCACTAGAGTGATGACAAAGTTTTTCTTAAAATAGCCACAGTGACCTTGACCTTGAGGTCATGACCTTGAAAGTCGAACTCGCTGAGATATTGTCATAAGAAACATTTGTGTGAAGTTATATTGAAATTGGTGAAGAAATGTAGGCGCTAGAGCGATGACAAAGTTTTTCTAAAAATAGCCAAAGTGACCTTGACCTTGAGGTCATGACCTTGAAGTAGAACTCGCTCGAGATTTTTTTATAAGGAACATTTGTGTGAAGTTATATTGAAATTGGTGAAGAAATGTAGGCGCTAGAGCGATGACAAAGTTTTTCTAAAAATAGCCACAGTGACCTTGACCTTGAGGTCATGACCTTGAAAGTCGAACTCGCTCGAGATTTTTTTATAAGGAACATTTGTGTGAAGTTATATTGAAATTGGTGAAGAAATGTAGGCGCTAGAACGATGACAAAGTTTTTCACAAATTACCAAAATGACAAAGGGCCATAACTCACAAAGTATTTTTCCGAATTTTGTCAAAAGTTAATCAGTTCATCTACTCATCACCACCAATCTATTCACCAACTTTCAAGGCTCTAGCTCCAATAGTTTTTGAGATATCTTGCTGACAAGATTTTATTAAAAAAATTTCAAAGGGCAATAACTCTTAAAAGGGGCATAATCCGGACGAGAAAAAAATACGCGTCAGCTAATTTTCCATGAGGAATCCATATATGAAATTTCAAAACCCTAGCATACTCGGTTCTAAAGATATGCTATGCATCACTTTTAGCATACATTACAATGGGCACAAATTACCAAAATGACAAAGGGCCATAACTCACAAAGTATTTTTCGGAATTTTGTCAAAAGTTAAACAGTTCATCTACTCATCACCACCAATCTATTCACCAATTTTTAAGGCTCTAGCTCCAATAATTTTTGAGATATCTTGCTGACAAAATTTTATTTAAAAAATTTCAAAGGGCAATAACTCTTAAAAGGGGCATAATCCGGACAAGAAAAAAAATACGCGTCAGCTTATTTTCCATGAGGAATCCATATATGAAATTTCAAAACCCTAGAATACACGGTTCTAAAGTTATGCTACGCATCACTTTTAGCATACATTACAATGGGCACAAATTACCAAAATGACAAAGGGCCATAACTCTCAAAGTATTTTTCGGAATTTTGTCAAAAGTTAATCAGTTCATCTACTCATCACCACCAATCTATTCACCAACTATCGGCTCTAGGTCCAATAATTTTTGAGATATCTTGCTGACAAGATTTTATTAAAAAAATTTCAAAGGGCAATAACTCTTAAAAGGGGCAAAATCCGGACGAGAAAAAAAATACGCGTCAGCTAATTTTCCATGAGGAATCCATATATGAAATTTCAAAACCCTGGCATACACGGTTCTAAAGCTATGCTATGCATCACTTTTAGCATACATAACAATGGGCACAAATTACCAAAATCACAAAGGGCCATAACTCACAAAGTATTTTTCGGAATTTTGTCAAAAGTTAATCAGTTCATCCTCTCATCACCACCAATATAATCACCAACTTTCAAGGCTCTAGCTCCAATAGTTTTTGAGAAATCTTGCTGACAAGATTTTATTAAAAAAATTTCAAAGGGCAATAACTCTTGAAGGGGGCATAATCCGGACGAGAAAAAAAATACGCGTCAGCTAATTTTCCATGAGGAATCCATATATGAAATTTTAAAACCCTAGCATACACGGTTCTTTAGTTATGCTAAGCATCAAAAGCGTAACGGACGGACGAACGGACAAACGGACGAACAGACGAACGGACGAACAGACGAACGAACCAGAAGCAATATGCCCCTCCAACTTTTTCAAAGTTGGGGGCATAATTATAAATAAGCTCTGAATAGTTAGATCCTTTGGAAGCAAAGAATACACCAAATAAACAAAAATAGCAGATTCGGTTTTATTGAGTCTGTTCATGACCAGTACTGAAAAGTGCTACACCAGCCAAGCCCTCTAGCACCGGCTTAGGCAGAACTCTATTTTCAAAATGATTCTAAATGAACTCAATGATCCCAAAGGACCAGAAAATATAATCTGCACTATGATGGATAATGTCTCCCAAATGAACCCCTATATCCAAATGACTTGAAATGAGCATCCATCTGGACTCAGTATCTAAAACATTAGGCCTTTTATTAAGTAGAGGGTGTAGCGCATGGACAAAATGGAGCCCTGGCTGGTATCACTAAATGCGTCTTATCATAAGGAATAAGAATAAATATGGTGTAGCAGTGGGGAGCTGTATACCAGAGTTATAAGGCCTCTTAAGTGGTGGAGGGGTTGGGGCATGTCCTGTTGATCCAAGGAAAGCCCAAGATTGTTGTCCCTATAAGGACCAAGAATATATATATATATATGGTTTATGGGTGGGAATCTGAATGGTTTCTGATATATGAGGCCCTTCTATCACGTGGAGAGGAGAGGAATGGCCCCTGCGACCCCCAAGTGGGTGTGCTATTGATAAGGAACAAGAACATATATGATTATGGGGTGGGGATTTGAATGGTTTCTGAAATATATGGCCTAAAGTTGAGGGGCGGGGTGCGTTGCTGTAGCACAAATTGACCCCCAGGTTGGTGTGACTGAACGAGTCTTATCATAAGGAACAAGAATATTATAGTTTATGGGTGGGGATCTGAATGATTTCTGAGATATATGGCTTTTGATAAAGTAAAGCAGTGGGGCATGACCCAGGCAGTCGGGATGACTCCCAAGCTAGTGTTATTTGAATGTGTCTTATCACAAAGAAGATAATTATATATGGTTTAGGGGTGGGGCTCTGAACAGTTTCTGAGATATATAGCCTTTTGTGAAGTGGTGGGGTGGGGCAAGGCCCTGGCTTGACCCGAAAGACCTCCAGGTTGATGTCAATGAATGTGTCTTATCATAAGGAACAACAATATATATGCTTAGGGGTGCGGATCTGTAAGGTTTCCAAGATATTGGGTCTTTGATGAAATGAAGGGGTGGGGCACGATTCCGGCACATCCTGGGGGACCAATGAATGCGTCATATCATAAGAAAGAAGAATATATAAGGTTTCGGGATGGGAATCTGAATGGTTTCTGAGATAGATGGCCTTTTGTGAAGTGGAGGGGTTGGGCAAGGCCCCAGCTGTAACCCTACGGATAAAATATTAGTTTTTCAGTTGTTTTTTCTAAAATGTACTTGTAGTATATGTCAAGGTTATCTCTTGGAGGGTACATGGAAGTGTGTATGTGCTTGGTGTAATCATGTGAGATAGTAGTGCAACTGACGTATGTAAGTATGGGTGAAAGTATAAATAGCAATGTCTATCTTTGGGTATGTTTGGAAGAGCGTGAGTGATGACGACGTGGTTGTTATGGAGACAAGGAAGGGAAGATGAGAGCTAGGGAGAGCATAGGCAGTTTGTGGTCGGGCGTACTAGAGTATAGACGTGAAAAAGAACCTGGGAAGTATAGAGTAAATAAAAAATGGATAAGAACTGGTTTTAATATATTTGACTTACTGACCATCCCTGGCCATAGTGTCACACAGCGCACCCAGGAAGACCCCCAAATTGGTGTCAATGAATGAGTCTCTTCATAAGGAACAAGAATATATAGGGTTTAGGGGTGGGGATCTGTTAGGTTTCCAAGATATTGGGTCTTTTATGAAATGGAGGGGGTGGGGCATGACCCCGGCACAAGCCGGGGGACCCCCAAGGTTGGTGTCACTGAATGCGTCTTATCATAAGGAACAAGAATATATATGGTTTTGGGGTGGGGATCTAAATGGTTTCTGAGATATATGGCATTTTGTGAAGAAGAAGGGGTGGGGCAAGGCCCAGGCACACCCTGGGAGACCCCCAAGTTGGTGTCAGTGAATGTATATTTTCATAAGGATCAAGAATATATATGGTTTAGGGGTGGGGATCTGTAAGGTTTCCAAGATATTGGGCCTTTTATGGAATGGAGGGGGTGGGGCATGACCCCGGCACGTACCGGAGGACCCCCAGGTTGGTGTCACTGAATGCATCTTATCATAAGGAACTAGAATATATATGGTTTTGGGGTGGGGATCTGGGTAGTTTCCAAGTTATATGGCCTTTTATGAAGTGGGTGGGGCATGGCCCCGGCTTAACCTGGGGGACCCCCATGTTGGCATTGAAGCATATGGCTGAGAGACATTTACTCAAGGAACATTTCTATAAAAGTTTTGTCAAAATTTCTGCAATAACTTGGCAGCAAATGAGCCGAATTTCATAAAAAAAACACAAAACCTGTAAAGGCAAATATGGTGAATATTTTCATAAACTCTCAGCCTCATAGAGCATATGGTTTCTGAGGAGATGATTTTTTAAGTATTTTTTTTTTCTATTTTTTCAATTTGGTTTCCATGGCAACCAATACAAATGGGCAGTAGCCCTAAAATCATATGGCAGATAAAAAGTATGTAGGTGACCACTTGCCGTTGGTACATGCTAAATATCTAAACTCTGGGCCCTGTGGTTTCAGAGTAGAAGATTTATGAAGCTTTTTTTTCAATTATTAGTCTATTTGAACAAAGGGGCCCCGGGGCGTGGCCCATTTGGACCCTAGGGGCATGATTGGCAGGATTTATGTAGGTGACCACTTGCCGTTGCTACATGCCAAATACCTCAGCTCTGGGCCCTGTGGTTTCTGAGTAGAAGATTTCTGAAGTTGTTTTTTTTCCATTATGAGTCTATGTGAGCTAAGGGGCCCCGGGGCGTGGCCCATTTAGACCCCAGGGGCATGGTTGGCAGGAATTATGTAGGTGACCACTTTCCGTTGCTACATGCCAAATATCTCAGCTCTGGGCCCTGTGGTTTCAGAGAAGAAGATTTTTGAAGCTTTTTTCCATTATGAGTCTATAGGAGCTAAAGGGCCCGGGCGTGGCCCGTTTGGACCCCAGGGGCATGATTGGCAGGAATTATGTAGGTGACCACTTGCCATTGCTACATGCTAAATATCTAAGCTCTGGGCCCTGTGGTTTTCAAGAAGAAGATTTTTGAAGCTTTTTTCCATTATGAGTCTATAGGAGCTAAAGGGCCCCGGGGCGTGGCCCGTTTCGACCCCATGGGCAAGATTGGCAGGAATTATATAGGTGACCACTTGCCGTTGCTACATGCTACATATCTAAGCTCTGGGCCCTGTGGTTTTCAAGAAGAAGATTTTTGAAGCTTTTGTTTCATTATGAGTCTATGGGAGCGAAGGGGCCTTCACCCATTTGGAACCCAGGGGCATGATTGGCAGGAATTATGTAGGTGACCACTTGCCGTGGCTACATGCTACATATCTTATCTCTGGGCCCTGTGGTTTCAGAGAAGAAGATTTTTGAAACTTTTTTTCATTATGAGTCTTTGGGAGCTAAGGGGCCCCGGTGTGTGGCCCATTTGGACCCCAGGGGCATGATTAGCAGGAATTATGTAGGTGACCACTTTCCGTTGCTACATGCCAAATATCTCAGCTCTGGGCCCTGTGGTTTCAGAGAAGAAGATTTTTGAAGTTTTTTTCCATTATGAGTCTATAGGAGCTAAAGGGCCCGGGGCATGGCCCGTTTGGACCCCAATGGCATGATTGGCAGGAATTATGTAGGTGACCACTTGCCATCACAGGCACTTGGCCCGTTGATTTGTCCGAAAAACGTGTGGAATGTGATTAAAGTAAAAATATGAGTAAAAAAAAAATTTTTTTCACACTGGTATAGAAAGCTAGACAAGGTTCTCAACAAACCAGTGCCATTTTCTCGGTACACATAAAATGACAATTGGCACAGGTACAGTTTTTGACACAGGAAGGTATATTTTGTATGAAGTTCAACCTAAGGCATGCAGAATTTCAATAAAATAATGCAGAACATCTGGATCAAGCCACATTGTGATCTACACGTCACACTACCCCGGATAGTATTTAGTAGGACAACTAACTGTCACACCAACTCCATGGTTTTTCACTGTTTCCCTGCGATTTCCTGTTGAAATCCGATAATGTCAGCACAAAAGCCAACTTAACTATAAATCTCAATGAAGATGCTCTCACCTGATGCAAAAGTTTCCGCCAGTTAACCATTATTACCAGCAATTTTCACCTTTTTTGTGTGGGAGCAGGCATTTCTAATTGCAATTGTTTTCATTCTATATTTTGAAGCTGATGCAATCTGAGAGCTGATTGGTCGAAATCACTGGATTTCCCAAATTTCGACCAATCAGCACGTGAATTACATCAGCTTCAAGATACAGAATGAAAACAATACTGCTTTGGGAAATGCCTGCTCCCACACAAAAAGGTGAAAATTGCTGATAATAACGGTTATCTGGAGAAAACTTTTGCATTAGGTGAGAGCATCTTCATTGATAATTATTATAAGAATGTTGGCTTTTGTGCTGACATTATCTGATTTCCGCAGGAAATCGCATGGAAACAGTGAAAAACCATTGAGTGGGTGTGACAGTTAGTTGTCCTACTAAGGTCTATCCGGGGTAATTTGACGTTTAGATCACGATGGGGCTTGAACCAGGAGTTCTGCATTATTTTGATGAAATTCTGCATGTCTTAGGTTGAAATTCATACAAAATATACCTTCCTGTGTCAAAAAATGTGCCTGTGCCAATTGTCATTTTATGTGTACCGAGAAAATGGCACTGGTTTGTTGAGAACCTTGTCTAGCTTTCTATACCAGTGTGAAAAAAAAATTTTTTTTTTACTTATATTTTGATTTTTTTGTCATTTTACCTATTCCACAAGTTTTTCGGACAAATCAACGGGCCAAGCGCCTGTGCTTGCCATTGCTACATGCTAAATATCTAAGCTCTGGGCCCTGTGGTTTCCGAGAAGAAGATTTTTGAAGCTTTTTGTTCCATTATGAGTCTATGGGAGCGAAGGGGCCCCGGGGCGTGGCCAATTTGGACCCCAGGGGCATGAATGGCAGGAATTATGTTGGTGACAACTGGCCGTTAATACATGCTAAATATCTAAGCTCTGGGCCCTGTGGTTTCAGAGAAGAAGATTTTTGAAGCTTTTTTTCCATTATGAGTCTATAGGAGCTAAAGGGCCCCGGGGCGTGGCCTGTTTGGACCCCAGGGGCATGATTGGCAGGAATTATGTAGATGACCACTTGCCATTGCTTCATGCTAAATATCTAAGCTCTGGGCCCTGTGGTTTCCGAGAAGAAGATTTTTGAAGCTTTTTGTTCCATTATGAGTCTATGGGAGCGAAGGGGCCCCGGGGCGTGGCCAATTCGGACCTCAGGGGCATGAATGGCAGGAATTATGTAGGTGACCACTGGCTGTTAATACATGCTAAATATCTAAGCTCTGGGCCCTGTGGTTTCAGAGAAGAAGATTTTTGAAGCTTTTTTTCCATTATGAGTCTATAGGACCTAAATGGCCCGGGGCGTGGCCCGTTTGGACCCCAGGGGCATGATTGGCAGGAATTATGTAGGTGACCACTTGCCGTTGCTACATGCTAAATATCTAAGCTCTGGGCCCTGTGGTTTCCGAGAAGAAGATTTTTGAAGCTTTTTGTTCCATTATGAGTCTATGGGAGCGAAGGGGCCCCGGGGTGTGGCCAATTTGGACCCCAGGGGCATGAATGGCAGGAATTATGTAGGTGACCACTGGCCGTTACTACATGCTAAATATCTAAGCTCTGGGCCCTGTGGTTTAAGAGAAGAAGCTATTTTAATTTTTTCCCATTGTAAGTCTATGGGAGCTATATGTTGCCATGGCAACCAGAATTCCAATCTGATCAGCCCAAAAACCTTATGCAGCCTTTCCCCCTACCTGATGATGCTTCTCATGAAATTTGATCAAGATTGACCATGGGGTATTAGAGATATACTTATTTGAAATTGTTTACGGACGCACGGACGCACGCACGGACGGACGCACGCACGACGGACAAAAAGTGATCACAAAAGCTCATCTTGTCACTACGTGACAGGTGAGCTAATAAAAAAGCGATTCAGAGATAACGTCTACGTGACTATCACTGACTTCTCAGAATAACCTTTTTCTTGCAGAAAATAGCCGCAGTGAGTTCAGGGTATTCCATAAGACTGAAGAGGGTCATCCTGGAATCATAGGGTGAGCTTGGCCAACAGTGTAGACCAAGCTGCAGAACGCGCTTCTTATCAAAATCTTCACTATTTGTTTGGAATTTCAGAGTTAAATTAAACAGTTTAATCTCAGCCCAGGACTTTTACCCCAACCTACATCCCACCAACACTTGGGGTGCTTTGATTTTGAAACCAAACGATTACATGATTACAACACGCTTCGGCACCATGCCCTTAAGCTAACAAGAGGGCCCTATGGCCCTATATCGCTCACCTGTGTACCAGAAAATCATTAGTGTAGGAGACCACTTGACATTGCTACATACTAAATATCTAAGCTCAGGCAAAGCGGTGTCCATGCTTATAAACCCTACTGGTTTCATTGGGCGACAGGGCTTGAGATGTAATTTCATCTCAATGTCTGGTAAAAGTCCCACAAAATTGGAAGAGACATCCCAAAAATGACCTATACAGTGTTTACGGGGATGTTAAACCTCAAATCAAACAAAATCTGTGCCTTATGGTTTTGGAGAAAAAGATTTTTTGAAGTTTTTTCCAGTATAAGTCTAATGGAGCTAATGAGCCCTGGGGCTTGGCCAATTTTGACCCAAAGGGCAGGGTTGGCAGGATTTATGTAGGCTACCATTTTGTGTTGCTATATACTAAATATCTAAGGTCTGTACTTCATGGTTTCAAAGAAGATGTTTGAAGCTTTTTCCATTATAAGTTTGTTGGAGTTTTGGGGCCACAGGATTTGGACCCCAGGGGCATGATTGGCAGGATTCATGTAGGTGACCACTTGACATTGCTACATGCTAAATACCTAAGCTCTGGGACTTATGGTTTCAGAGAAAAAGATTTTTTAAGCTTTTTTTCCATAATGAGTCAATGGGAGCAAAGGGGCCCTGGCGCGTGGCCAATTTGGAACCTAGGGGCATGTTTGGCAGGAATTATGTAGGTGACCAATTGCCGTTGCCACATGCTAAATATCTAAGCTCTGTGCCCTGTGGTTTCAGAGAAGAAGATTTTTGAAGCTTTTTTTTTTCCATTATGAGCCTATGGGAGCTAAGGGGCCCGGGGGCGTGGCCCATTTGGACCCTAGGGGCATGATTCGCAGGATTAATGTAGTTGACCACTTGCAGTTGCTACATGCCAAATACCTCAGCTCTCGGCCCTGTGGTTTCAAAGAAGAAGATTTTTAAAGCTTTTTTCCATTATGAGTCTATAGGAGCTGAAGGGCCCCGGGGCGTGGCTTGTTAGGACCCCAGGGGCATGATTGGCAGGAATTATGTAGGTGACCACTTGCCGTTGCTACATGCTAAATATCTAAGCTCTTGGCCCTGTGGTTTCAGAGAAGGAGATTTTTTAAGCTTTTTTTTTCCATTATGAGTCTATGGGAGCTAAGGGGCCCGGGGGGTGGCCCATTTGAACCCTAGGGGCATGATTGGCAGGATTTATGTAGATGACCACTTGCCGTTGCCACATGCCAAATACCTCAGCTCTGGGCCCTGTGGTTTCAGAGAAGAAGATTTTTGAAGCTTTTTTCCATTATGAGTCTATAGGAGCTAAAGGGCCCCGGGCGTGGCCCGTTTTGACCCTAGGGGCATGATTGGCAGGAAATATGTAGGTGACCACTTGCCGTTGGAACATGCTTAATATCTAAGCTCTGTGCCCTGTGGTTTCAGAGAAGAAGATTTTTGAAGCTTTTTTTTCCATTATGAGTCTATGGGAGCTAAGGGGCCCGGGGGCGTGGCCCATTTGGACCCTAGGGGCATGATTGGCAGGATTAATGTAGATGACCACTTGCCGTTGCTACTTGCAAATACCTCAGCTCTGGGCCGTGGTTTCAGAGAAGAAGATTTTTGAAGCTTTTTTTTATTATGAGTCTATAGGTGCTAAAGGGCCCTGGGGAGTGGCCTGTTTTGACCCCAGGGGCATGATTGGCAGAAAATATGTAGGTGACCACTTGCCGTTGCAACATGCTAAATATCTAAGCTCTGGGCCCTGTGGTTTCAGAGAAGAAGATTTTTGAAGCTTTTTGTTCCATTATGAGTCTATGGGAGCGAAGGGGTCCCAGGGCATCGCCCATTTGGAACCCAGGGGCATGATTGGCAGGAATTATGTAGGTGACAACTGGCCATTGCTACATGCTAAATATCTAAGCTCTGGGCCCTGTGGTTTCAGAGAAGAAGATTTTTGAAGCTTTTTTTTCCATTATGAGTCTATGGGAGCTAAGGGGCCCTAGGGTGTGGCCAATTTGGACCCCAGGGGCATGATTGGCAAGAATTATGTAGGTGGACACTTGCCTTTGCTACATGCCAAATATCTCAGCTCTGGGCCCTGTGGTTTCAGAGAAGAAGATTTTTGAAGCTTTTTTCCATTATGAGTCTATAGGAGCTAAAGGGCCCCGGGGCGTGGCCTGTTTGGACCCCAGGGGCATGATTTGCAGGAATTATGTAGGTGACCACTTGCCGTTGCTACATGCTAAATATCTAAGCTCTCGGCCCTGTGGTTTCAGAAAAGAAGATTTTTGAAGCTTTTTGTTCCATTATGAGTCTATGGGAGCAAAGGGGCCCCTGGGCATCCCCCATTTGGAACCCAGGGGCATGATTGGCAGGAATTATGTAGGTGACCACTGGCCGTTGCTACATGCTAAATATCTAAGCTCTGGGCCCTGTGGTTTCAGAGAAGAAGATTTTTGAAGCTTTTATCCATTATGAGTCGATGGGAGCTAAGGGGCCCCGGGGCGTGGCCCATTTGGACCCCACGGGCATGATTGGCAGGATTTATGTAGGTGACCACTTGCCATTGCTACATGCTAAATATCTTAGCTCTGGTTCCTGTGGTTTCAGAGAAGAAGTTTTTTGAAGCTTTTTTTTTCATTATGAGTCTATAGGAGCTAAGGGGCCCATGGGCGTGGCCCTTTTGGACCCCAGGGGCATGATTGGCAGGAATTACGTAGGTGACCAGTTGCCATTGCTACATGCTAAATATCTTAGCTCTGGGGGCTGTGGTTTCAAAGAGGAAAATTTTTAAGCTTTTTTCCCGATATGAGTCTTTGGGACCAAAGGGGCCCCGGCGCGTGACCCATTTGGAACCCAGGGGCATGATTGGCAGGAATTATGTAGGTGACCAACTGCCGTTGCTACATGCTAAATATCTCAACTCTGGGCCCTGTGGTTTCAGAGAAGAAGAGTTTTTAATCTTTTTTCCATTATGAATCTATAGGAGCTAAAGGGCCCCGGGGCGTGGCCCGTTTTGACCCCAGGGGCATGATTGGCAGGAATTATGAAGGTGACCACTTGCCGCTGCTGCATGCTAAATATCTTAGCTCTGGGCCCTGTGGTTTCCGAGAAGAAGATTTTTTAAGCTTTTTGTTCAATTATGAGTCTATGGGAGCGAAGGGGCCCCGGGGCGTCGCCCATTTGGAACCCAGGAGCATGATTGGCAAGAATTATGTAGGTGACCACTGGCCATTGCTACATGCTAAATATCTAAGCTCTGGGCCCTGTGGTTTCAAAGAAGAAGATTTTTGAAGCTTTTTTTCCATTATAAGTTTATGGGAGCTAAGGGACCCCGGGGCGTGGCCCGTTTGGACCCCAGGGGCATGATTGGCAGGAATTATGTAGGTGACCACTTGCCGTTGCTACATGCCAAATATCTCAGCTCTGGGCCCTGTGGTTTCAGAGAAGAAGATTTTTTAAGCTTTTTCCATTATGAGTCTATAGGAGCTAAAGGGCACCGGGGCGTGACCACTTGCCTTTGCTACATGCTAAATATGTAAGCTTTTGGCCCTGTGGTTTTCGAGAAGAAGATTTTTGAAGCTTTTTGTTCCATTATGAGTCTATGGGAGCGAAGGGGCCCCGGGGCGTGGCCAATTTGGACCCCAGGGGCATGATTGGCAGGAATTTTGTAGGTGATCACTGGCCGTTAATACATGCTAAATATCTAAGCTCTGGGCCCTGTGGTTTCAGAGAAGAAGATATTTAATTTTTTTCCCATTGTAAGTCTATGGGAGCTATATGTTGCCATGGCAACCACAATTCCAATCTGATTAGCCCAAAAACCTTGTGCAGCCTTTCCCCCTACCTGATGATGCTTCTCATGAAATTTGATCAAGATTGACCATGGGGTATTAGAGATATACTTATTTGAAATTGTTTACGGACGCACGGACGCACGCACGCACGACGGATGACGGACAAAAAGTGACCACAAAAGCTCACCTTGTCACTACGTGACAGGTGAGCTAAAAAGGTTAAATCAATCAACCGTGACGTATGGTTACCAGTCCGGCCACGATCCTGTGTTTTGTTTTGTTTGATTTGAGGTTTAACGTCCCCTTCAACACTGTATAGGTCATTTTGGAGACGTTGCTTCCATTTTGTGGGACTTTTACCCGACACTAAGATGAAATGACATCTCAAGCCCTGCCACCGAATGAAACCAATAGGGTTTATATGCATGGACAGTCCGACTCGCACCTCTCTGCCTGGGCAGGCTTAGATCCTCTAAGCAGATTACCAGTACTCGTGGGCGGGTCGGTTTCAGTTCTGCGTGGAAACATCATGTAGCCCATCTGTTTCTTTAAGCCCCGATGGGCGGGGGCCAACGATCCTGTGTACCACCTTCACACCAGCACTGATTGAAACCACGTGTTCAGGATCAAACTTTTGATCTGTGATGTAAGGTCGTGCATAGAAAAGAAGAAATTGTATTTTGTTCTCAAAAAGCATCTACTGAGAACGTATTGCAACATTTTTCATTAAACCCTGGACAGTTTGAGTGAGTGAGTGAGTGTTTGAGTCAACGGTTTTACGTCCCACCAACAGCTAAGGTCATACTGAGACGATACCTCGGTTTAAAGACACATCCGAAAGTCTGGAGAAGTCCGGGATCGATCCTGCGATCCCTGGTTTACAAGGCGAGTAGCATAACCACTACACCACGGAGGCTTCTAATGGACAGTTAGAAGCTGGTCGGAGACAGATGGAGTTTACTCTAATTTTGGGTGCCACATGTGTGTGATCAATTTGTCTGTTGGAGCGACATCTTACTATCATCAGAAGACGCTAGTGGACGTCGACCTAGCGGAAGACCGACGTCAGTGCGTCAAGATCGATTCATCCGACAGACGCATATGCGAAGCAGATTTCCGCCGGCATCTGCTACACTGTACCTGTAGATAAACAAAGGGTTTAAACTACCGACTAATAAGCACTGACACTGTTCGTCGCCCTTATGCGATGCACTTTTGAGAGCTAGACGTCCCTGTCGTGACCAAAATTAAGACGTCGACACAGTACGGAACACTTACGCTGGTGCATGAAATACGTACATGTATATTGGCGTCTAAGCGACTCGCGTGATATTCGTTTCAGTGACACATCGCACTTCAGCGTGAATCACGCCTATTGTCGTTTCAGGATGTTTCGACATATAAGTGTAAGGTATACCGAGGCAACGTGTGCGAAATAGAGCATGACATATCTGATGGAATAAGCGAAATGGTATGTCGAGCTATTGCATGTAGCTAGCGACATTAAGAACATTCAAGATCATGGCTGAGATGTTAACTAAACAGCATGACGTTACATCAATCAAGTGCGTCGGCCTCACGTGGTTCCATTTATTTGTTTACGCTCAGAATCCGGGATATCTAACCCAGCAGGATTACGCGCGGGTTTATAGTGCTGTTCTTACTCAAAAATGTCTTCAAGCAAATGGAATTCAGCTTTTCTCCTCTGATCTCTTTGTGAAAAATAGAGTATCTTTTGGGGGGAGTTACCCACAACCGACCAGACAAAAATGTTACTAATTGACAGTAGTATTGTTAAAACTTGAATTTTAATGTTTGGTTTTGAAAACGTAAATAGTTTCTTTCCAAAATTTGAAACATCGTATTGCATTTCATGATACCACCGGTGTATAGACATCTGCAAGCATATCATACAATGGAATTTGCATAACTACTTTTCTAAATTTTAAGATCTTTTTAGAAAGGTTGTCTGTAAGTTTTCACAGTGTTTTGATTTTCTCATAGAATCTGTCATTTCAGTGCCTTTGGCGCTTTGATTGTCAAAAGTTAATCAGTTCATCTTCTCATCATCCCCAACCATTCTGTAATGTTTCAGGGCAATAGCTCAAACAGTTTTTAGTTATCTTGCTTACAAGCTTGAAATGCAAAAATTTCAAAGGACCATAACTCAAAAAAAAAATTCGATTTTTTTTTCAAAAGTTAATCAGTTCATCTACTCATCTTCCCAAACCAGTCTGTAAAGTTTCAGGGCAAATGGTAGGGTGACAATGGGCCAAAAAGTCCACTATTTCTGGTAGTAACCCATACCCCCCTACCAAAAAGCTCGAACAGTTTTTGAGATATTTTGCTTACAAGATTTCAAAGTATTTTGCAAAAGGGGCATAACTCAAGACAGTGGCATACTCCTTTGGATTTTTTTCAAAATTTAATCAGTTCATCTACTTATCATCCTGAACCAGCCTGTAAAGTTTCAGGGCAATAGTTCAAACAGTTTTTGAGATATCTTGCTTACAAGCTTAAAACGCACAAAATTTCAAGGGGCATAACTCAAGAAAAACCAATTGGATTTTTGTCAAAAGTTAATCAGTTCATCTTCTCATCATCCCCAACCATTCTGTAAATTTTCAGGGCAATATCTCAAACAGTTTTTTTAGATATTTTGCTTACAAGCTGAAAACACAAAAAAAATTCAAAGGGCCATAACTCAAGTAAAATATAATTTCGAATTTTTTTCATAGTTAACAATCATCTACTAACCATTCTGTAAAGTTTCTGGGCAATAGCTCAAACAGTTTTTTAATTATCTTGCTTACAAGCTTAAAATGCAAAAAAATCAAAGGGACATAACTGAAGAAAAAATTAGGATTTTTTTTTCAAAAGTTAATCAGTTCATCTACTCATCATCCTGAACCAGCCTGTAAAGTTTCAGGGCAATAGCTCATACAGTTTTTGAGAAAGCTTGCTTGCAAGCTTCAAACACGCAAAATTTCAAAGGGGCATAACTCAAGAAAACAAAGTTGGATTTTTGTCAAAAGTTAATCAGTTCATTTTCTCATCATCCCCAACCATTCTGTAAAGTTTCAGGGCAATAGCTCAAACAGTTTTTAGTTATCTTGCTTACAAGCTTAAAACCCCCAAAAAATTCAAAGGGACATAACTGAAGAAAAAAATTTAGGATTTTTTCAAAAGTTAATCAGTTCATCTATTCATCATCCTGAACCATCCTGCAAAGTTTCAGGGCAATAGCTTGTAGTTTTTGAGAAATTTTGCATACAAGCTTCAAACGCGCCAAATTTTAAAGGGGCATAACTCAAGGAAAAAAAACGGATTTTTGTCAAAAGTTAATCAGTTCATCTTCTCATCATCCCCAACCATTCTGTAAAGGGGCATAACTCAAGAAAGGGGCATAATCCTGACGAGAAAAAAAAAACACAGGTCAATTTTTTTTTTTTTTTTTTATAAGAAATCCATATATGAAATTTCAAAAACCTAGAACCCATGGTTCTAAAGTTATGTTATGCAGTAAACAAGAGGGCCATGATGGCCCTGGATCGCTCACCTGATCCATAGTGTAACAAGTGGGCCCCAGGGAGGGCCATTATTGGCGGAAGGGCTTTAATGTGCATAATGTTGAGGGAGGTCTTAAAGGTGAAGCTTCATACCAAACAAAAACAAAGGCTATAATTTGAACAATCTTGGCAAAGGTCCACTAGATGACGCTACACACCAAATATCAAAGACCTGGGCCTTGCTGTTTCAGAAAAGAAGATTTTTATAAAGATATTCCCTACATAAGCCTATGCACCAGGCTATATAAGTCTCTGCAAAACCAAAGGGCCCTGGGTGGGGGGCATTTGTGGCCCCAGGGCTATAATTTTGACAAACTTGGTAGAGGTCCACTAGATGAAGCTCCATACCAAATATCAAAGACCTGGGCCTTGCAGTTTCAGAGAAGAAGATTTTTAAAAATTTCCCTTTATAAGTCTATGTAAAACCAATCGGTCTCTGGGCGGCGACATTTTTGGCCCAAGGGCTATAATTTCAACAATCTTGGTAGAGGTCCACTAGATGACGCTTCATACCAAATATCAAAGACCTGGGCCTTCTGGTTTCAGACGAGAAGATTTTTAAAGGTTTTCCCTATAAAAGCCTATGTAAAACCAGTGGGCCCTGGCGCGGGGGCATTTTTTGGCCCAAGGGCTATAATTTGAACAATCTTGGTAACGGTCCACTTGACGAAGCTACTTACCAAATATCAAAGACCTGGGCCTTCTGGTTTCAGACAAGAAGATTTTTAAAGGTTTTCCCAATATAAGCCTATGTAAAACCAGTGGGCCCCGGGGCGGGGCCGGTTTTGGCCCCAGGGCTATAATTTGAACAATCTTGGTAGAGGTCCACTAGATGAAGCTTCATACCAAATATCAAAGACCTTGGTCTTCTGGTTTCAGACAAGAAGATTTTTAAAGGTTTTCCATATAAGCCTATGTAAAACCAGTGGGCCCCGGGGTGGGGCTGTTTTTGGCACCAGGGCTATAATTTGAACAATCTTGGTAGCGATCCACTAGACAAAGCTACATACCAAATATCAAAGACCTGGGCCTTCTGGTTTCAGACAAGAAGATTTTTAAAGGTTTTCCCTATATAAGCCTATGTAAAACCAGTGGGCCCCGGGGCAGGCCGTTTTTGGCTCCAGGGCTAATAATCCATCCACTGGTTAAGCAGGAGAAGCTCTGGTGGCCATTTTGTTCGCCCTAGCTGAACAGTATGAGCAATTTTGGTAGAGGGACACCAAACGAACATTCCTGTGAAATAATTTCAAAATTCATCCACTGGTTAAGGAGAAGAAATCGTTTAAAAGTTTTTCTATTTTTGCTCTGGCAGCCATTTTGTTCACCCAAGGGGAACGGTATGAGCATTTTTTGATGAGATTCACCAAAGGAACATTCCTGTGAAATAATTTCAAAATCCAGCCACTGGTTAAGGAGAAGAAGTCGTTTAAAGGTTTTTCTATTTTTAGCTCTGGTGGCCATTTTGTTCACCCGAGCGGAATGGTTTGAGCAATTCTGGTAGAGGGTCACACAAGGAACACTCCTTTGAAATAATTTCAAAATCCATCCACTGGTTAAGGAGAAAAAGCCGTTTAAACATTATTCTATTTTTAGCTCTGGTGGCCATCTTGTTCACCCGAGCGGAACGGTTTGAGCAATTTTGGTAGAGGGTCACCCAAGGAACCTTCCTGTGAAGTAATTTCAAAATCCATCCACTAGTTAAGGAGTAGAAGCCGTTTAAAGGTTTTTCTATTTTGTAGCTCTGGCGGCCATCTTGTTCACTGGAGGGAAATGGTTAGAGCAATTTTGGCAGAGGGTCACCCAAGGAACATTCCTGTGAAGTAATTTCGAAATCCATCCACTGGTTAAGGAGAAGAAGTCCTTTAAAGGTTTTTCTATTTTTAGCTCTGGCGGCCATTTTGTTCACCCGAGCGGAACAGTTTGAGCAATTTTGGTAGAGGGTCACCCAAGGAACATTCCTGTGAATTAATTTCGAAATCCATCCACTGATTAAGGAGAAGAAGTCCTTTAAAGGTTTTTCTATTTTTAGCTCTGGTGGCCATTTTGTTCACCCGAGCGGAACGGTTTGAGCAATTTTAGTAGAGGGGCTCCCAAGGAACATTCCTGTTCAATAATTTCAAAATCCATCCACTGGTTAAGGAGAAGAAGTCGTTTAAAGGTTTTTCTATTTTTAGCTCTGGCGGCCATTTGGTTCACCCGAGCGGAACGATTTGAGCAATTCTGGTAGAGGGTCACACAAGGAACACTCCTTTGAAATAATTTCAAAATCCATCCACTGGTTAAGGAGAAAAAGCCGTTTAAACGTTATTCTATTTTTAGCTCTGGCGGCCATCTTGTTCACCCGAGCGGAACGGTTTGAGCAATTTTGGTAGAGGGTCACCCAAGGAACCTTCCTGTGAAGTAATTTCAAAATCCATCCACTAGTTAAGGAGTAGAAGTCGTTTAAAGGTTTTTCTATTTTTAGCTCTGGCGGCCATCTTGTTCACTGGAGCAAAATGGTTAGAGCAATTTTGGCACAGGGTCACCCAAGGAACATTCCTGTGAAGTAATTTCGAAATCCATCCACTGGTTAAGGAGAAGAAGTCCTTTAAAGGTTTTTCTATTTTTAGCTCTGGCGGCCATTTTGTTCACATGAGCGGAACAGTTTGAGCAATTTTGGTAGAGGGTCACCCAAGGAACATTCCTGTGAAGTAATTTCGAAATCCATCCACTGATTAAGGAGAAGAAGTCCTTTAAAGGTTTTTCTATTTTTAGCTCTGGCGGCCATTTTGTTCACCCGAGCAGAACGGTTTGAGCAATTTTAGTAGAGGGGCTCCCAAGGAACATTCCTGTTCAATAATTTCAAAATCCATCCACTGGTTAAGGAGAAGAAGTCGTTTAAAGGTTTTTCTATTTTTAGCTCTGGCGGCCATTTTGTTCACCCGAGCAGAACGGTTTGAGCAATTTTAGTAGAGGGGCACCCAAGAAACATTCCTGTGCAATGATTTCAAAATCCATCCACTGGTTAAGGAGAAGAAGTCCTTTAAAGGTTTTTCTATTTTTAGCTCTGGCGGCCATTTTGTTCACCCGAGCGGAACTGTTTGAGCAATTTTGGTAGAAGGTCATCCAAGGAACATTCCTGTGAAATAAATTCAAAATCCATCCACTGGTTAAGCAGGAGAAGTCGTTTAAAGGTTTTTCTATTTTTAGCTCTGGCGGCCATCTTGTTCACCCGAGCAGAATAGTTTGAGCAATTTTGGTAGAGGATCACCCAAGGAAAATTCCTGTGAAATTAGATCAAAATCTGTCCAGCAGTTTTGGAGAAGAAGTTGTTTAAAGCAAAAGTTGACGACGGACGCACGGACGCACGGACGCACGGACGACGGACGACGGACAAAGACCGATCCCAAAAGCTCACCTTGAGCACTTCGTGCTCAGGTGAGCTAAAAAGCGGGACTGACGGAAAGACGGGCGGACGGACGAACAGGGCAAACCAATATGCCCCCACAACTTCTTCGAAGTTGGGGGCATAAAAATACTGAATCTGAGGCATCCTGAACAAAGGTCGGTAAATGACAATGACCTTTGGAACTCATAAACTTCTATTCAGCTGATTGTAAATACCATTTCTGATGCCACTAGCTAATATATACTACTCAAAGTTTGATAGGGATCACTTTTTATATACCAAATTTTGCACTGAAAATTTAAAATTTCTTGACAGAATTTATACTCGGTTTATTGGTAAATATCTGAAACAGAAACTCATGTGCAGTTCAGTACTCATAAAAGTGCACACTTCTCACACTTCGCAAATGAATTTATGCACCCCCAAAATCTTGCGTAGCACTGCTTTCCAACAGACCAATCAAACTTGTCAGTGTTACATTACCAAGCGTAAAATATACTTCATTTGAGTTTGTGAAACACTAAAATGCCTAGAGGACATTTAAGAAACCGTCTGAGCCCCGAAGAAATGAATCGTGGCGTCGGAATGTTGGAATCTGGCGTCTTTTAACGTCGTGTTGCTGGGATTCTGAATGTGTCTCAGAGCGTGGTTTCCCGAATGTGGAGTCGGCATCTTACCCATGGAAATCCTTCACACAGACACGGAGGGGTCGAAAAAGGGCTACAACTCAACGTCGGGGCCATTTCTTGTTGATTCAGTCTCGACGTCAACGGTCCCTGAACGCTACGTGTTTGTATAACGAGCTTAGGAACGGAACTGGAGAACGAATTTCTGCACAAACTGTCAGAAACGGGCTCCACGAGTTCGGACTTAATGCCATGAGGCCTGCTGTACGTGTTCCGTTGACGAGACAGCACGTGCTAGACCGTTTGGACTTTGCCAGAACTAACGTCAGGTGGACGGTTCATGACTTGACGCCAGTACTGTTTCCTGAGGAGTCTAGATTCTGTCTTAACTTCACTTATAAACGTCAATTAGTGTGGCGAATGTCTAAAGAGCGATTCGATGACTTGGATGTGGCAGAGCATGATCGCTATGGAAAGGGTCAGTCATGGTTTGGGCTGGGATAAGCGTGAACGGTAACACTGACTTGTATGTCGCTGAAAACCGTACGTTAATGGCAGTGAGGTACTGTAATGATATTCTTGATGAGTTTGTGAGACCATATGCAGATGCTATCGGCCCGGACTTTATTCTGATGGACGATAATGCCCGTCCCAACCGTGCCAACGTCACTGATTCCTATCTGGAACGTTAGACAATCGTTCGTATGGACTGGCCTACTCGGTCACCGGACTTAAATCCGATTGAGCATGCGCAGGGCATGCTTCAGCGTGCTGTGTCAGCCCAACCTGTGCATCCGAGGACTTTACAGGAGCTCAAAGATACATTGGTTGCAGAATGAAAGCTGATTCAACAAAACCCGATACATACTCGGATTACGAGCATGCGCAGGCGATGTCGTACTGTAATTGATGCCCGTGGACGCCATACACGTTATTAGGCACGTTTGTCTAAACACATTTGGAAATTTGTGAAAAATCAGTTGTCCAAATCCCTTCGTGTTACGGCAAATTTTGGGGGTTCCAAGACGGTTGCTGTTGTCACGCTGGAATGCAGCACCAGCTGACAAAATTATTCACTAGGTTTTGTGAAGTATACGTGTTCTATCATTATATATCAAATTTGGATTCAGTTGATTAATTCATCCAAAAATTATTTTGCATTAAAAAAGTGATCCCTATCAAACTTTGAGTAGTATACAATCAGAAAGATCCACTGTTTTGCCATTTTCCCATACAAATGCCTGAGTGACCAAATTTGACCTTGACGTAAAACAGGTCAAGGTCAACCAAAGGTCATCATTTGAACAAACTTGGTAGGGCCAGAGTCCTTGATGCTGCATACCAAGTTTCAAGATCATCGGCCATTCGGTTCTTGAGCAGAAGATTTTTAAAAAAAAATTTACCAGAGATGGGCATGGCGGCCATATTGGTCATGTGATGCAGTCTCACGAACAAACTTTCCTTCCCTCATTCCATAGAGGCTCCACATGTAATTTGGTTTGAATTGGCCTAATAGTTTAAGTGAATAAGAAGATAAAAGTAGTGAATATGAGCCATCCTGGACAAAGGTCGGTAAATGACCTTGACATTTGGAACTGATAAACTTCCATTCAGCTGATTGTAAATACCATTTCTGATGCCACTAGCTAATATACAATCAGAAAAATCCACTGTTTTGCCATTTTTTCATAAAAATGTCTAAGTGACCAAATTTGAATTTGACGTTAAACAGGTCAAGGTCAACCAAAGGTCATCATTTGAACAAACTTGGTATCGCCAGAGTCCCTGATGCTGGATACCAAGTTTCAAGATCATCGGCCATTCGGTTCTTGAGAAGAAGATCTTTAAAGGTTTTTACCATATATGGGCATGGCGGCTATATTGGTCATGTGACCCAGTTTTCACGAACAAACTTTCGTTCACTCATTCCATAGAGGCTCCACATGTAATTTGGTTTCAATTGACCAAGTATTTTAAGTGAAGAAGAAGATAAAAATACTGAATCTGAGCCATCCTGGACAAAGGTCGGTAAATGACCTTGACATTTGGAACTGATAAACTTCCATTCAGCTGATTGAAAATACCATTTCTGATGCCACTAGCTAATATACAATCAGAAAAATCCACTGTTTTGCCATTTTTCCATACAAATGTCTAAGTGACCAAATTTGACCTTGACATAAAACAGGTCAAGGTCAACCAAAGGTCATCATTTGAACAAATTTGGTAGGGCCAGAGTCCCTGATGCTGCATACCAAGTTTCAAGATCATCGGCCATTCGGTTCTTGAGAAGATGATTTTTAAAGGTTTTTACCATATATTGGCATGGCGGCCATATTGGTGATATGACCAGTCCTCACGAACAAACATCCGTTCCCTAATTCCATAGAGGCTCCATATGTAATTTGGTTTCAATTGGCCGAGTAGTTTAAGTGAAGAAGAAGATAAAAATACTGAATCTGAGCCATCCTGGACAAAGGTCAGTAAATGACCTTGACCTCTGAAACTGATAAACTTCCATTCAGCTGATTGCAAATACCATTTCTGATGCCACTAGCTAACATACAATCAGAAAAATCCACTGTTTTGCTGTTTTTCCATACAAATGTGTGTAAGTGACCAAATTTGACCTGGATGTAAAACAGGTCAAGGTCAACCAAAGGTCATCATTTGAACAAAGTTGGTAGGGCCGAGTCCCCGATGCTGCATACCAAGTTTCAAGATCATCGGCTATTTGGTTCTTGAGAAGAATATTTTTAAAGGTTTTTACCATATATGGGCATGGCAGCCATATTGGTCATGTGACCCAGTCCTCCCGAACAAACTTTCGTTCCCTTTTCCCATAAAGGCTCCACATGTAATTTGGTTTCAATTGACCAAGTAGTTTCAGAGGAGATGTTGTTTGAAAATGTTGACGACGCAGACGACATAGACACAGACAATGACAGACAACGGACCAATGCCTATACTATAAACTCCCCCAGAGCCTTCGGCTATGGTGAGCTAAAAATCTTGATAGCGGGTCACTAGATGAAGCTTCACACCAAATATCCAAGACCTTGGCCTTGCTGTTTCAGAGAAGAATATTTTTCAAAGATTATCTCTATATAAGTCTATGCAAAACCAAAGGGCCCCGGGGCTGGTGTATTTGTGGCCCAAGGGCTATAATTTGAACAATCTTGGTAGAGGTCTACAAGATAAAGCTCCATACCAAATATCAAAGACATTGGCCTTGCAGTTTCAGAGAAGAAGATTTTTAAATATTTCCCAATATAAGTCTATGTAAAACCAAACGGTCTCAGGGCAGGGGCAATTTTGTCCCAAGGGATATAATTTGAACAATCTTGATAGAGGTCCACTAGATGAAATTTCACACCAAATTTCAAAGACCTAGGCCTTGTGGTTTCACAGAAGAAGATTTTTAAAGATTTTCCATATATGCCTATGTAAAACCAAAGGGCCCCGAGGCGGGGACATTTTTGGTCTCAGGGCTATAATTTGAATAATCTTTGTAGAGGTCCACTAGATGAAGCTTCAAACCAAATATCAAAGAATTTGGCCTTGTGGTTTCAGAGAAGAAATGTTTTCAAGATTTTCACTATAGAAATCTATGTAAAACCAAAGGGTCCCTTGGCGGGGGCATTTTTTGCACTGGCACTATAATTTGAACAATCTTGGTATGGGTCCACTAGATGAAGCTTCATTCCAAATAGCAAAGACCTGGGCCTTGCGGTTTCAGAGAAGAAGTTTTTAAAGATTTTCCCTATCGCCTTTTTCACTATATTTTGCACGGGTATGTTGCACTTGAGGGTGAAAATTGAAAACGTTCGAATAGGAAAATATTCTAGTTGTGCAGAGTCATATACTATCACAGCATTTTGGCCTGATATCTTTTGGCTTAAACTAAAGCCATTAAAAAGTTACAGCTATATTTATCACCACTGGTAAAGCTGTTGCAGACACTACATTTGCACTGATGTTATATGTAACTTTCTTCCTTATTAAGTCATAAAGATTGTTCTTTGAGGTAAAAATCATTAAAACACATCATAATACAAACTTATTATAGGAATTGGCTTCTCGGGTTTAATAGTTTGTGATTTTTTTTATAATTTATTACTTGGTTTTCTTTTATGAAAAAATTATCAATGTTAATCTAAATCCAATTACAAGATAAATCTCCAACCTTTTAAGGATAAATACAACTAGCATCCACAGTGAAGGGGTACTCATAAAAATTAGAATGTCTTCTGGGGTGTTGTATGGTGTAAGTACTGGTGAATTGCAATTAATTGAAGTGCCTGTATTTGTTGCGGACACTACATTCAACAGGCAAAAACTGCATCTCTCATTTTTATCTGAAAGAAGCTTTTCCCCATTTTTCAATCATTTTTGTGCAAAAGTAATAACATTCATGAATATCATATAATTAAACTGAATTGACTTTTAAGACATTTCTAGTCAAATAATTTATCAAGTGCAGCATATTTTTTACAAAGGGTCTGCACAAACCCTTAGAACAGGTGTTAGTTTTGAAAGGCTGTATTTGCTTTTATCTTCTAATGCAGACCAGGCACACATTGTAGGGAAAATTCAGTGATTATTAATGTATAAAAATGATTTGCTGATGAATAAACAAAAAACTCAGTGTGTTGCGGACACTACATGTTTCCATACACAGCACTAGCAACTAGGTACTGACAGCGAGTCATATGAGATTACTGGATATCTATGTGTACACTGAGACGCCAAGTTCTGCAACGGAAGGTCAGGTGGTTTTTCTCCGGGTACTCCCGTTTTCGCCCACCTCTGATTAACGATCGGCTCGATATGAGTGAAATAATCTTGAAAGGGCCGTAAAACCCAAACAACAAAAAAAAAAAATGTGTACACTGCTGTACTACACTTACAGCTGTGTGATGTATGCAGCCATGTCTTGCATAGTAAAAAGATTTAAATGTTTAGGAATGTGTTAAGTTCAGTTGGCTAGTGCTGACCCTGAAAGGATCTTGATGACCTTTGTTTTCCACTCAATGGACTCTGCCAAATTTCACTGTGCAGTGATTTAAACTTGAAGACTATTTGGTGATGGAATGATGTACATGGGATATTGGTTCCACATGGCACTGCCTCTGATTGACCTCAACATAGATCTATGTCAGTGTAACATATATTTTATGGTTCAGTTTGCCACCGTCCATCGCGCTTGAAAAAATAGATGGGCTGCATGATGTTGCCATGAAGAGCTGAATCCGACCACACAAGCGCACTGGTAAACTGCTTTGAGGATCTAAGCCTGCCCAGACAAAGCGGTGCAAGTTGGACCTTCAGTGCTTATAAGCTATTGGTTTCATGGTCGACTAGGCTTGAGATGTCATTTCATCTCAATATTGGGTGAAGTCCCACAAAATTGGAAGCAACATCTCCAAAATGACCTACACTGTATCGGTCAGGACGTAAAACCTCCAAATTCATGGTTGTTATTTTCCTTTGACGGAGAAACTTCAGACTTGGATGATTTGTTCCAATGTGACCCAATGATTGCCATAAGGATTATGGGTATACCTAGATCATTGTGACCTACATTGTATATTTCGTGGTTAAATGATTTTGCATTAGAAATTGAAGACTTTTTTGGTGGATTAATGTCATAATCTCTACTAGTTGGGATTACCTTTAGTTCACGGTTAAATGATTTTTCCTGATAACAGGAAGACTATTTGATGGAGAAATGTCATACCTGGTATATTAGTCCCATGCAACCAGACGACTGACTTTAAGCTGTATTTAAGTAAGTGTGACCTCCTATATCTCCTACTGCAGTGATTTTGCCTCATCTTGATTTGTATTTGTTGGAGAAACTAACATTGATTATAACTTTCACGTAACCTGCTGATGGACATAAAAATACATCTAGGTCAGTATGACTGATATTTCGTAGTTCAATGATTTTGCATTAAAACTGGTTGGTTATTTGATATAGAAATTCTCATACATTTGTGTTAATTCCATGGTATCCAAACATTAACCTTAAAACTTATATCTAGGTCAGTATGACCTATATTTTATGGTTCAGTGAATTTGCTTTATATTTTTAAAACTATTTGAGGGAGAAAATTTATCACTGATAATTGGCATAAAATACCATATATCATGGTTCAATGATTTTGCCTTATAACTGGAAGACTATTTGATGGAGAAATATCATACCTGGGATGTTAGTTCGATGCCACCAGATGATTGACCCTTGAAATGCATCTAGGGCAGGGTGACCAATGTGTCATGGTTCTGTGATTCTTCCCTATATATATCTTGACTACTTTTTGATAGAATATTTTAATAACTGGATTATAAAGATTATACAACCCCGTGATTGACATCAGTGATACCTATATATTTCATTGTTCAATGATTTCGCCGGATATCTTGAAGTATATTTGATGGTGAAATGTTATACCTGGATATATTATGAATCCTTTTTATGTAGCAAAGACTTGAAGGAATATATTTAATTTTGAAATTTAATCCTTTGAAGATATTTCAAGGAAGAGCAGTTAAAAAAAAACTATGTGAATACATACATAGACCAGGTGTGGAACAGGCAAGCTATGCTGTCATACAACAGCCCTTTTTCTCAATGAACTGTATATGGAAGAAAGCTATAGACATTGCCTTTTCCCATAGAGGTCTATGCAATGCTGGGGACATATGTGCCCTACTGGGCAGTGGGTATTTTGTCTAGTTGATTTGTGTAGTGTCCGCAACACATGCAAAAGTAAAATAAAGCTGTATATTAATTTATACAAATATATGAATGGTTCTTTGCAGTAAAAATAAATACTATGACCATTGTTTGTCAGTTAAATGCATTTTTTTAGCAAAACTGTATTTTCATTTGGTATAAAAGAATCATTTTGTGAAAATAGCAAACTTTTGGGTACATCCATGACATATTCACAGTTATGCATTTTTATGATTTTTGTTGTATACACTCACTAAGAAACCACCATTTGTACCAATAGATAACAAAATGAATAAATATTTTTTATTTATTGGCATATAAAATCACAGGTAAATCTTGTGTTGCGGACACTACAGCGTTGCGGACACATTCAATTAGTTGCCACAAGAAACGTTTTTGGCCCAGACATATCATATTGTGCCAGAGTGAACAGAATGTTGTGCCATTAAAGCACAACCATAGATTTTCTCTGTGACTATACTGCAAAATTTGCTGTCGGAATCGTAAGTTATGCAAGAACAACGATCATCCATGGTTATTTCATGCATTAACATTTGCCGGATCCCTCGGAAGATATTTGAACATTCGGCCTGGCGGCCTCATGTTCAAACAGCTTCGTCGGGACCCGGCGAATGTTAATGCATGAAAAACCATAGTTGATCCTCATAATTTCTTTTTTTGAACAAGAGGCTCAATGAGCCTAAACCGCTCACCTGAGGAACTTAAGTTTTAACAATTCACAGACTTGACTACTAAATCTGCTAATAGAATCCAGCCCATTGACCCTTACAGGATATAAGTCATGATTATTGCATTGCATTCCAAGTTTGAGACTTCTAGCTTCTATAGTTCCTGAGAAATCTTTGACGAAAATTTAACATTGGTCAAAATGGAGAGAAAGAAGAATGAAAGAACAGATGAACAAATAAGCCGAGAAAGCCCAATGTCTCTTACACAAAATAAGTCATCATTATTCTATTGAATACCAAATTTGATGCTTCTAGCTTTTATAGTTCCTGAGAAATCTTTGATTAAAAATTTAACATTGGTCTATTATCTCTATATGGAGAGAAAGAAGAACGAAGGAACAATTGAACCAGACTAGCTCCAAAACCCAATGCAGCCTTTCACCTTGCCCAACGGTGCTACACATAAAATTTAAACAAGATTGATCGACTGCCTTCTGAGATATGCTTCATTGAAAGTGTGGACGACGGATGGACAGACGACAGACGACGGACTCCGGCGCCTTGGTATACTATCGGCTCACTGGAGCCTTTGGCTCAGGTGAGCTAAAAATTCAAGTCGCTATTTCTGTCACAACATTTTCCCTACGTTAAGTCTATGGGCAAATTTTTTTGTCTCTCAAGGTCACGTAACTCCGAGGTCAATATTCCGATTCGGCCCAAAATCGAACTTAACCGAGATTTTATGCCTGTCCTCGTTACCTGCAAGTTTGAAGCTGATATGAATAAAAATAAAGTTGCTATCGTGGTCACAACGTATTTTTTTATGCTCAAGGGCAGGTAACAAGGCAAATATTCCGATTCGGCCCAAAATCGAACTTAACCGAGATTTTATGTCTGTCCTCGTTACCTGCAAGTTTGAAGCTGATCTGAAAAAAATTCAAGTCGCTTTCGTAGTCGCAACATTTTCCCTAATTAAGTCTATGGGCAAATTTTTTGTCGCTCAAGGTCACGTAACTCCGAGGTCAATATTCCGATTCGGCCCAAAATTGAACTTAACCAAGATTTTATGCCTGTCCTCGTTACCTGCAAGTTTGAAGCTGATATGAATAAAAATAAAGTTGCTATCGTGGTCACAACGTATTTTTTTATGCTCAAGGACAGGTAACTCCAAGGCAAATAATCCGATTCGGCCCAAAATCGAACTTAACCGAGGTTTTATGTCTGTCCTCGTTACCTGCAAGTTTGAAGCTGATCTGAAAAAAATTCAAGTCGCTATCGTAGTCACAACATTTTCCCTATGTAAAATGGGCAAATTTTTTGTCGCTCAAGGTCATGTAACTCCGAGGTCAATATTCTGATTCGAACTTAACTGAGATTTTATGCCTGTCCACGTTAGCTGCAAGTTTGAAGCTGATCTGAATAAAAATAAAGTTGCTATCGTGGTCACAACGTATTTTTTATGCTCAAGGGCAGGTAACTCCAAGGCAAATAATCCGATTCGGCCCAAAATCTAACTTAACCGAGATTTTATGTCTGTCCTCGTTACCTGCAAGTTTGAAGCTGATCTGAAAAAAATTCATGTCGCTATCGTAGTCACAACATTTTCCCTATGTTAAGTCTATGGGCAAATTTTTTGTCGCTCAAGGTCACGTAACTCTGAGGTCAATATTCCGATTCGGCCCAAAATCGAACTTAACCGAGATTTTATGCCTGTCCTCGTTACTAGCTACAGTGATGACAACATTTTCCCCATGTTAAGTCGATAGGCAATTTTTCGGGCGCTCAAGGGGACTTAACTCTTGAGTGAATTATCTGATTCGGCCCAAAATCGAACTTGACCGAGATTTTATGCCTGTACTGGTTATCTGCAAGAATGAAGTCGATCAGAAAAAAATTGACGGAGCTAGAGTGATGACAAGCTTTTTCCTATCTGAAGTCTATGGGAGCTAGATGTTGCCATGGCAACCAGAGTTCCACTCAGATCTGCCTGAAAACCTAATGAAGCCTTTCCACTTGCCCAATAATGCGACACATGAAATTTGATCAAAGTTGGCCAAGTAGTCTTTAAGATATACATTTTTGAAATTCCCATTAACCCTAATGCAAAAACACACAAGGGCAGGTAACTCCTAAGGGAATGATCCGATTCTGCCAGTTATCGAACTTGACCGAGATTTCATGGCTGTGCTGGTTATCTGCAAGAATAAAGCCAATCCGAAAATAATTGAAGCAGCTACGGTGATGACAACATTCTTCCCATGTTAAGTCAATAGGCAATTTTTTCAACGCTCAAGGGCACGTAACATCTGAGTGAATAATCCGATTCAGCCCAAAATCGAACTTGATCGAGATTTCATGCCTGTCCTCGTTATCTGCAAGAATGAAGTCGATCAGAAAAAAATTGACGGAGCTAGAGTGATGACAAGCTTTTTCCTAACTCTCAAGGGCACGTAACTCCTGAGTGAATAATCCGATTCAGCCCAAAATCGAACTTGATCGAGATTTCATGCCTGTCCTCGTTATCTGCAAGAATGAAGACGATCAGAAAAAAATTGACGGAGCTAGAGTGATGACAAACTTTTTCCTATGTTAAGTCTATGGGAGCTATTTGTTGCCATGGTAACCAGAGTTCCAATCCGATCTGCCCGAAAACAGTATGCAGCCTTTCCCCCTACCTGATAATGCTTCACATGAAATTTGATCAAGATTGGCCCACTGGTTCCGGAGATATACTTCTTTGAAAGTGTGGACAACGGACGACGACGACGACGACGACGGACGACGGACGCCGGCTCGTGGTATACTAATACCTCACATGAGCCTTCGGCTCAGGTGAGCTAAAAATGCATTTAATTGAAGTGCAACGGCATAACCCTGAAAAAACTACATTTTTTGGCATCATTTTTGCCTGTATGAAATCGCGTTCAGATATAGGCATGTTATATACCATTGGTTAGCTAAAACTACCACTTTGGCTGATGGAAAACATACTTTTGTATAAAAATAATGATTAGAATGATGTATACATAGTTTAACAATTGTCTGTTTTTTGTGTGCAAAATATAGTGAAAAAGGCGTATATACGCCCATGTAAAACCAAAGGGCCCTTGGGCGGGGGAATTTTTGGCCCCAACATTATAATATGAACAATCCTGGTAGGGGTCCACTAGATGAAGCTTCATACGCAATATCGAAGACCTGGGCCTTGGGGTTTCAGAGAAGAAGATTTTTAAAGATTTTCCCTATATAAGCCCATGTAAAAACAAAGGGCCCTGGGGCGGGGGCATTTTTGGCCCCAGCACTATAATTTGAACAATCTTGGTAGGGGTCCACTAGATGAAGCTTCATACCAAATATCAAAGACCTGGGCCCTGTGGTTTCAGAGAAGAAGATTTTTAAAGATTTTCCCTATATAAGCCCATGTAAAACCAAAGGGCCCCGGGGAGGGGGCATTTTTGGCCCCATCACTATAATTTGAACAATCTTGGTAGGGGTCCATTAGATGGAGCTTCATACCAAATATCAAAGACCTGGGCCTTGTGGTTTCAGAGTAGAAGATTTTTTAAGTTTTCGGTGAAAAAAATTTTTTTGGCTCCTGTGACCTATATGTGCAATTGACCGGAACCATTTGAACTACTTTGAAAGGGGACCACCTGAGAATCATTCCAGTGAAGTTTGGTCAAAATCCGATCAGTGTTTTAGGAGGAGATGTCGTTTGAAGAAATGGTTTACACACATACGCACACACGACGGAAGACGGACAAAAAGTGATCCCAAAAGCTCATCTTGTCACTACGTGACGGTGAGCTAAAAAACTTTAACACAAAACTTTGATGTAAAAGATGACCAACAAACTGACAGCCAACCCAGGGGCTTCTGAGTGGTATTGACTCAGGAGCTTAGATATTCCATATGAAAGGTAATACTATAGAGATATTCTTTACCAAATATGAAGAGAATCTGATAAGTGGTTAATGAAAAAGGTTTAACGCAAAACTTTTATGTAAACATTGATGAAAGGACAGATGGACAAATGGTCCACCTAGGGGCTTGACCCGGGAAATTAGATAATCCAAATATAAGGTAAAGCTAAAGAGATATCCTATAGTAAATATGAAGAGAATCCAAGTTCCAACATGTGGTTACAGTGATATGAGCGATGAAAAAGGTTTAACACAAAACTTTGCTGTCAAAGTTGACAAACAGACGGCCAGCCCATCCCGGGGTTTGACCCAGGGGCTTAGATATTTCAAAGGACGTCATGCTATAGAGATATGGGTTACCAAATATGAAGCGAATCTAACATTTGGTTAAGGAGATACATGTATGAGCAATCAAAAAGGTTTAACGCAAAACTTTGACGTAATGGTTGACGAATGGACAGAAGTACGAATGAAGAAATGAATGCACATAGTAATGCATGCACGCACGCATGAAGATCCAAAACTATATACCCCAACATATTTCGTATGCTGGGGCTATAATAAATGAATGAGAGTGCAAAAACCATTAAATGGAAATTGTTAACAGAAATTTCTCTGTCAAATGTTAACGCATTTTGCCTATTGACAATCCAAAATCTGTCTATATATCAGTGAAGTTTCATACATATATCATGTATATTCCATTTAGTAAAGGAATAAATGCCCAAAACCTATTTAATGGGAATTGTTAACTGCCATAACTCTGTAAAATGTCAACGTATCATGCCCATTAATAATCCCAAACCACTCATACCCAATACCAATGTATATACAAAATTTGAAGAAAATCAGTGAAAAAATGTTCAAGTTTTTGACCGGAAATGCCCCAAAACCCATTATTTTGAACTAAAAAGGGCTGTAACTCTGTCAAATGTTAACGGATTTTGCCCATTAACAATCCTATACCACTCCCGGCTAGGATATCTTGCCCCCCAGGGGTAAAGCTAAACTGGCCACACACCGCCATCACTCACAACTGACAGGGATAATGCAAGATTATGAAAAACCTGTCATAAGCAAGATGTTGAATAAGAAAATATACAAAATGAAGTTAATATAAGTTATTATATAGTCATTTGCCTCAATAATATGGTCATATACCTAACTAAGGGTAGTACTATTAGTCAGAGTCTAATTGAAACGAAAAATGTTATTGCGAAACATCCTGTCTACTATCTTACTTCGACCGGCCCCGATAGCTCAGTTGGTAGTGGCCACACTACGCCATCGCTCACAACTGACAGGGATAATGCAAGATTATGAAAAACTGTCATAAGCAAGATGTTGAATAAGAAAATATACAAACTGAAGTTAATATAAGTTATTATATAGTCATTTACCTCTATAATATGGTCATATACCTAACTAAGGGTAGTACTATTAGTGAGAGTCTAATTGAAACGTGGCAGAGTGTCCGCTCCGGGGAACAGGAGGTCAAGGGTTCGATCCCGGGCCGCGACATACCAAAGTCATTAAAAAGGGTACTAGCTGCTCCTCGCTTGGCACTCAGATTTACAGGGTAGAGCTAGGACTGGTCAACCCAGTGTCAGGATAATGTGACTGGGTGTGATATGACTGAACAAGAAGAATGCCTAATGGCATTATGGACAGGTTTTTTTTTCAGTACGGTTAGGATGGTGGTGGCATGGGTGGGGTAGGGTGGGGTGTGCTGGTGTGGGGTAGGGTGGGGTGGGATGGGATGGGTTAGGAGTCGGGTGGGAAGGGGTGGAATTTGTGGTGGGGTGTGGGGTGGGATGGGGTGTGGTGGGCTTGTGGGGTGGGGTGGGCTTGGGTGGGTGGGATGGGGTGAGGTCGGGTAAGGTGGGGAGTGGTGGGATGGAGTGGGGTCGGGGGTGGTTGTTTTGGGATGGGGGTGGGGTGGGGTTGTGGGGTAGGGTATGCTAGGGTAGGGTGGGGTGGGTAGGGTATGTATGTAAAACTAAGTATGCATGTATGTACAGAACAAATGCAATAGCCTAACCCAGTAACAACTTTTTGTGGAGGGGGGGGGGGGGGGGTATGATTTGTTTATGTGTTTTAAGAAGAAAAAAAAAATAAAGTTTTTTTTTTCTATTTTTAGCTCTGGTGGACACTGATTTTAGCGATTTTGAAAAAGGGTCACCTAATGAACATTTCTGTATGTATGTAAAACTATGTATGCATGTATGTACAGAACAAATGCAATATCCTAACCCAGTAACAACTTTTTGTGGAGGTGGGGGGGGGGGGGGGGGGGGGGTTGATTTGTTTATGTGTTTTACGAAGAAAAAAAAATAAAGATTTTTTCTATTTTTAGCTCTAGTGGCCACTGATTTTAGCAATTTTGAAAAAAGGTCACCTAATGAACATTTCTGTAAAATAATTTTAAAATCGGACCATTATCCCAGGAGGAGATGTCGTTTAAAGAAATTGTTGACGGACGACGGACATCAACTCACCTTGAGCACGAGCTAAAAATAGAAGGAAAAAAGAAAATTCTATGCCTGTGCATGCATGTATGTATTATTACTAGCAACTATCAGGGGAGGAAGATAATAATTGTTCATATGTGTTTATGGAGAAGAAAAGAAAAATAAAGAAAAAAAAGAATGAAAAAAAAAAGAAAAAAAAAAAGAACAAAAAAAAAATGTCTCCACCGGGGTTTGAACTCACGCCCCTCAGATTCATAGTCAACAATAAGATTCTTAGTCCAGCACTCTATCCACTACACTGGCATTTGAAAAAAAGGTTAACCAAAAGGTAAACCTGAAAAACACAAGTTTGAAAAATGACAATTTCCGCCAAAATTTTAGTCTTTTGCACCATTTATGGATAATACATGAAAGCGGTACCTCCACTTATGCATCAGTCCTGATATTGTTGAAAGCGACGTTACACCCGAATTCACACACACACACTATCATACTTCACCGGCCCCGATAGCTCAGTTGGTAGAGTGTCCGTCCCGGGGAACGGGAGGTCACTGGTTCAATCCCGGGCCGCAGCATACCAAAGTCGTTAAAAATGGTACTAGCTGCTCCTCGCTTGGCACTCAGATTTACGGGGTAGAGCTAGGACTGGTTGACCCAGTGTCAGGATAATGTGACTGGGTGTGGTATCATGTAACGTGTCTGGGACATGATACTTCAGTGAGGCAGCACTATAAAAGTGAGCATTGAGCTCCCTGTCGCAACCAGACACCGTCCTGATATGACTGAAAAATTGCTGAAAGCGACGTTAAACCCGAATTCACACACACACACACTATCATACTTCAGTTACATATAAGAACAAATGGGGCATTAAGAAAATAGTCAATCCCAAAATGGGGATGGGGTAAAAATATCCTGGCCAGTTTAGCTTTACCCCCGGGGGGCAAGATATCCCATGATATCTTTGACACCCCAAACCACCCCCACCCCCTTGCCACACACCACCACCACCACTCACAACTGACAGGGATCATGCAAGATTATGAAAGATTGTCATAAACAAAATCCTGAACTAGAATTTGTTTTCTACAACAAGAGGGCCCAGAGGGCCCTGGTTCGCTCACCTGATCCAATGTATAACAAGTGGGCCCCGGGCAGGGTCAATTTTGGCCCCAAGGCTATAATTTGAACAATCTTGGTAGAGGTCCACAAGATGAAGCTTCCTATCGAATACGAAAGACCTGGGCTTTGTGGTCTCAGAGAAGAAGATTTAAAGGTTTACCCTGCATAGAGAAGTCTATGTAAAACAAGATTTTCCCTATATAAGTCTATGTAAAACCAAAGGGCCCCGGAGCAGGGACATTTTTGGCCCCAGGGCTATAATTTGATCAATCTTGGTAGAGGTCCACTAGCTGAAGCTTCATAACAAATATCAAAGACCTAAGCCTTGTGGTTTCAGAGAAGAAGATTTTTAAAGATTTTCCCGATACAAGTCTATGTAAAACCAAAGGGCCACATGGCGGGGGCATTTTTGGTCTCAGGGCCATAATTTGAACAATCTTGTTAGAGGTCCACTAGCTGAAGCTTCATAACAAATATAGAAGACCTAAGCCTTGTGGTTTCAGAGAAGAAGATTTTTCAAGATTTTCTCTATATAAGTCTATGTAAAACCAAAGGGCCCCGGAGCGGGGACATTTTTGGCCCCAGGGCTATAATTTGAACAATCTTGGTAGAGGTCCACAAGATGAAGCTTCATACCAAATATCAAAGACATGGGCCTTGCAGTTTCAGAGGAAAAGATTTTTAAAGATTTTCCCTATATAAGCCTATGTAAAACCAAAGGTCCCTGGGGCAGGGGCATTTTGGGCCCCAGCACTATAATTTGAACACTCTTGGTAGAGGTCCACTAGATGAAGCTTCATACCAAATATCAAAGACCTGGGCCTTGCGGTTTCAGAGAAGAAGATTTTTAATGATTTTCCCTATATAAGCCCATGTAAAACCAAAGGGCCCCGGTGCGGGGGCATTTTTGGCCCCAGCACTATAATTTGAACAATCTTGGTAGGGGTCCACTAGATGAAGCTTCATACCAAATATCAAAGACCTGGGCCTTGCAGTTTCAGAGAAGAAGATTTTTTTAAGTTTCGGTGAAAAAAATCTATTTTTGGCTCTGTGACCTATATGTGCAACGGACAGGAACCATAATTTGAACAACTTTGAAAGGGGACCACCTAAGGATCGTTCCTGTGAAGTTTGGTCAAAATCCTATCAGTGGTTTTGGAGGAGATATCGTTTGAAGAAAAAGTTTACGGATGCACGGACAGACGCACGGACGGACGACAGACAAAAAGTGATCCCAAAAGCTCACCTTGTCACTACGTGACAGGTGAGCTAAAAACACAGATGTCTCCCCCGTTTTTGACCTCTAAGTATGACCTTTACATTGGAGGTATTGAGCTGGGTCTTGTGTGCAACACATCATCTAATGAAGATGAACATTTCTGCAAACTAACTTTAAAAAGTTCAGGGAAATAAAAAAGTTATTGGCCATACACAAAAAAGCCCTTTTTTACCTTTGACCTCTAAGTATGGCCTTGACCTTTGAGGTACAACACATCGTCTCTTGATGGTTAACATTTCTGCCAAGTTATTTCATAATTCATCAAAGAATAAGGAAGTCATTGACTGTCCCTTTTTTTTACCTTTGACCGCTAGGTATGACCTTGACATTTGAGGTATGGACCTTGGTCTTGCACATGACTCATGGTCTAATGACGGTGAACATTTTTGCATGGTTACTTTATAAAGTCCATCCAGAAATAAACAAGAGGGCCATGATGGCCCTGGATCGCTCACCTGATCCATAGAGTATTTGTTTGTTTGATTTGAGGTTTAACGTCCCTGTCAACACTGTTAAGGTCATTTTGGAGACGTTGCTTCCAATTTTGTGGGACTTTTACCCGACATTGAGATGAAATGACATCTCAAGCCCTGTCGCCCAATGAAACCGATATGGTTTATTAGCATGGACGGTCCGCCTCGCACCGCGGTTCCTGGACAGGCTTAGATCCTCTAAGCGGTTTACCAGTACTAGTGTGCGGGCCGGATTCAGCTCTGCGCGGTCCTTATATTTCTTAAAGCCCCGATGGGTGGGGGCGATGATCCATAGAGTAACAAGTGGGCCCCGGGGAAGGCAATTATTGACCCAGGGCTATAATGTGCAAAATGTTGAGGGAGGTCTAAATTGGTGAAGCTTCATACCAAATATCAACAAAGGCTATAATTTGAACAATCTTGGCAAAGGTCCACTAGATGAAGCTACACACCAAATATCAAAGACCTGGACCTTGCGGTTTCAGAGAAGAAGATTTTTTTTTTAAAGATATTCCCTATATAAGCCTATGTAAAACCAAAGGGCCCCGCGGCGGGGACATTTTTGGCCTCAGGGCTATAATTTAAACAATCTTGATAGCGGTCCACTAGATGAAGCTTTACACTTAATATCAAAGACCTGAGCCTTGCTGTTTCTGAGAAGAAGATTCTCAAAGATTATCTCTATATAAGTCTGTGTAAAACCAAAGAGCCCCGGGGTGAGGGGCATTTGTGGCCCGAGGGCTATAATATGAACCATTTGGTAGAGGTCCACTAGATGAAGCTCCATACCAATACAAAGACATGGGCCTTCCCGTTTCAGAGAAGAAGATTTTTAAAGATTTCCCTTTATAAGTCTATGTAAAACAAAAGGGTCTCGGGGTGGGGTGGGGGGGTTGGGGGGGGGGGGTTAGGAGGGGATGTCGTTTGAAGAAATTGTTTATGGACACACACACACACACACCGAATAGCAAAGACCTAGGCCTTGTGGTTTCACAGAAGAAGATTTTTAAAGATTTTCCCTATATAAGTCTATGTAAAACCAAAGGGCCCCCCGAGGCAGTGACATTTTTGGTCTCAGGGCTATATTTTGAAGAAGAGAAGAAGAGTTTTCAAGATTTTCCCTATATAAGTCTATGTAAAACCAAAGGGGCCCGGAGCTGGGGCATTTTTGCCCTGGCACTATAATTTGAACAATCTTGGTAGGAGGGGATGTTGTTTGAAGAAATTGTTTATGGACACACACACACATACACACCTAATAGCAAAGACCTAGGCCTTGTGGTTTCACAGAAGAAGATTTTTAAAGATTTTCCCTATATAAGTCTATGTAAAACCAAAGGGCCCCCCGAGGCAGTGGCATTTTTGGTCTCAGGGCTATATTTTGAAGAAGAGAAGAAGAGTTTTCAAGATTTTCCCGATATAAGTCTATGTAAAACCAAAGGGCCCCGGAGCTGGGGCATTTTTGCCCTGGCACTATAATTTGAACAATCTTGGTAGGGGTCCACTAGGTGAAGCTTCATACCAAATAGCAAAGACCTGGGCCTTGCGGTTTCAGAGAAGAAGATTTTTAAAGATTTTCGTATATAAGCCTATGTAAAACCAAAGGGCCCTTGGGCAGGGCATTTTTGGCCCCAGCACTATAATTTGAACAATCTTGGTAGGGGTCCACTAGATGAAGCTTCATACCAAATAGCAAAGACCTAGGCCTTGAGGTTTCAGAGAAGAAGATTTTTTAAAGATTTTCCGTATATAAGCCTATGTAAAACCAAAGGGCCCTTGGGCGGGGCATTTTAGACCGCAGCACTATAATTTAAACAATCTTGGTAGGGGTTGACTAGATGAAGCTTCATACCATATATAACAGACCTGGGCCTTCTGGTTTCAGAGAAGAAGGTTTTTCAAAGATTTTCAAAGACTTTCCCTATGTAAAACCAAAGGGTCTCGGGGCGGGGGCATTTTGGGACTCAGCATTTTAATTTGAACAATCTTGGTAGATGTCCACTAAATGAAGCTTCATACCAAATATCAAAGACTTGGGCCTTGTGGTTTCAGAGAAGAAGATTTTTTAAGTTTTTGGTGAAAAAAATATATTTTTGGCTCCTGTGACCTAGATGTGCAACGGTCCAGAACCATTTGAACAACTTTGAAAGGGGACCACCTAAGTATCATTCCTGTGAAGTTTGGTCAAAATCCGATTAGTGGTTTAGGAGGAGATGTCGTTTGAAGAAATTGTTTATGGACACACACACACACACGCACTCACTGACGACGGACAACAGACGAAAAGTGATCACAAAAGCTCACCTTGTCACTACGTGACAGGTGAGCTAAAAAGTTATTGACTGGACACAAAAACAAGAGGCCCATGTGCCACTATGCTCACCAGAGCTCAGGGGGGCACTGCCCACTGGCAGCAGTGTATTTTAATTAACCTAAGAAGTCCTGCTCTCAAGGATGCTACAGATAAAATTTGGACCCAATCAGCCTAAAGTCTTCAGAGGTCTGATGTCACTTGAATGTGTTGTTGCAGGACAACAGATGACAATTGACAAATTCTCATCTGTGGCAACAATAGGCTTATAAGAACACTATTAAAGGAACATTTCTATGAAACTTTGACAAAATATCTTAGAAGGCATAAATGTCATCGTTCAATTTTCCCCATTATAAGTCAATGGAAACTATTAATTCGCCATAGCAAACAAACCAAAGAGCTGAATTCAGTAAACCAGAGCTCAGGTGGTTACTGCCCAATGGCAGCCATGTATTTTAACATGATATGATTTTAATCTACCAATTATAAACTTTAAAGCCTCCCAAACAAACCTCATACCCAAATGAGCACCCATGTGGGGTCAGTATAAAACGCAGCACTTCAGTGGAGCTATATAAAAATATAGGAAAATGCAGCCAATAATGAAATCATAGATAATGCAGCGGATATAGAAAACGGTATAAACTGCAGACGCATATGGAGCCAATATATAATTATTTAATAAATAATATATAGTATAGTACATATTCACTTTTCGCTTTTCAGTAAAAAAATTATCTTATTTTTTCAAACATCTGCTCAAAACATAGATTGTGAGAACCACCTTGGCGAGGCTGTTCTAACCAGTACCCACAATCTATGTTTTTGAGCAGAAATATGAAGACAAACGTATACCCCTGAAAACAATATTTAGCTGTATAAATGTTGGGTTTAAGGGGATCAAAATTAAATAAGTGTGTTCTTGTTATGTCTTGATGAACTTGGGACTCTCCATCTTTCGTGTTGTTAGAATAAAGATCGCGTATTAAACTGATGTTAAAATGTTTCATTGTCTCATTGTGTGCATCATGTGAGCAAGTTCTCGAAATGAACCCCCCCCCCCACACACACACACACACCACCACCACACACTAAGCCCCACTTTATACATGTATAGAGAAAACTGAGGTTAGTGGAGGGATACATTTTTTTTTTCTTATATCTGCTTTTAGACATAGGTTGTGAGTCCTCAATAGAACCGCCTCATTGAGGTGGTTCAAACGAGCACCACAACCTACTTTTGCAGTATAAAGAAGAAAAAAGCACTATGTCGCAAGGCTGTGTTATCTTAATGGTATGTTTGTTTGTTTATGTTTGTTTGAGGTTTAACGTCCCCATCAACACTGTATAGGTCATTTTGGAGATGGTACTTCCAATTTTGTGGGACTTTTGCCCGACATTGAGATGAAATGACATCCCAAGCCCTGCCGCCCAATGAAACCAATAGGCCGGGTTTATAAGCACTGCTTTGCCTGGGCAGGCTTAGATACTATAAGTAGTTTACCAGTACTCAGATTTCAGCTCTGCGTGGATCATGCAGCCGATCTATTTCTTCAAGCCCCGATGGGCGAGGGTCGAGCGTAATGGTATGTAACATCAAACAAGAATGCTCTCAAACCAGACGTTTTGTTTGTATGATTTGAGGTTTAACCTCCCCGTCAACACTGTAAAGGTCATTTTGGAGACGTTGCTTCCAATTTTGTGGGACTTTTACCTGACATTGAGATGAAATGACATCTCAAGCCCTGTCGCCCAATGAAACCAATAGGGTTTATCAGCATGGACGGTCCCGCCTCGCACCACGGTTCCTGGACAGGCTTAGATCCTCTAAGCGGTTTACCAGTACTAGTGTGCGGGCCGGATTCAGCTCTGCGTGGAAGCATCATGCAGCCCATATATTTCTTCAAGCCCCTATGCGCGGGGGCCACTCAAACAGGACGTATCTAAGACAAAGAAAAGAACAAAATAAAGAGAAGATATAAACTTCATTTTTAGCTTGTAAATACAAAAATGCATAATATGAGAAAACAACCTAACAGTTACATTTGAGCAATCACATAAGATTATATCCTCTAAGCGGTTTTCCAGTACTCGTTTGCTGATCATTTCAGCTCTGCGTGGATGCATCATGCAGTCCCATCCATTTCTTCAAGCCCCGATTTTATTAACCCATTTGTACTGGAAACCCCAAAATATGTATCTGGCAGTGTAGGCCCAGCTCAGATGCTGCAGAACGTGGCCTCTGATCAGGCCTACACTGTTTGCAAAAAAAAGTTCAGCCATTTTTCTAATAAATTTTGAAGAAAACACAACCTGACACCCCTGAATTTTAAAATGTACTCTTGCTATATATAAGAAGGAAGATTCCATTTGGTACCAAAAGGATTAAAGTTGTAATACAATATATACAAATATACATGTATAATTTGAGTTAATTTGTATCTCTCAATGCATTGGTCAGTTATAAATTTCTACTGGATTCTTCACCATTACAAAACCTCTTGGTTATGAGCAGTTTACTGTTCAAACTTATCCCTAAAGGTGTGAAAAACAGAAGTTTACCTGTACTAATCTGTGTGATGTTTTAAATAGAGTTTAAAATAATTTTGGTAATGTGCAGCTCTGTTTTCTTCAGATACAGTATTTAAGAAGATAATTTTGGAAAAATTGACTAAGATATAAAGCAGCATTAAGCTCATACTGTAATCATTAATGTGATTTATTGCCTTTAATTAATAATGAAAATAGAAATGCAAGATAACATGAGAAACAGGAAAGTTAAAGACAAGAGAGAATTACTAAATACCTTCTAGCAAGAAGCAAAAAAGGCACAATACACATAGACTAAGAATTTAAATCAATCATGCCAACAAATTTTTATTCACCATTTCCATTATTAGGACCACCCCACTAATAAGACCACCTTTTAGAAGTCTGGAAAGTGGTCTTAATAGTGGAATTTCACTGTATTTCAGATTAAAATTTCTGATATTTTTTCATATATCTGCTGAAAACATGGATTGTGGGAACTTGTTAGAACCGCCTAAGTTTTAATGCTATTAAAAGTTTGAATGAATTAACAAAATGAATGCGTGAATGAATTAATATTTTGTTAAAATAAATGAACAGACAGACAGACTGAACCTTTGTTTATAGAAAACGCATAAGAGGTCTTCAAGGGTGATGAATACACCTCTTAACCCTTCTTTCTTAAGAGAAAAATGGGGTTTACAAGGATTTTCATTAATTTCCTTAGTTTGGTTCGAAAACATAGATTGTGGGTACTCGTTAGAACCGCCTCATTCTAACGAGCAACAACAATCTTTTTTTAGACAAGTCATAAGAATTTTTCATATGAAAAAATGGTAGATTTGGTCCATTAAAGCGCTTGGGTGTTTTGTTGCAATGTACCTAGAAAATGTGTATTGCATATAAATATTTGGTTTCATTGGGTGGCAGGGCTTGAGATGTCATTTCATCTCAATGTCTGGTAAAATTCCCACAAATTGGAAGCAACATCTCTAAAATGACCTATATAGTGTAGCTGGGGATGTTAAACCTCCAATTAAACAAGCTAAAGTGTACAAGTCTGACTTCCATGCTCATGAACACTATTTGGTTTCAATGGGTGGCAGGGCTTGAGATGTCATTTCATTGCAAGGTCGGGTAAAAGTCCCACAGAGATTGGTAGCAAAGTCTCCAAAATGATCTTCACTATTAATCAGGATTAACATGACTATGAAGGCACTGAATTTGGTACTGAATGATCAAAATACAATGAAAGATTAATTAGGATGACAATACATAGCCTAGTATGGTTATGTGTGTAATAGGGTCTGACAGTAAAATAAACAAGCGCTCACCTGATCCATAGTGTAACAAGTGGGCCCCAGAGAGGGCCATTATTGGCCCCAGGGCTTTAATGTGCATAATGTTGAGGGAGGTCTTAAAGGTGAAGCTTCATACCAAACATCAACAAAGGCTATAATTTGAACAATCTTGGCAAAGGTCCACTAGATGAAGCTACACATCAAATATCAAAGATCTGGGCCTTGCCGTTTCAGACAAGAAGATTTTTTTTAAAGATATTCCCTACATAAGCCAATGCAAAACCAAATGGCCCCGGGCTATATAAATCTATGTAAAACCAAAGGGCCCTGGGGTGGGGGCATTTTTAGCCCCAGGGCTATAATTTGAACAATCTTGGTAGAGGTCCAGTAGATAAAGCTCCATACTAAATATAAAAGACCTTGGCCTTGCAGTTTCAGAGAAGATTTTTAAAGATTTCCCTATATAAGTCTACGTAAAACCAAAGGGCCCCGGAGCGGGGACATTTTTGGTATCAGAGCTATAATTTGAATAATCTTGATAGAGGTCCACTAGATGCAGCTTCATACCAAATATCAAAGACCCAGGCCTTGTGGTTTCAGAGAAGAAGATTGTTAAAGATTTTCCCAATATTAGTCTATGTAAAACCATAGGGCCCCAGAGCGGGGGCATTTTTGGCCCCAGGGCTATAATTTGAACTATCTTGGTAGAAGTCCATTAGATGAAGCTTCATACCAAATATCAAAGTCCTGGGCCTTGTGGTTTCAGAGAAGAAGATTTTTAAAGATTTTCCCTTTATAAGCCTATGTAAAACCAAAGGGCCCCGGGGCGGGGGCATTTTTGGCCCCAGCACTATAATTTGAATCATCTTGGTAGGGGTCCTTTATAAGAAGCTTCATACCAAATATAAAAGACCTAATCCTTGTGGTTTCAGAGAAGAAGATTTTAAAAGATTTTCCCTATATAAGTCTATGTAAAGCCAAAGGGCCCCGGGGCGGGGACATTTTTGGCCCCAGCACTATAATTTGAACAATCTTGGTAGGGGTCCACTAGATGAAGCTTCATACCAAATATCAAAGACCTGGGCCTTGTGGATTCAGAGAAGAAGATTTTTAAAGATTTTCCCTATATAAGCCCATGTAAAACCAAAGGGCCCCGTGGCGGGGGCATTTTTTGTTCCAGCACTATAATTTGAACAATCTTGGTAGGGGTCCACTAGATGAAGCTTCATACCAAAGTCCTGGGCCTTGTGGTTTCAGAGAAGAAGATTTTTTAAGATTTTCCCTATGTAAAGTAGAAGTAAAACAAAGATCAGGAATTGATACAATTAACTTACTCCATCCATAAAAGACACCAAAGGGAAAGAAATACAAACATTAAGCGACCAGACCTAAAGTAAGCCTATGTAAAACCAAAGGGCCTCAGGGCGGGGGCATTTTTGGCCCCAGCACTATAATTTGAACAATCTTGGTAGGGGTCCACTAGATGAAGCTTCATACCAAATATCAAAGACCTGGGCCTTGTGGTCTCAGAGAAGAAGATTTTTAAAGATTTTATAAGCCTATGTAATACCAAAGGGCCCCGGGACGGGGGCATTTTTTGCCTCAGCACTATAATTTTAACAATCTTGGTATGGGTCCACTAGATGAAGCTTCATACGAAATATCAAAGTCCTGGGCCTTGTGGTTTCAGAGAAGAAGATTTTTAAAGATTTTCCCTATATAAGTCTATGTAAAACCAAAGGGCCCCGGGGCGGGGGCATATTTGGCCCCAGCACTATAATTTGAACAATCTTGGTAGGGGTCCACTAGATGAAGCTTCATACCAAATATCAAAGACCTGGGCCTTGTGGTTTCAGAGAAGAAGATTTTTAAAGATTTTCCCTATATAAGCCCATGTAAAACCAAAGGGCCCCGTGGCGGGGTCATTTTTTGTCCCAGCACTATAATTTGAACAATCTTGGTAGGGGTCCACTAGATGAAGCTTCATACCAAATATCAAAGTCCTGGGCCTTGTGGTTTCAGAGAAGAAGATTTTTAAAGATTTTCCCTATGTAAGCCTATGTTTGACCAAAGGGCCCTTGGGCGGGGGCATTTTTGGCCCCAGCACTATAATTTGAAAATCTTGGTAGGGGTCCACTAGATGAAGCTTCATACCAAATATCAAAGACCTGGGCCTTGTGGTTTCAGAGAAGAAGATTTTTTAAGTTTTTGGTGAAAAAAATCTATTTTTGGCTCCTGTGACCTAGATGTGCAATGGACCGGAACCATTTGAACAACTTTGAAAGGGGACCACCTAAGGATCATTCCCGTGAAGTTTGGTCAAAATCCGATCAGTGGTTTAGGAGGAGATGTCATTTAAAGAAATTGTTTACGCACGCAGGGAAGCACGCACGCGAGACGACGGACAAAAAGTGATCCCAAAAGCTCACCTCGTCACTACGTGACGGTGAGCTAAAAACAAGAGCACCGCAAGCGGCGCCATGCTCGTCTGTTTTTCAAAGTTCAAAGGTCAAGGTCACAGGTCAAAAAGCGTGGTATGACTGAAAAGGTCTTGTCCCAAGGAACATTCATGTGAAGTTGGAAGGCTCTGTTGTGAATAGTATTGAAATAAGAGACAAAAACAATTTTAAAAAAACGGAGAGAAAAGGGGAGATAATTCAATCAAATTGCAAGATGGAGTTATAAAACTTGTAGGGAATGTAGCTCTTGTGATGGTGAGTATGTGTATGAAGTTTCATGAAGGTAGGCCAAATACTTTTGGAAATATGGTCAAGGTTAAGGTTTTCGGTTAAATTTTCAAAAAATAGGTCAAAGTTCAAAGGTCAAGGTCACAGATCAAAAAGTGTGGTATCACTGAAAAGGTCTTGTCCCAAGGAACATTCATGTGAAGATTGAAGGCTCTGTTGTGAATAGTATTAAAATGAGAGCTAAAAATGTGTTTCAGAAAAAAATTGGAAAAGGGGAGATAATTCAGCCAAAATCAACAATGTTGTTATGGTCCTTGGTCAAAATGTAGCTCTTGTGATGATGAGTGTGTGTATGAAGTTTCATGAGGCTAGGTCTAATACTTTTTAAGTTATAGCCAAGGTTAAGTTTTTTGGAACGACGACGCCAGACGACAACGCAGACGCCGGAGTGATGACAATAGCTCGAAAGTTTTTTTTCAAAAAACAGACGAGCTAATAAGTACAATAACATTAACATGATAAATATAAAGTACCGAAAATAAGAAAGAAAACACCATTTCATATAGACTCTAGGAGTATCCATATGGACTATTTATGGATGTAATAATGAAAAATTACAGGATGAAACAAAATGATATTTTTTATTATTTTTATTATTTCTGCTTATTTTTTTTTTTCTACACAAAGTGTGGCTTACAGGGATATTCATCACAAAGACCTGTTATCCAGATGAAGCCTTAAAAATTACATTATATATATTTTATATTTGTAGGCATGTTTTCATATTTGCACGAAAAAGAACAATATGATAACACACCCGTACAAATTGGTGCATTTTTACACATCTCCAAAATGGCCATTTTTCCGATTAAAAGAAAATTAAACAAAGTTATTAGAACCATCAAAGACAAACTTCTAACGGGCCCCTTCTAACAATTAATCTTTACTTGCTAACATCAAATTCAAAGTTTTTGTTAATTAAGCAAATATTGTGAGTCGATCCTCTGTCAATATTTATCGTTCTTCCCCTCTTTTGTCAGTCAAACAAAACGTTTCACCATCATACACATGAAAATATGCCTATTCAAGTATATTGAAAAACGGCATATATATTTTTTCTGATGTTAATTTATAACACAAGACAGTGTTATTTGTATCCTAATGAAAAATGTGATAATAATGAAACAACAACAACATAGCAAGCATTTCGTAGACTTAAGCCAAACTATTTTGTTAAACAATTTCAAACTTTAAAAAATCACAGGACTTGGTAAATTTTAGGGCAATATGTATTCTCCTGCTCTTGGAATCGGCCTGTATTTACACTATATATATATTATATATTGGCTGCATATGCAGCTGCATTTTATACCATTTTCTATAATAGCTGCATTACCTATGATTTCATTATTGGCTGCATTTTCCTATATTTTTAATATAGCTGCACTAAAGTGCTGCGTTTTATACTGACCCACCCATGTGGACTGTATCTTAAATATTAGGTGTTTTATAAAGTAGAGGCCAAATGGAGCTCCGGTTGTCAATGAATGTGTCTTATCATAAGGACCAAGAATATACAGTCAAACCTCGATAATTCGAAGTGCAAGGGACCGCAGGAATTCCTTCGAATTATCGAGAGTTCGAATTATCGAAATCGGCAATTTTCGGATATGTTCGGATTATTTTATTCAATGCAATTCAAATGACTATAATTCGAACTTCATTTCGGCGCTATGATAAAGAAACGGTAATAACTGCCAAAACATTAAAGAAAATGAGGCACGTGTAGGTTAATCTCATCTTCTTTTATGCTTGACAAGGCTACGAAAGTAGGAAATAATAATAAAACTTGAACTTACATTTTTATTTACAGCCATCAACAATAACAAAAATGAAGGTTGAATGCAAATTACTAAACCATTTACTGACGAAATATTAACCCCGCAAAAAGAACAACAGAACTGACAAACACTGATAGCTAGCAATGCAATTAAGCTCAATAATGTACCGTAATTAAAACACATAAAAAACATCAAATAAAATATTCATTGCGGACGAAATCAATTAAAGACACCAATTACTCAATAAAGGATCATCACCTGTAGTGTGGCCGTTAATCCGGTGTTAATTACCTGTATCTACTAATTCTTGAAGTCAGTCGGGTGTGAAGTGTAACAATCGAACTAGCCGCAAATTATCGATGTGTGACCTTGATTAGCCAAGTAATATTTCGAATTAAACAGGGGCTTTTAATAAGAATTTCTTTGATTGGGACCGACGAAACTGTTCGAAAAATCAAATTTTTCGAAAAATCGAAATTCGAAAAATGGGTAATATTTTTGCAATAACTTATAGAGAAAAATGTCGGGACTGCCAGTCGTCTTCGAAAAATCGGTAGTTTCGAAAAATCGGCGTTCGAATCACCGAGATTCTACTGTATAAGGTTAAAGGGTGGGGATCTGACTGGTTTCTGACATAATTTTTATGAGGCCTTTTATGAAGTGGATGGGAGAGAAATGACCCCTGCGGAGCCCCCAAGACGGGGGTGACTGAATGTGTCAAATAACAATGAACAAGAATATGTGAATATGGGCTGGGGATTTGAATGTTTTTTTAGATATATGGCCTATTATGAAGTGGAGTCATATCATAAGGAACAAGAACATATATGGTTAAGGGGTGGGGATCTGAACAGTTTCTGAGATAATGGCTTTTAATGAAGTAAAGGGGTGGGGCATGGCCCGAGGCACCCCAGGGGACCCCCATGCTGGTGTCTCTGATTGCGTCTTATCATAGGGAACAAGAATATATATGGCTTAGGGGTGGGCTCTGAATAGTTTCTAAGATATATGGTCTTTTGTGAAGTCGAGGGGTGTAGCATGGCCCGGGCGCGCCCTGGGTGACCCCTAGGTTGGTGTCACTGAATGTGTCTTATCATAAGGAATAAGAATATATATGGTTTAGGGGTGGGGATCTGAAAGGTTTCTGGAATATTTGGCCTTTTATGAAGCGAAAGGGGTTGGGCATGACCCCAACACATCCCGGGGAACCCACAGGTTGGTGTCACCTGTTATCAAGGTCAGAATTGACTGAAAACAGTATCAGGAGAAAGAAAGAAAGAATGTGACTTATCATAAGGAACGAGAATATAAATATGGTTTAGGGGTGGGGATCTGTAAGGTTTCTGGAATATTGGGCCTTTTATGAAGTGGAAGGGGTGGGGAATGGCCCCAGCGCATCCGGGGGAACCCCAGGTTGGTGTCACTGAGTGCTTCTTATCATAAGGATCAAGAAAATATATGGTTTAGGGGTGGAGATCTGAATGGTTTCTGAGATAAATGGTATTTCATGAAGTGGAGGGGGTGGGGCATGTCCCCGGCACATCCCGAGGGACCTCCAGGTTGGTGTCACTTGATGCATCTTGTCATAAGGAACAAGAATATATATGGTTTAGGGGTTGGGATCTGTAAGGTTTCTTAGATATAAGGCATTTTATGAAGTTGTGGGGGTGGGGTATGGCCCAGGCACAACCTAGGGGACTCCCAGGTTGACATAAAAGCATATGACTGAAAGAAGTTTACTCAAGGAACATTTCAATGAAAGTTTTGTCAAAATATCTGCAATGACTTGGCAGTAAATGCCATTTTTCAATTTTCCCATTATAAGTCAATGGAAACTTTAAGTTGCCATAGCAACAAAACTAAAAGGCCAAATTTAATAAAAAACACAAATAAAAATCAAAAATGAGTTCCTTTAAGAGCAATGAAAACATTCATAAGAAAGAAGATGGGTCATACTACGTAGTTTCGGCTAATAAAGCCTCATCAGTGACCCTGTAATGATCCTGCAAAGAAAGCCAGAGGAAACATACTGCAATTTTGCGAATTTCGAATAGGCAGTCGATTCAAAGACTGATATAAATCAAAATGGGGTCCAAATAATTAAAAACCTGTCTAGAATATGAGTCTAAACCAATAATTTATTTCTGATGTCTCAGAATATTCACGCTGATCTCAAAGGACCAAAAGTAAAATATAAACTGCACTATGGTTGATGTACGGGGAGACGTTTTACGGCCGCCACACGGCACAACACCAGCTGCAGTGAAGGCAAATAAAAATCAAAAATGAGTTCCTTTAAGAGCAATGAAAACATTCATAAGAAAGAAGATGGGTCATACTACTTAGTTTCGGCTAATAAAGCCTCATCAGTGACCCATTAATGATCCTGCAAAGAAAGCCAGAGGAAACATACTGCAATTTTGCAGTAAAACCTGTAAAGGCAAATGTGGTGAATATTTCCATAAAGTCTCAGCCCCATTGAACATATGGTTTCTGAGATGATTTTTTAAGTATTTTTTCTATTTTTTTTTTCATTTTGGTTTCCATAGCAACCAGCAAAAAATTAGCAATAGGCCTAAAACCACATGGCAGATAGTAGATTGCATTAGGTACACTTTTATGAAAGTTTTGTCAAAATATCTGCAAAGGCTTGGCAGTTAATGCCATTTTTCAATTTTCCCCATTATAAGTCTATGGAAACTCTAAGTTGCCATAGCAACCAAACAAATCAGCTGATTTGCATTAAAAACACACACTTTCAATCCCCCAGTCCAAGGATGCCACAGATGAAATTCGGGCTCAATCCGCCCAGTGGCTTCAGAGGAGATGTCGTTTGAAAATGTTGACGTCATAGGACAACGACGACGGACAACTGCCTATCCTATAAGCTGCCCCGGAGCCTTCGGCTCTGGTGAGCTAAAAACACTTTTTTTTTACCTCTGACCTCTTAGTATGACCTTGACCTTGAAGGTACCGACCTGGGTCTAGCATGCAACACATCTTCTCATGGTGGTTAACATTTCTGCCAAGTAATTTCACAATCTATCCAGGAATAAGAAACTTGTTGACTGAACACTAAAAATGGCCCCTATTTGTCCTTTGACCTCTTAGTACGACCTTGACATTTAAGGTACCAAATTGGGTCATGCGCCCAACACATCGTCTCATGGTGGTTAACATTTCTGCCAAGCAATTTCAAAATACATCTAAAAATAAGAAAGTTATTGACCAAACACGAAAAAAGGGCCCAATTTTTTACCTCTGACCTCAATGTATGACCTTGACATTTGAGGTACCAAACTGAATCATGCATACAACACATTGTCTCATGATAGTTAACATTTCTGCTAAGTAACTTCAAATTCTATCTAAAAATAAGAAAGTTATTGACAAAACACAGAAAAGGCCCCTTTTTTACCTTTGACCTAAGCATGACCTTGACCTTTGAGGTACTAACCTGGGTCATGCACGCAACACATGGTCTTATGGTGGTTAACTTTTCTGCCAAGCAATTTCAAAATCCATCCAAAAATAAGTTATTGACCAAACACGAAAAAAAGGGCCCATTTTTTTTTACCTTTAACCTCAATGTATGACTGGCATTTGAGGTACCAAACTGAAACATGCATGCAACACATTGTCTCATGATAGTTAACATTTTAAGTAACTTCAAATTCTATCTAAAAATAAGAAAGTTATTGACAAAACACGAAAAAGGCCCCTTTTTGACCTTTGACCTCTAAGTATGACCTTGACCTTTGAGGAACCGACCAGCTTCATGCGCACCAAACATCGTCACATGGTTGTTGATATTTTTGCGAAGTAATTTTAAAATCCATCGGAAAATAAGAAATTTATTGACCGGACACGAGTTGCCCATACATACATATATACCGTCAAACTTCCAAGGGAGATAATTCAAAAAGTATAAATGTGAGAGTTATAGTTCTTAGGTACTGCATGTCGTCTAATACTGATTAATATTTATATGAAGTTTCGTGAAGATAGCTCGAACGTTTTTAAGTTATAGAGCGGACAGACGCCCGGGGAAAAAACAAGATGTCTCTCCTAAAAAAACATTTTCGGGGGGGAGACATAATAAGAAAATACACAAAATGAAGTTATTAATTAAATAGTCACTTGCCTCTGAGGGAGTTCGACCATCTACCAGACCATGGTAGCGGAAGTCAAATTGTGCACGTTCTTCCCATGATTTCCATGTTTTTTCACCGGTGTGATCGAACGACGTCTGGTAGACGTTTGGTTGACTGGTACACAGACCCTATATTTCTTAAATAGAAGCAGTCTAGACAAATGTGGGGTGCACACTTATGTCCGGAAATTGTCCGGGAAATGGGGGTTTGTGGTGCGTTTTCCTTAATTTCTCCACTTCGGGTGGCCAAAAATTAATAAAATTAGTATCAAATAAAATTTTAAGCTCCATTCTAAAAGATAAAATCAAAGTACTGAAAGTACTAATAGAAGGTGATGGTAGATAACTGTTAGTTTTTACATTGGGCCATTTCATTTCATTATCTTTTTTTTTTTTTGTTGTTGTTGTTGTTGTTGTTTTTTAATTTTTAAACAGTCAATGGTTTTGTATGATTGTAGTTACGCGAGGAGCAGACAAATGAAATGTCAAAAACAAAATTGAGGATCGAACGGTACATGTTGTGAATGCCTTCTTGTGTCAGTGAGAATAATTCTGGAGACAATTACATACATAGACTTTAGCAAACAAGATAATTTACTCAACACTCTGTACGTGCTAGCAAATGGCTTTCTTACACCAATATTCCGGGACACTGGCTGTTTTTTATCTGAGGCTTCGATCACAAGTTTAAAAGTTTGTTGGTTCCTATGTTTGTCAATTGGTCGACCCATCGAAACCTGGATTAAACAAGAGGGTTATGATGGCCTTGGAACGCTCACCTCATCCTTATTGTACAGATCAAGTGGTAGGTAATATCAGGTGGAGTGGATGGTTTGAGCCATTTTGGTTGAGAGTGACCAAAGGAACATTCCTGTGAAATTATTTCAAAATCAGTCTACCTATTTAGTAGAACATCACGTGAACAAGTCCGTGAAATGAAGACCCCTCTAAACCTCACTTCATATAGAGAACACTGGGGCTACGGGGTGGGGGTATACATTATTGTTCATATTTATTCTCAAAGACATAGGTTGTGGGCACTCGTTAGAACTGCATCATTAAGGCGGTTCTAACGATCACTCACAGCCTATGTTTTGAGCATTGTTAAGAAAAATACCACGGACTTTCATCAGAAAAAGAGCAATTTTGCGGATGTTATTGTTTGTTTGTATTGGAGTTTAGCGGCCCAGTCAACACTATTTAGGTCATTTTTGAGCCGGTCAGTTTACCTATACACACTTTCCTGGGCAGGCTTATACGTAAGCGGTTAACCAGTACAGTGCACATTCTTTCGCCAGAAACTGACAACTGCCCTTCTTGAATCAGCGGAAGGGAGAGAATGACCGTAGAAAAGATTTCATGATCAATCTCCACGAAAGAATGTTGCCGACCCCGGCGGGAGTCGAACCCGCGTCCTCCTGATCACCAGTCAGACGCGCATCCGACTGAGCCAACGAGGCCGGCTTTGCGGATGTTAAAAATGCACAATATCGCATGGGTGTGTTATCGTAATGAGAAGTCTTATTGTTTCGTTTGGTGTCTTTTGTGTTCAGTGGAGCGAAACTATTTTGAGCAACTTTGTCAGAGGGTCACCCATGGAACATTCCTTCCAAATTATTCTCTTTCTGCATGAGGATGAAGTCTTTTCAAAATTCCCTTCTAAAGAGCTGACTTATATGTTACTATCTGGACATTTTCCGAACATTGAGGGTCATGTCCTAATGCATGGAGATGAATTTGCTCAGAATCACGTGAACAGGTCCGAAAAACGACCACCCCACCCAAACCCCCTTTATACGGAGAAAACTGGGGTTTACGAGGGTATACATTGTTTTTCTTATTTCTGCTCCAAGACATAGGTTGTGGGTACTCGTTAGAACCGCCTTACTGGGGCGGTTCTAACGAGCATCCTCAACCTGTTTTGAACATTTTTATAAAAATATCATGGCTTTTCATCAGAAAACTAGCCGTTTTGGAGATGTGTAAAATGCTCTATGTCACAAGACTAAGTTATCGTAATGGTCTAACTTACAATGCCTCGCTGTGACAACTGGCGGGGGTTGTGGGGGCGTGGGGCCAAGAATTGTCACAAAATGCTAGACAAATGAGTCATTGGTTCCCTTTGACAATACACAGCTAACTTGTATGTAACTATCTGGACATAATTGTGGACATTGAGAGTCAGGTCCTAGTGCAACAGAAGGAAATGAAGAGGGTCAGTTTTACTAATACTGTCACATGGTGACAAAGGGTGTATGTGTGTGTGTGTGTGTGGGGGGGGGGGGGGGGTGGGTTATGTGTCAGTGGTTCCCTTTGACAATACAGAGCTGACTTGTATGTCACTGTCTAGGCACCTTGTGGACATTGAGGGTCAGGTCTTAGTGCAGCAGAAGGAGATTAACCGGCTCAGCCTTAACCCTATATAAAACCAGAGTGCTCCGGGCAGGTCCAGTTTTGACCCGGTGGGGTTATAATTTGGACAATCTTGGATAAAGGATCTAGAGGAAGTTTTATTCCAAATATCATAGACTTGGACCTTCTGGTTTCCGACGAGAAGGTATTTAAAGGTTTTCAGTACGTAAGTCTATGTGAAACCAGTGGGCCCTGAGGCGGGGCAACCTTTGACCCCAGGGCTATAATTTACACAGCATAGTAGAGGACAACCAGATGAAGCATCATACCAAATATCAAAGACCTGGGCCTTCTGGTTTCAGACAAGAAGCTTTTTAAAGGTTTTCCATATATAAGTCAATATAAAACCAGTGTACCCCAGGGCAGGGCCATTTTTGACCCAAGGGCTATAATTTGAACAATCCTGGTAGAGGTTTGCTAGCTGAATCTTCACACCAAATATGAAAGATCTGGGCCTTGCGTTTTCAGAGAAGTTTTTAAGGTTTTCCCTATATATCCCAATGTAAGACCAAAGGGCACCCGGGGGGTGAGGGGGGGGGGGGGGGGGGGGTGCAATTCTGGCACAAGGACTATAATTTGAAAATCTTGATATAGGTCCACAAGATGAAGCTTCATACCAAATATCAAATATCTGAGATCTGAGGCTTATGGTTTCAGACAAGAAGATTTTTGAAGATTTTCCCGCGAGATGTCTATGTAAAACCAGTGGACTACAGGGCGGGGGATTTTTGGTCACAGAGCTATAATTCTAACAATCTTGAAAGAGGTCCACTAGACGCAGCTTCATATCAAATATCAAATACCCCAGCCTCCTGGTTTCTGACAAGAAGATTTTCAAAAGGTTTCCCTATATTAGTCAATGTAAAACCATAGGGCCCCGGGGCGGGGGCATTTTTGTCCCCAGGGCTATAATTTGAAGTCGGAAAGTCCATTGGCTTCATAGTGTGGCAAGGCTTTAAATGCCATTTCATCACAATGTTAGGTAAGAGTCCAACGCAATTCGAAGCATGTCTATACAGTTTTGTTTATTTGTTTGATTTGATGTTTAACGCCCCGTCAACACTTTAAAGGTAATTTTGGGGACGTCGCTTCAATTTTGTTGGTTTTTTACCCGACATTGAGATGACATGACAACTCAGCCTCTGCCGCACAATGCAACTAATAGAGTTTATATGCATGGATGGTCCAACTCGCACTACTTTTCCTGGGCAGGCTTAGAATCGGAACCTTTAAGCTGTCTACCTGTACTCATGTTCGGTCGATTTCAGCTCTGCGTGGAAACAGCATGCAGCCCATTCTGTTTCCTCAAGCCCCAGTTGGCGGGGTCGTTATACAGTCTTGACGGGGACTTTAAACGTCAAATCAAACAAATCAAATACACCTCAGTAAAAAAGGGAAATATTCAGATACAGAAGAAGAGGAAACAAAGTCTGATAGTTTCTGACCTCGCCCCGACCCCACCCCCCCCCACACACACACACACAAAAAAGCACCCACCGCCGGGAATAAATATGTATAACCCCGTACTATAAACGTTAAGATTAAGGAGTATAAGTTTTAAAGTCATATTTTCCTGATGATTCACAGAAATATATATCCATGCAACAGTGAATCGGCCCCCGCCTATCGGGGCTTGAAGAAATATATGGCTGCACGATGCTTTCACGCAGGACTGAATCCGACCCGCACACGAGTACTGGTAAACCGCTTAGAGGATCTAAGCCTGCCCAGGCAAAGCGGTGCGCACGAGTCGGACCGTCCATGCTTATAAACCCTATTGGTTTCATTGGGCGAAAGGGCTGGAGATAACATTACATCTCAATGTCGGGTAAAAGTCCCACAAAATTGGAAGCAACGTCTCCAAAATGACCTTTACAGTGTTGACGGGGACGTTAAACCTCAAATCAAACAAATGCAACAGTGAAGGTAACTTCGCTCTATCCGCCGCCCCCCCGCCCATGGGGGCTTGAAGAAACATATGGGCTACATGATGCTTCCACGCAGAGCTGAAACTGGCCCGCACACTAGTTCTAGTATACCGCTTAGAGGATCTAAGCCTGTCCAGGAACCATGCTGATAAACCATATTGGTTTCATTGGGCGACAGGGCTTGAGTATTCATTTCATCTCAATATCGGGTAAAAGTCCCACAAAATTGGAAGAAACGTCTCCAAAATGACCTTTACAGTGCTGAGGGGGACGTTAAACCTCAAATCAAACAAACAAACAAACAAAACTTCGCTCTATCTGTAGTATAGCAAGTCGTAGTATTCCATTCATACTGTCAACTCATTCATTGAATTATTAATCCGCAATCTAGATTTTGAGCGAGTTCAGTTGACGTACTAGAGTTAACAAGAGTTGACTTGCTCCAAAACGCGCCGTGTAGAAATATTGCGACTGCTAGAGTTAGCTTGGTATGAGAGTTGGAAGCCTTGCCTAGTGACAACGAATAAGGTGGAAAGTGGAAAATTGTAAGTTGAATGCAATCCGAAAATCGATTATTTTCATCTTTTTGAAATTTTGGCCACGAGTTGGAATCAAAGCGCCAAAAGGCACTGAAATGACAGATTCTGTGAAAAAAATCAGATTTGCTTTCTTTAGTGATAAGGACAATGGCGCTGGAGTGTTGATTTTTAGTTTGGTTCACAAAACTGAGGTGAATCGGCTGTTATACACTTTCATCATCATTTTACTTGGACATTAAAAATAAAACAACATGCAAATGACTACCCAGCAGGCATACTTCCTTAGGGCAACGTCAAATCAACGTCATTGCAACGTCATGACGTTGCACAGACGTTGATGTGACGTCACAATTACGTCATGTGCCTGCTGGGATAGTTGCCAGTTTTATGAAAACACAAAGCGTAGCCGCAACTTTCTTGTAAAAGACTGAGATGTGTTTCGCGGGTCAGTCAAGAACCTGCCTTATGTCGTGCGCTACAATAAAGGAAAACCCTTTTTGTGCGATGTTTGAAGTTTTGCGGCATGTGACTAATTATTTATCACAACATTGTGCTTACATATTCAGTTATTTAGACCTATACAACAGAATTGGACAGTGATAACTGTTAGGAGTATATTATTGCTGGCTTGCTACCGTACGGTGAAGTTTCTAGCGTCACGTACTTCGCATATTATTAGGTCATGTAAGTGTTATGAGTCTGTACCCTTTCAGCCCTTTATAGCCAAGTACAGATACCTACAGGTGCAAACAGTGTAGAACCTGGTGGGATGGCTCATAATGATACATCGCATTCTGTTCTACATGGTTTGACATGCTGTTGACGACTATTGACTAGACATCCAATTTACATTTGTAGAATGGACACGTACAAATTCAGTGACTGAAGAGTGAACTTGAGAAACTCGTGGGTTGAAGGGGTAAAATCTTAACCTGGCCTGTAACTGTTGTGTGCGGTTCGGGACCAGACAAAGCGGCTAGCCCGATAATCAAAAATTAAATACAGCTTATTATACGGTCTATTTTCTTTATTTTTCGAAGTTTATCTAGATACTTAAATGGTGTGCACTGATTGTAGCTCTATACATATTGTTTTTTTTTTCTTTCCTAAAAATATGCAAAGGTACTTTAATGGCGTATTGATACAAATATAATTAATCATAACCCATTTTGTACTGAATGTAATATTATCACTTATCTGACGAAGATTTCATTTCGAAATCCCGGTTCAAAATTAAGGGGCGTCAGCTAGAAATATAGGAATTAATTTAGGAAAAAATGGGCTAACTTTCGACAACAGTGAAGCCCGTAGTGAAGGCCGTGGTTAGACGCCGCCTCCAAGATTCGTCAAAGACCCATTATGCGGTCGCTTGTATTAAAAAGGGAACTTTCCTTATGCATATTCAATTAACGTTTCCCCTTTTGTTTGTAATTTTAGAATGATTTTTTTTTGTATTTTGATTACAAATGAAACAAAACATGTAATCAAAATGCGGAAATAATGCCATGAGAAATTAGTTTCGAGACAGCGAGCATGAAAAGTCAAGAAACAACGGACTATTTGTGCGGAGTCATATTTCAAAAGTAGTGGAAGCCGGAAGTTCGGACGTTAAAATTGTAAACATGCAGCACGACGAAGAATGACAGAAGGAATCTGTCATTAAAAATCACGTCCAACTTGAAAACATTTTTATACTTTCTATTTACTCAAGGGCAAACGATGACATTTTCTTTACGTCAGTAGAGTTCTGAATCTGAATCGTTACTGGTGACGCATCAAATGATATTTGATGCTTCCTTTCGCTTCTAATTTGGGGATCGTGAAGTAGGGCGGTGGGGTGGGGGTGGGGGGGATAAAGTCATTGTACAACCCTGTACAAGAGTATGCCTACTGTCTCCCCTACTTTCCTTGAGTTAATTTTAGTTGGTCAACTGAACTCGCTCACAGCAAATTAGGTCATAACAAAGCTGCGAATCGAGACCAATTTGAACTCTAGGGTTAATTTTATGGTATTTTACTCTGAAGTTAGTTGTTTATGTAATTGGCTTCCTCAGTTTGACAATCTGCATATCATTTTCACTTATCAAATGATACATGCGCGTCTATTGATAAATATATGGAGGCTTACTTTTCTTGAAGCATAGGATTGATTCGTCATCGAGGGGCTGCGGTGTCGATTGGCATAAGAAGGTGAGACCTGAAAGGTCATCACCTTCTAATAAGTTTACATTCATTTCTTAATTAACCTATGATCACCCCCCTGCCGTCGTGTTTTTTGTTCTTGCTAGACAGAACTCCCAAACTCCCAAAGCAAGCTTGGTTGAACTCAAGTTAACTCTAGTAGTGCGGCACGAGCCATAACCCGCGTGTTTTGGTGTAACTATAGTTAACTCTAGAAAGTCAACCGAACTCGCTCTCAATAACTAGGCCAGGTCAGCTGCGAAACGAGACCAATTTCAAATCTAGATCAATTTTATGACATTTAAAACTGAAATTCATTGTTTGTGCATTTTGCATCCACAGTTTATTTATCAATCTGCATGTTATTTTCACATATCAAATGATACAGGCGCGTCTCTTCACTGATTTATGAGGACCTATTTTTCTTGAAACAGATGAGTGATGCGGTATCGAGGGAATTCTCTGAGTGTTGCCATAAAAAGGTGAGACCTGAAAGGTCATCACCTTCTAAAAATACCTTTTTCTTAACAATAAAGGAGTCAATTTTTTAAGTTAATTTGTCCGGGAAATTCTCGGACAAATCAACTTCAGAAATGGACCCTTAAACTGTTAAAATGAAAAAATATTGTTAGATAATATTTTAGAATGGAGCTTAAAATTTTATTTGATACAAATTATATTAATTTCTGACCAACCGAAGTGGAGATATTAGGGATAACTCACCACTACCCCCATTTCCCGGACAATTCCCAGACATTAGTGTTCGCACCTTTCGCTGCCATCTTTGTTACGTATGGTGTGACGTATCTACCAAAGTAACCCACACTTTAGTCTGGTTCGACCAGAGTGACGTCACACTTTCCCGCCATGCTACCAGAATGCTACCAGACTGAGTTTGATCACACTTTGGTTAACCACGGTACCTGATCGAACTACTTCTCTATAATATGGTTATATTTCTTACTAAGGGTAGTACTATTAGCATGATTAGTCATACTCCCATACATGAGAGTTCTGCGTTCCAGATGTTCATATTTTACATTAAAATGCTGATATTTATGTTTTTGTTATTCTTCGGAACGTGAACGTTCCATGCACATCTATAAAAAACAAATCTATAAATGAGTGCATGCGTACGTCTAATTTGTTGGTTTTTGTTTGATTTCAGAATCAGAATCAGAATTGTTACTGGTGACACATCAAATGACATTCATACACCAGGACCTGTGATGTAGGAAGTTAGTCCCTAGCTCTGACCAAATAGGTAAATCTAGCTATACAATCATCAGCACCTTCAGCTGTCGAAATACAGTCGAACCTGTGCTAACGGTCACCTCCGAATAACGGTCCCCTTATTACAACGGTCATTTTCAAACCCTCCCATCGAAATTCCCTAATAAATTAACTGGGAATAGCGGTCCACTGTGCACTACGGTCAACGGTCACGTTATTCAGTCCCAAACTGAGTTGCTGTCCTTGAATAACGGTCTATAATTGAATCCCTCACGCTCATGATTTCAGCTTTGAGGTAATTATCGCCATTGATTGGCATATAATTGGCCTGCTTGATTGGTGTTGCAGTCCTTAATACTGGCGATCTGGTCAAACATGTTACGGTTTGTGAGTGAGATGAATTGAATAAATCCATTGCATTCTGTTTTACACAAGAACTGAAGATAGTTTATTAGAAAAGTGAAGAAAAATTGACTAAACATTTTTTTTTTTAATTGGCGGACAATCCTAAAGACGGTAAAACTAGCCCAGTAAGTAAATCACAATACTTGCGGCACTGTCAATTCAGAGACAAGGCATCTGTGTATTTATTACGGTTCAAGTAAGACACTATTGTTAATCCCTGTCATATAATTGCCACCCTGCGGTGCGTGTCGATAAGGTGTGAAAATATGGTCAAGTCATGTCTCTAATTTGCGTTTATCCTCCAGTCATAAAATTTAATCCACAATCAATGTGAAAATGATTAAATCCTCCTCAGACAATTAGCTACATCTAACGGTATATGTTTGCATAATAAAAACGGACTACTTTACGATCTCATGAATGGTTATGTTTTGGCGCCAAATAGCAGACGCTCGGCGGGAAAAAACAAACGCTGTTGTTGGTTATTGACACGGAGGGATAATTCGGGAGCTATACAGCGCTGTTTTCTATCCACCTCTATTCACAACCGTTTAGCTATCGAGAAAAATATTTTTACCGGTTCCAAACATTTTTTATGAAAGATTTAAACACGTGTGGGGTTACTGGCGTCGGATGACGCAACAAATAAACATGTAAATTAAATGGAAAACAATATGCTTCTTCATCCAGTGACAGCTTGCTATTTAATCAATAAATGTAAGAATTTTTGGACACTGTCGGCCTGCTGGTAATTGTCAAACCTCCGAATAAAGGTCACCTGTGAATAACGGCCAAATTTGTCCTGTCCCATAGATGGCCTTTGTTCACAGGTTTGACTGTAATCGAATCTGGAAGGGCATTTCAATCTCTAATGGTTCTTGGGAAGAACAACTTTATAAATGTCAGTTCTTGCAGTAAGGGTCTGAAACGCCAAGGAATGGTGATTTCTAGTGTCTAGCTGTGGGAAAAAGGTCATCATTCTGTTGGGATGTTGGCAGCACCCTTTAGACCTTTGTATAAAAGGATTAGCCTACTGTCTTTTCTCCTTTTCTTGAGAGACTCCCATTTTAATCGTCCAAGTATTCCAGTCATGCTCTCAGTTTCAAAGCAGTAATTGTCTGTTACAAATCTAGCAGCTGTGTTCTGAACTTTCTCAATTTCATTGTCAAGGACCGCTCCACTGGGGTCCCAGATACAACTTACTCTAGACCATATTCCAAGACTGGGGGAACAAGACCTTTATATGCTGCCTCTTTTACATCCTGAGGGCATTGATGAAGATTTCGCCTCAGGAAACCAAGCGTTCTATTTGCCTTAGTACACATGTTGCTAATATGAGTATTGCACGACCCACAGAAAAAGCGACCGACTGAAGTCAGTTGATTTTCTAAGAGTGCCCTAAAATCACCGTGTCATTCTGTCATTCGGTCATTCTGTCTGTCTGTCCGTAACCCGTTTGTGAAAATTGGTGATAGTGACTTAACCGCTTGGAATATTTAAACAATTTTTGGCATACTGATAGATATCAATGAGATCTAACCAATGAACTTGCAAAATATTACATTCCATTTAGTACAGCCTCGCCGAGGCGAAAAATGTGAAAATTTTCGAACTGCTTCTCCTCGGAAACCATTGGGCCCATTGAAGTCAAATTTCATATGGAGCATCTATGGGATGGGGGAAACCAAAATTTGCTCATGGGGTCCAGGTCACATGACCAAAATGGCCGCCAAGTCATATATGGTCTGTCTGTCTGTATGTCCGTAATAAGTTTGTGAAAATTGGTGATAGTGACTTAACCGCTTGGAATATTTAAACAATTTTTGGCATACTGATAGATATCAATGAGATCTAACCAATGAACTTGCGAAATATTACATTCCATTTAGTATAGTCTCGCAGAGGCGAAAAATGTGAAAATTTTCGAACTGCTTCTCCTCGGAAATCGTTGGGCCGATTGAAGTCAAATTTCATATGGAGCCTCTATGAGATGGGGGAAACCAAAATTTGCTCATGGGGTCCAGGTCACATGACCAAAATGGCCGCCTAGCCATATATGGTAAAAATCCTTCAAAAATAGTCTTCTCCAGAACCGATGGGCAGATTTCCACGAAACTTGATAAATAGCATCTGGGACATAGGCCCATCATAAATTGCTAAAATGATGACCCTGGGTTGACCTTGACCTTCTTTGTGCCTAGGTCAAACTTTGACACATATGCTTTTGTATTGGAAAAGTGAGAATGCATTTTATCCTGCAAACGATTCAGAATACAATAAGTATAAGATATATTTTGCTCCTTACGATAAGGCGCATTTATTGGGGGAACCGTTTTAGGTCCAGGTCACATGACCAAAATGGCCACCATACCCATATATGGTAACACTCATAAAGCTAAAAGCATCCGGTGGGTCGTGCACTTCAGCTGAAGCACTGGTTCCATCTCAAGTTGTCTGAGATTGTCACTCCAAGGTATATAATGGAGTCCACATTCTCAAGGACTGTTCCCTCTTAGTTGTAAGACCCTCAACTTTATAAGATCTCTTCCTAGTTATCTGCACATAATATTGCATTTAACTGGCTGAAATCTCATGCCCCATTTTCGGGCCTAACATCCTTATCTATCTATGTCAGCCTGAAGTTTCAATGAGTCATCTGTATCTCTAATTTCCCAGTAACAAACACAGTCTTCGGGGAAGGAACAGTCTTATTTCTGAGTCAATGTCAGTGGAAATATCATTGATGTACAGGGACTCAGGGAGAACAAAAGTGGACCAAGTACGGTCCCTTTTTTGAAGAGTGGACAAATGTTTGCTTAAAGAGCCGTTCTTTGGGGATTTCACCCTTATTAAGAGACTGTTGAAACAAGTGTGCAAAAACTGGACCTACCGTAACTCATTTGCTAGTTCCTTCAGGACTCTAGGATGAAGCTCATCAGGTCCCAAGGCCTTACTGGGGTTTAAGCCTTGAAGTAACTTGACCACTCCTGCAGCTGTCACAACAATAGTATTCATGAATGGGGCCGATCTTCCAGTCAATGAAACCTCTGTGAACTCAGTTTTATTAAACACATTATTAAACTGACCAACTAGTTCCTCTGCCCTTTCAGAGTCTGATTCAGCAACCCCGTTCCCTCCTCTTTTAATAAGGGGCGGGATACCTTTCCTGTCTTTCTTCTGGCTATTGATATATCTGTAGAAGTCTCTGGGATTTGCCTTTGCATCACCTACCAAGTTATTCACAAATCATGCTGATTTTTTATATTAGTCTTGATTTCACGTCTCAAGTTTTCAAATTTTGTCTGGAGTTTACCACTTCCTGTCTCAGTGGCTCAGTCGGATGCGCGTCTGACTGGTGATCAGGAGGACGCGGGTTCGACTCCCGCCGGGGTCGGCAACATTCTTTCGTGGAGATTGATCATGAAATCTTTTCTACAGTCATTCTCTCCCTTCCGCTGATTCAAGAAGGGCAGTTGTCAGTTTCTGGCGAAAGAATGTGCACTGTACTGGTTAACCGCTTACGTATAAGCCTGCCCAGGAAAGTGTTGATAGGTAAACTTACCGGCTCAAAAATGACCTAAATAGTGTTGACTGGGCTGTTAAACTCCAATACAAACAAAGCCACTTCCTGTCTTTTTTTCATTTGCCTGAATCTTATTCCTTCTACAAATTTTTCTTCTTATCTCTGGAGTGATCCACGGAATAGAAGATACAGACCTACTAGTTTTTGAGGGGATATGATTTTTGGCCGAAGTATGAATGAAAGAAGTTATCAAATCAAAGTTCTCCTGTACAGACCGAGCATCTAAATGACCATTACAGTATTTCTCCTTTGCAAATCTGAGTGTATCCTTCCTCATAGTTTCATCGTCACCTTTATGATATGAGTACACCTTTCTCCGAGGTTTCTTTATTGGTGGGATGTGAATTTTTAAATATCCGGAGACAATATCGTGGTCACTTAGTTTATCTGGGAATGGATGTCTTCGAATTGTCCTGGCAAAGTCGTAAGGATCAGATCCAATGTGTTCTTATCAAGAGTGCGGAAGTTAACAATTTGTTCCAGGCCATGATCGTTCATAATGTCAATTAATATTTGTCCTTCGAACTGACTCAGCATTGTGACTTGTTTGCTGAGCCTGTCGGGCCAAGCAATGTCTCTGAAGTTGAGGTAACCTAGAACATGTACATGTACAGATATCGGATTTGAGGTTTAACATCCCCATCAACACTGTAACGGTCATTTTGGAGACGTTGCTTCCAATTTTGTGGGACTTTTACCCGACATTGAGATGAAATGACATCTCAAGCCCTGCCGCCCAATGAAACCAATAGGGTTTATTAGCATGGACGGTCCGCCTCGCATTCCTGGACAGGCTTAGATCCTCTATGCGGTTTACCAGTACTACATGTAGTGTGCGGGCCGGAGTCAGCCCTGCATTGAAGCATCATGCAGCCCATATATTTCTTCAAGCCCCTATGGGCGGGGGCCGATTTTTAACTTGTTGGACTAGATTAGTCAGAGTCATGATTGAAACGAAAAATGTTAAAGTGAAACATGGAGTTCACTATCTTATCCAGGGTGGGGGTAAAGGGAACAAGACAATTCATAAACAAGACAACTCATCGACACGGTTTTTGGAGACAATTCATTGACACAATTGAAGACAACTCATTGACACTTTTTGAAGACAACTCCTCGACACATTATTATGTTGAAATTATACACATGCTGATGATAAAATGAAGACAATGTTTTGAAAATAAAATGGTTATCTATTATCTATTATCACATTTATGATCAACATAACGAATATTGAATATATTAATTCAATATTTTGGCTTATTAATGACAATTAAGAGACCATTTTAACCGCATAGGATGGCTGGCGTAAAAAAAATTATGCATTCTATTTTAAAAACATGATATAAAAGAAAATGTATTGGGAACTTGGTCAAATATTATTCAAAACTTTCATAATTAAATAAAAAAGATGGAAAGTGAAGCTGGATATTCGTTTTTGTGAGTTACATGTACGGTTTTTATTTTTTACCCTTAATTACCAATGATTGCCAATTACCTTCAAACAAATGTGTCGGTGAATATTGTCTTCAAAAGGTATTGATGAGTTGTCTTCAATTGTGTTGATGAATTGTCTCCAAAAACTGTGTCGATGAGTAGTCTTGTCGATGAATTGTCTCAATTCCGGGGTAAAGATATCCCGGGAAATCTTTAAGACTTTACCCCCAGGGGTAAAGCTACCGTCAAGATAAACTGGGACACCGGTATAAACATGTATGCAAAGTTTGAGAAAAATCTGTGAGTTACTCAAGTTATCGATCGGAAATGGTGCAGACAGACACTCGACGGTATATCATAATACCACTCCACTATCGTGTGGTGGGGGTTCGTAGAAATACCGGAACACACCAAAACACCAGAACACACTGGTAAAACCGGGACACACTTGAAATTTTTAATTTTTCTTTTATTAGAAATATTATTTTTGACTTATTTGCATTGTTTTACTGTGTATGGTGTTGTTGAAAACATTTCTGATATAAAAAGCATAAATTAATTAATCTTAATTTATCTTAGTTCAGTGTTTTATCAAATGTGTCCCGGTCCTGTGGGTCTGAATATATACAAGTAATTATACTGAGCAGTTTATATTTAGATTTGCTCTCTCTGATATAACTCATTTGATGACCAAAAGAATACAGTTTGACAATTCTTCTAGCCACACAAAAAAATTGACATTTCAGGTGATCGTTAGAGAACCCCAACCTATGTATTGGTGCAGAAATAAGAAAAAATATCCCATGAAGTATGAAAGGCTGATGTTTTAATGATGTGTTACCGTAACTTGTGTCTGTGAGCAGATAGTGAAGACCCCAATCAGACTGCACAGTCCGATTTGGCTATTGTGTGCATGTTTGAAGACGCATTTTCCTTTGACACCCATTCCATTTAAGGTATGTGTAATACAAAATGAAAGGAAATGAGCCGGGGCACAGCATTTCCAACAACTTACATGTGCGCCCAGCGACTGCGCCTTTCTCTTGTTGCGGCCCTTAGCTATCCTTAGACCGCACAACGAAGATTCTGATGTACAGGCTGATCTGAGTCTTCGTTGGGCGCACGTCTTATTGTAGGTTTTGTCGTGCGCTGGCTCAAATAAAATGAAAACTATTGCATTTTAAGTTATAAAATGCATACACATTATATAATTAAATACATTGATTTAAAGCACCCCCCACCCCGATCATGCTGCATGGTGCTCCCGCGCAGAGCTGAAACGAGTACTGATAAACGACTTAGAATTATTAAGCCTTTCCAGTCAGTGTTGCGAATGGGACTGCCAAAATTGGTTTCAATGGGCGATGAGAAACATCTCCAATATAACCTGAGTAGTGTTTGTCGGGAACCCTAAATTTCAATTCAAACAAACAAACAAACATTAATAAAAATTTTAGTAAAACAAAGGAATAGCCTGTAACAGATGTCCTATAAAAAGGACATCTAAACAAAGACGGTAGTGCCCTATGTGTCGCCACTGAGCGCGGCATCTGATCTGGAACTAAAGTAGTCTACTTAAACAGGCTTAATTGGTTTAACTTATGTACCTCACATGACAGTATATAACTAACACTTTTCAGGACCACAATACTGCTAGAAAGCTTCCTTTATCGATATTTCCTTTTTATTTAACAATGACAATTTCTTTTTTTTATTTCTGCGCAAAACATAAATTACGGGGACTCTATAGAAACGCATCGACTTACTGTATCGATACCCACAATCTTTATTTTTGAAGAGAAATAAGAAAAATAACGTTTACCCTTAAAACACCCAGTTTTTCATGTACTATATAAAAGTGGGGTTACAGGGGGTCAAAATTATATAGGCGGGTTCGCGTGATGACATTGTTCATTCTGATCATTGATATTCCGCCCTTGATATTCCCTTTCGGGTTTAATGCAAACAAAACTATAATTTGAGCCCCTGCCCACTCGGGGCTTTGGGACAGAGCTAGGTGCGAATCTGACCGTCCTTGCATATAAAACTTCGGTTTCATTGGCGCTTGGCGGTAGGGCTTTAGAAATCATCTCATGAATATAGGTTAAAAACACCCAGAATTGAAAGAAATGTCTCCAAAATGAAACATAAAGTGTTCAGAATCAGTGTTGATGGGACGTTAATCCTCCAATAAAAAATGAAATACTATTAACTTATTACCACCGTAACAGTTATACCAGGTATAAATAACATTTTTTGACGTTAATATATTTCTTATAACTTTCTTATGCCTAACGCATCATGCCCATGACAAAAATATACTGGATCACAGTGCCATAAATTATTTGATGCGTAACTGGGCTCGGGTTTCTGTATGATTTGAGGTTTAACGTCCCCGTCAACACTGTAAAGGTCATTTATAAAGTATTATTTTGTTATATTTGGTCAATATAAGGCATATCAAATGTATATTATAGTATAATATTCCCCTTAAAAAAATTTATTAAGCCAATTGAGTGTGTTCCGGTAATTACCAATGTGTTCCGGTATTGCTACGAACCGTGTGGTGGGGTATAAAGAGGGGTCGGTCCACCACAGCATAGACAATTGGTCCGGTAATTGGGGCCCCATGAAACAGCAAAATACGAAACGACAGGTCATGTCATTCAACATGGACATTGGAAACATACCGCCTGTTCAAACATTATTGTCCCAGACACTGTCTGGCCACTAAGAACACAGCAGGCTTTGATGGAGTTCGACATTTCTTCAACGTTCCGATATATCTGTAAATTGACTTTATCAGAGTGCCGTGTGCAAATCGAAAGCGGTGTTACTAAACGCCGAAATCAAGACCGGGCTGGAAGCCATGGTGATACCCCAGTTTATTTCTAACGGTCTTATGACGTAGTGTTGTGTCGTGAGCTATCCAGAAACGCCGACCGGAAGGTGATGGTTTTTACCCACTTGGATATTACACAGAGCCCGGGAAGCGAGAAAAGCATGCAGAAGAGACCACGCTTCTCAGTCTAGATTGGCCACTCAAAGCAACAAGACCAGAGCCTCTGCCAGGGAGATTCTCAACCATTTACCCAGGTAAGACTTCTTCTCTTGTCCTGTCCCCAGTCCTGGTCCCACATACGGGCTATCAAAAATACATTATTTGGCGACGAGCGATAAAACGGAAGGGGGAATTCTCCGGTCATTTCGTTAGAGGTGTATTACTACTTCACGAGTTATCCTCGGATTCGTGAGGGACGGTGAACATGATACGCGGTCCACTTCGTTATTTTTTTAACGTTGGGGATTGTGAAGGGTTCAAATTTACTTCACGTTTTCGGACGTGGAGGACGGTGAACATGATACGCGGTTCCTTTTGTTTACAGAGGGAACTGTGAAGGGTTCAACTCTTGATAGCCTGACGGGTTGAAATTGTGGGCAGGGGAAGTTCAGAGGCATTTAGCTTCTTGGTTTGGCCTGTTTATTTTTTCAGCCAGTCAGTTTTGGGGACAACCGGTGAGTTTGGCATTTAGCTGAATGAACCAATTCTTAAGGCAGTCTTAAATTAATTTAAGTTTAGCTAATTGGATTGATTTTTGTTTGTCTTCTGCCAGTTTTTTCTTGGGGTAATTTTTAGTTTGGAAAAATTCTAAATTGTCCCTTGCCAGTTGGGGTTTAGTTTTGCCTGGTTGGGTGGCTGATTTTCTCCGTGGAATGGCAGAGGAATACCTGGTTGTCAAGAAAGAAGAAAAGGTAATCTCTGTGTTTTCTAAACCAAGATTTACATGTACTTTTCTTCGATTGTTCGCTGTATTTTATACGCGACCATTATTATAAAAGAAATCCCTAACCTGTATCATTGTGGTATTAATTCAAGAAACCTACGTAAAATCTTTGGCGTATTCTATACACAAAGTACTTTCTTGAATAAAATTGGTGACAAATAGCTGTCTGTATTTTTGAAGGGGTTGGTTGGTTGCAGACGAGAAAGGGTTGTTTTCTTGAGTTTTCTAAACCGAAAATAGTCCTTTTTCTTCAAATTTGTTGTATTGAAAAGAATTGGCAAACAGCCATATATTGAAAAAACATAGTTCTTACATTTTAGGAGTATTCTATACCCAAAATAGTTAAAAAGAACTGCTTATTACTTAAAAGAAGCCAGCCATCTATTAAAAAGCATTGTTCTAACGTTTTAGAAGTACGGTGCAGTCCGGTAACATTGCGCACATAAAGTTTTGATAGCTACATGTGATTTTGTTCATGCCACCACTCAATTTTCAGTCAACAACATTGCAGCATTTCCCTATCGACCAGCTGCAATGAAAATTGGCCTCTGAAGTTATTAATATACAGGACAAAGAATACTATGAAAAGGGATGCCCCCTTGAAATTGAACTACCAATTTTGTCGCCTAACATTGCGCACAATATGTTTGTTGAACAGTTTGAACATGAGGGTTGACTCATAAGTTGTTGATTCGTTCTTCTGCAATGTTGTCAGAAGCAGTAAGTTTAGAATCAAGGGAATAGCGACTTTGGCTAGTTTTAAACTCAGTCTTGACTTTTAAGAGTTCGTATTTTGAGAAAAATTGGGGGGTTCCGCGAGGCTATTTCATCTGCACGTGCAGGACATCTTTTTCGGGTTAAAGTTAAACTTAATGCCGATGCACTGAATATAGTGGAATTGATAATTAGGGATACAGTTTGTGAAAATGCGAATGCAGGGTGCGCAAAATAAACGGCCATGCAAAGTTACCGGACTCGACTAATATATTAGTAGATAACTGCTTATCACTTAAAAGACAGACTTTTCTAGGGTTTTCGCAGTATTCTATACGCGAAAATTATTGAAAAGTGTTATGCCTGTCGTAAAGCCAGAAAAAAAAAAAAAGGATAAATATTTTGGGAAAGAATCTCTGGAGTATTCTATACACAGAGGTTATTCTTGAAATATTTATATTACACTTTACAGAAGTTTGTATTTGTCACTCCTTGCACAAATAAGATCTAGCAAATGTTGAGGCAAAGATTATTGACCAGACAGATGGCTTGATGGAGCATTAGTCGTCTTCTAGATACACAGGCGCCGGACGACACCATCAGTCAAAGGATGAAGAAATGCTTTCACGTGAACAGAATTGATAGAAGAATGTAGTGGGCATGGCGTAGATTTCTAATCCCCATGACCCAGAACAGTAGTAGAGCAGTCATGTAGTTGATTTCTAATCCTCATGGCTAGGAAGAGTAGAGCACATTGGGTTGATTTCTAATCCCCATTGCCAAGAACAGTACAGCAGTCATGGGGTTGATTTTTAATCCTCATGGCTAGGAAGGAACAGAAGAGGACATGAATTGGATTTCAGAAAGAGTTTAAGAATTAACAGAAAGAAGTGACTGATCAGCCAGATGGTTCACCGGAGTGCTTGGAGTCTTCTAGACACATGCGCTTTGGTCGACATCATCATACAAGAATGAAAAAAAATAGTTTCATGTGAAAAAATAGTCTTTGGTCTCGCCGAAAGCAGATATGAAAATGGACTTGATAAGAAAAAAGATAGACCTCATGCCAGTGAATATGATTCCTACAGCCGTAAAAGACATTCATGGTCAAGATCACATGGTAGGAAGTGCGAAGAGTCCAGCAGTTTATGGTCATTGTCAAGAAGGCAAACCAGACCAGGGTTAAACTCCAGAGGTTAAAGGTCAAAACCAACCACTAGACGGCAGATTAAGCCAAGATTGGAGACACCTTCTAGAAGGCATAGATGGTCCAGCTCACCTTCAGGAAGACAGAAATTGTCAAGGTCACCTAGGCGGGAAGGTCAAGTTAACCATCAGGAAGACAGGAATTGTCAAGGACACCTAGGAGGCATGGAAGGTTGAGCTCCCCTTCAAGAAGACAGGAATTGTCAAGGTCACTTTCTAGAGGGCAAGAAAGGTCAAGAACGCCTTCAAGAAGGCATGTTGAGGAAATCACCTTCAAGGTCATGATGTCAAGGTCACCTTCAGGAGGGTAAGGAAGGTCAGTCACCTTCAAGAGGACGTGAAGCGTCAAGGTCCCCTTCAAGTAGGCATGGGATGTCAAGGACATCTAGAAGGCATAACATGTCAAGGACACATAGAAGGCATGACAGGTTGACTCTTCTAGAAGGCATGGCAGGCCAAGGTCACCATCAAGAAAGTATGACAGGTCAAGGTCACCAAGAAAGCATGAGAAGCAAGGTCATGCTCCAGATATGCAAGGTCAGGGTCGCATACAAGATCATACGCTCGACACCGGATGTCAAGGTCACCAAGGACATATTCAAGGTCGAGCGTGTCAGGACACTAATGCTAGTACTCCTAGGTCAAGGTCACCATGGCATACCGCACTGATGTGGGAAAAAGCGAGTGATGATAACATATCTCCTGAAGAGTCTTCTAGACACTCATGGAGAGAGAGGCGTGGTGATCTGAAACAGCTTCCAAAGAACATGAATTTGATGGAAATGTGTGCTGGAAGTTTTTCTGACAGACACAAGATTGAAAGCTGCTGGTCAGTTTTAAAATGGTTCGACAGAGAATGTTGTGATTACCTATATTGGTCTTTCGAGGGCAAAGCTTTGGATTTCTTCGCAATCACTGCAGGACTGGGAAGAGATTTGAGGATAGATTGGGAAACAGCAAGAATGAAATTCCAGCAATCATTTCAAGATGGGAAAGATCTTTGGAAGAACAGCTGACCAAGTTCTGACCCTTGCCACTGCCACATTTAGAGACCCGCCTGAAAAGCATCAGATGCAGGAGGCTATTTCAAAATTTTGTCAGGGATGTGCTGATGAATAGACAGCCAAGCAAGCTTGTTTTGAACATTCTAGAAGTATGGAGGCTGCTCTTAATGGAGTTAAACAACACCAGTGTAAATCCCAAGCTGTGGAAGGAAAGAGGCATTCCAATGGGTAAAGAAAAGATGTTTTCCGTTAACAGTCAGCTCACTAACAGAATCCCAGGAACAACGACTGACTGCTAATGGGATTGATGGACAAGATCTGAACGACAGAAGAATGAAACATCAAATGGAATGATCCACGTTGGTATTTTCAGATCATCGGTGGAAGAACCAATTGTCTAATGACTTCTACACTAAATTTTGAAATGGCGTGATGAAAATAGTTTCTTAAGTAGGCTTCTAGTCACTAAGAAAAGCTTCCACTTAAGTGCAAGGCAAGAAAATAGCAAGTAATTTGACAAATGCAAGCTATGACGGGCAAAACTAGTCAAAATAATGATGGCAAATAAGGCTTTTAAAACAACAAAGAAAATTTGTCCAAACCTAATGATACAGGACCCTTTATTTTGATATGTGAATGCTTCCAAACGTTTGCAAGTTTAAAATGGAGTAGAAAAAGTATAGGCTTTTAAATAGCAGTTTCTTTTTGCCTCCATTTTAAAGAAAGATGCAATTGAACGAATTGAAGAATTTAGCTGGAGTTGAAAGAGTATAGGCTTGTAAATAGCAGTTTCTCTTTGCCTCCATAAGAAAGACGCGCTTGAATGATAGATTTTAGCTGGAGTTGAAAGAGTATAGGCTTATAAATAGCAGTTTCTCTTTGCCTCCGTTAAAAACACATTTGAATGAACAGGAATGAGATTTTAGCAGAGTTCTCCCTAGGGTTTTGAAAATTGGAGTAAAAATGCAGTCCTCCAGAAAAAGTTGGAGTTTAACCATACTTTTAAAAAAGTTGGGAGTCAGAAATGAAAAAGTTGGAGTAAATTACTCCTAATTTGGAATTAACTAGAACTCTGTAAATTAGCCACAGTATTGTTTACCAGTTATCTTGGGTACTATCTTCTAGGCAAGATTTTGAAAAGGCTCATTCAAGTTTAACATGGTTTTTATTGTTCAGGGAGCTTCAAGGGTCAGCTAGCTCAATGGGTTGAGGGATTATCCCAATAAAGCTTAATATTAAAATACAGACAGTTAAGGAATTCAGATCCTCTGATGCCATGTGCAGCATACCGCACAGGAGTACTAGTAATCTACTTAGGGGGTCCGGGCCTGCCCGGACGGGGTAGTGCAAGTCTGACTGTCCATGCATATAGGCTATGCTGGTTTCCTTGGGCGGCAGGAATTGAGAAGTCATTTCATCTCTGGTAAGGATCGCGCAGGGTTAGGGGCGGCGTCTCCAGGGTGGCCTAGGCGGTGTTGATTGGGACGTTGGGTCTCGGGGTCAGGTAAACCGAAAATGTATCTATCTGACACACAAGCTGTAGTTTTGCCCTGCAGTGGTTGTCATTACTGCACCAGGCCAGATGGTTAATGGGTCAGGTTCACGGTAAATGTGGGTGGCTCCATTCAGGTACAATTAGCTGGGCAGGGAGGAAAAATAATGGGATATGCCATAAGGAGACAACCACAGAGATGAAAGACAAATTGTTACTAGAAGATGCACACGGATAAAGAATTACCCGGTAACCATTAGGTTTACTGATTACTTAAGTTCACTGGTTAACAAACTGTGCTGATGTTTTGGAAGTATCCACTAAGAATGAAGGAAAGATTGACTTTCTAGATCGCACAAATCCAGAAATGTGTCTTCTAGACGGCAGTCTATCCGCGGATTTCTGTAATAGTCCACTAAATGACATTGAGCTTCTAGTTCTGTCACGATTTCTGGACTTCTAGTTCGAAATCTGTTGGACTTAACAAGGTGGCCAGACAGCAAATTGAGTGTGTCTTCTTTGTCCGCTCAAGCTGTCAAATAACAAGCTAGACTCAACACAGCAGCTTGCAAGTGAGGCTTCTTCGTCTCCTTCAAGCCAGACAATAGACTGAGACTTCTAGTCTCGTCCAAGCCCGAAGTGTCAGTGGGACATCAGTCTCACTTGAGAAACGGTGGGACATCAGTCCCACTCAAGGATGAACCTGGCAGCTGGTGACAAGGCCTTCAAGATAAAGTGGGGAGGAGTGTTGTGTCGTGAGCTATCCAGAAACGCCGACCGGAAGGTGATGGTTTTTACCCACTTGGATATTACACAGAGCCCGGGAAGCGAGAAAAGCATGCAGAAGAGACCACGCTTCTCAGTCTAGATTGGCCACTCAAAGCAACAAGACCAGAGCCTCTGCCAGGGAGATTCTCAACCATTTACCCAGGTAAGACTTCTTCTCTTGTCCTGTCCCCAGTCCTGGTCCCACATACGGGCTATCAAAAATACATTAGTAGCTAGGAAAGCCCTACAGATTGGACTGCTCTTCATATATTTACGCAGTGAAAACTCGTTCGGAATAAACAGGAATATGCAGCGCCCGTCGATGTCTATTTATAAAGCGTTTCCAGATATCTATTTATAAAGCGTTTACCAAGAAAAAGAAACTGATTTCCTACTTTCACTTTCGTCCTTTTACGCAACCCCCCCCCCCCCCCCCCCCTCCCCTATTTGCAGACAAGAACCGTCAAGGGAATCGAGACAATTCATCGACAAGACCGACACGGTTTTTGGGGACAATTCATCGACACAATTGAAGACAACTCATCGACATCTTTTGAAGACAATTAATTCACCGACACATTTGTGTGAAAGTAATTGGCAATCATAGGTAATTGAGGGTAATTATCTGTGAGGGGTAAAAATACAAATACACATGTAAGATAAAAAATTGAGTAAAATAATAATCGTTATGTTTGTAACTGTATGGCACACGCCGATAGTTTGAGTAATGAAGTAATTGATTGTATGTCCATGGAATCCTGTTTTATATCAACTGGCACGTGCCCTCAAAATAAGTATGAAATAAATAAATAAATAAATAAACGAACGAAAGAAAAAATAGAAAGAAAGAAAGAATAAGATAATGTATAAGAATTAAACGAAAGAAAGAAACAAGACATATAATGTCTAAGAATGAATGAAAGAAAGAAAAATAGATTGGCAGACAGACCCACACACAGACAGACACACAGACAGATAGACAGACAGTTTAAGAACGCATATCAAGACTCACCAGTATTACATACATACATACATACATACATACATACATACATACATACATACATACATACATACATACATACATACATATGAACGGACGGACGTTCGGCCCCCGCCCATAGGGGCTTGGAGAAACATATGGGTTGCATGATGCTTCCACGCAGAGCTGAATCCGGCCCGCCAACTAGTACTGGTAAACCGCTTAGAGGACCTAAGCCTGTCTAGGAACCGCGGTGCGTGGATCTGCTGATAAACCCTATTGGTTTCATTGGGCGACAGGGCTTGAGATGTCATTTCATCTCAATGTCGGGTAAAAGTCCAACAAAATTGGAAGCAACAACTCCAAAATGACCTTTACAGTGTTGACGGGGACGTTAAACCTCAAATCAATCAAATACGGACGGACGGGCGGGCGGGCGGGCGGACGGACGGACGGACATAGGCAGGAATACTCGTACTACAGGAAAAAAAAGGAAAAAATCCACACTTATCTGTCACTTCTGTGACGTCACAGCCAGTCGCCTGTTTTCATACAGATAATAGCAGGAAATGTTTAGTGTTATGGGGCAGATAATGTGTTAAATACAGCGTAAACGGTGGAATTGCACGACCCGCAGAAAAAGCGACCGACTGAAGTCGGTTGATTTTCTAAGAGTGCCCTAAAATCACAGTGTCATTCGGTCAGTCTGTCAGTCTGTCTGTCCGTCCGTAACCCGTTTGTGAACATTGGTGATAGTGACTTAACCGCTTGGAATATTTTTAAACAATTTTTGGCATACTGATAGATATCAATGAGATCTAACCAATGAACTTGCGAAATATTACATTCCATTTAGTATAGCCTCGCCGAGGCGAAAAATATGAAAATTTTCGAACTGCTTCTCCTCGGAAACCGTTGGGCCGATTAAAGTCAAATTTCATATGGAGCCTCTATGGGATGGGGGAAACAAAAATTTGCTCATGGGGTCCAAGTCACATCACCAAAATGGCCGCCAAGCCATATATGGTTTGTCTGTCTGTCCGTCCGTAACCCGTTTGTGATAGTGACTTAACCGCTTGGAATATTTAAACAATTTTTGGCATACTGATAGATATCAATAAGATCTAACCAATGAACTTGCGAAATATTACATTCCATTTAGTATAGCCTCGCCGAGTCGAAAATTGTGAAAATTTTCGAACTGCTTCTCTTCGGAAACCGTTGGGCCGATTGAAGTCAAATTTCATATGGAGCCTCTATGGGATGGGGGAACCCAAAAATTTGCTCATGGGGTCCAGGTCACATGACCAAAATGGCCGCCAAGCCAAATATGGTAAAAACCCTTCAAAAATAGTCTTCTCCAGAACCACTGGGCAGATTTCCACGAAACTTGATAAGTAGCATCTGGGACATAGGCCCATCATAAATTGCTAAAATGGTGACCCTGGGTTGACCTTGGCCTTCTTTGTGCCTAGGTCAAACTTTGACACATATGCTTTTGTATTGGAAAATGAGAATGCATTTTATCCTGCAAATGATTCAGAATACAGTACTAAAGTATAAGATATATTTTTGCTCCTTACGTTAAGGCGCTTTTATTGGGGGAACCGTTTTAGGTCCAGGTCACATGACAAAAATGGCCGCCATACCCATATATGGTAACACTCATAAAGCTAAAAGCATCCGGCGGGTCGTGCACTTCAGCTGAAGAACTGGTTCTTTTAAACGTTTGGCGAAATCTAATGTAAGACAAGTAAAAAATTGCGACATGTTGGAGCAAAGGAGAAAGCGCTGCGGAAAACAACTTTTGTTACCTTTAATTGGGTTAAAAGGTTTCACAATTTTGAATGTCATGGGTAGGACCTAATACAAGAGAATAATTAGCCTTTTCCTTACTCATTCATTATAGGAAAGGTTTTCTAAGGCCATTCCCATTATTGACGGCAGTGCAAATCATACTTCGTTAGCAGGTCATAAAGAGCATTTCGCCGCAAATTAGCAACCGAATACTTTAGTAATTTCGAATGGCTTCAGAATTATCTCTGTGATATCTATCTACCACAAGTGAATGGCACATAACCCGATTGTTCGTAATTTTCCCCTCACAAGAAAAATACGATGGGGATATAGCATCACTGCCGTGCGTCCATGTGTGGCTGTGTCCGTGTGTCTGGAACCTTGTGAACAGGATTGAAGATAAAGCAATCATCGGAGAAGCATCAAACCTTCCACAAATGTTCCTCGTGGAGAGAGGATAAATCCGATTGATTTGCAAGGACAAGGGTGAAATGTCAAGGTCACAATGGACGTAACATAAAGAAACATTGTGAACAGGACAGAAGACAAGGCTACCATTATAGAAGCATCAAACCTTCCATAACTGTTTTCCATGGAGAGAGGATGAGCCCTATTGATTTTCAAGATCAAGAGTCAAATGTCAAGATCACAATGGACTTGACATTAAAAACCTTGTGTACAGGAAAGAAGACACAGCGATCATCACAGAAGCATCAAGCCTACCATAAATGTTCCCCATGGAGAGAGGATGCACCCTTTGGATTTTCAAGGTCAAGGGTCGAATGTCAATGTCACAATGGACTTGACATTAAAACATTGTGAACAGGATAGAAGACGAAGCTATTATCGTAGAAGCATCAAGCCTTCCACAAATGTTCCCCATGAGGAGAGGATGAACGCTATTGATTTTCAAGGTCAATGGTCAAATTTAAAGGTCACAATGGACTTGACATTTAAAACATTGTGAACATGATAGAGGACAAAATTATTATTATGGAAGCATCGAACCTTCCACAAATGTTCCTCACGGAGAGAGGATAAACACTATTCATTTCAATGTCAAGGTCACAATTGACTTTACATTAAAAATCGTGTGAACAGGATAGAAGACAAAGCTATCATCATAGAAACATCTAACATCCGGAAATATTCTCCATGGAAAGAGGATGATTGATTGAAAAGGCCAAGGGTCAACGGTCAAGTTCACAATCGACTTGAAATTAAAAAACTTTGTGAACAGGATATTAGACAAAGCAATCATCACAAAAGCATCCAACCTTCCACGAGAGAGGGTGAACCCTATTGATTTTCCAGGTCAAGCGTCAAGGGTCAATGTCACAACAGACTTGACATTAAAACATTGTGAACAGGATAGATTATAGAAGCATCAAACCTCCCACAAATGTTCCCCATGGAGAGAGAATGAACCCTACAGATTTTCAAGGTCAAGGGTCACGGCAAAATGGACGACAATAAAAACTTGTGAACAGGATAGAAGACAAAACAATCATCACAGAAGCATCAAACCCTCAAATATTCCCCTTGGAGAGAGGATGATCCCTATTGATTTTCATGGTCAAGGGTCAAATGTCTAGGTCACAATGGATTTGACATTAAAAACCTTGTGAACAGGATCGAAGACAGAGGCTATCATCATAGAAGCACCAAACCTTCCATAAATGTTTCCCATGGAGAGAGAATGAACCCAATTGATTTTCAAGGTCAATGGTCAAAGGTCAAGGTCACAATGGACTTGACGTTAAAACCCTTGTAAACAGGGAAGAAGACAGAGCAGTCATCAGAGAAGCATCAAACCTTCCACAAATGTTCCTAATGGAGAAGATGATCCCTTTTGGTTTTCAGGGTCAAAGGTCAAGGTCACAATGGATTTGTCATTAAAAACCTTGAGAACAGGATAGAAGACAAAGCAATCATCTTTGAATTGTGCAACCTTTCATAAATGTTCCCCATGGAGATAGGATGAACCCTATTGATTTTCAAGGTCAATGGTCAAATGTCAAGGTCAGTGGACTTGACATTAAAAACCCTGTGAACAGGATAGTAGACAAATCTATAATCATAAAAGCATCAAAGGTAATCTTATAATGCTTAATAGGTCTAACATACTCAGATTGGATTTAGATGATGAGTTTTATACAGTTGAGAGGGGATGCCTTGTTCCTTTTTATTTTCATGTACGTATATAATAATTTCTTGTTTCAAAAGCATCGTATCATAAACAAACCCTGTATGCAAAAAGAATGCAGGAAATCCTTTCGCCTAAAGCACCATGCGAAAAACACTGAAGTGTCCTATGCACTCTGAGGCGAGTGACTCTATATTGGCCTCCTGAGATGACCTTAGGAAACGTTGATTCTTCTCCATCGGTAAATCAGAATTCGGAATTATTACCGAGGATACGTCAGTCAGGACCTGTGAAGCTAGTCCCTGACTCTCACCAAAGAGGCAAATTTAGCTTCAGTATCCTCAGCACCTTCAGCTGTGGAAATGATCGAATCGGAAAGGGCAAACTACTCTGTAATGGTCTGATGTAAGAAAGATTCTTTGTAAAGGCCAGTTCTTGCACTAGGTGTCTGAAATGTCAACGTAAAGTGATTTCTACAGCGCCTATAGCTGGAGGAACAAGGTCATCTGCTGGAGTGGTGGCTGAACCCTTAGACCTTTGTATAATATTATGAGCCTACTGTTTCTTCTCGTATTCTTGAACGACTCCCATCATAGTTTTCCTTGTATTCCAGTCATACTCCCAGTTTCAAAGCAGTAATTGCTTGTTACAAATGTAGCAGCTCTGTTCTGAACTTTTTCAATTTCTTCATCGAGGATCACTCCCTTGGGGTCCCAGATACAACTGCCACATTCCAAGATTGGGCGAACTAGTCCTAATTATGCTGCCCCCCCCCCCCCCCCCTTTACACTTTTACATCCTGCAGACCTGGGGTAATTGTATTTTGTATTCTTATGCGAATACTATTGGAATACGTTTTCTGAGTATTCATGAAGTATTCTGTATTCATAGATTTTTTAGAATAAAAGTGTTTGTATTTGTATTCAAATACATTTCAAAAGCCATGTATTCATGAATAGTTTTACGAATACATTATGAATACTTTTGCTCTTTTCAGGACAAAAAATGATATAATACATTTATGTGAAAAAGTCCTTGATTGCTCATGTAGGAATTTCTGAAATTACTATTAGATGGGTTAATACAATACATAACAGAGATGCAAGAATATTAATTGATTCATTTGGTTGCTGTGATGCAAATAAAAGCTTTTAAGATGACAAACATTTTAGTATTATTAATATACTATTTTTAAAGTGACTGACATTATAATTTGTTGACTGGGAGAGGTGTGAAAAACAGAAGAAAATATACATCTGTTCTCTATTTCTAGTCTGTTCTCACAAAAATATCCATTTATCAATATAATGATGCTTTAGGCTGATTTGTGCTGATTGCATAAAATAATTTCTGCTACCCACTTATGTCCAATGAACTCTTCAAATTTATATAATTAGAAAGGTCCATTTCAATTTAAGAGACGTCTGCTTACTATTATAATTTTTACAAAATTTTATGATCTTTAGAAAGTACTGTACACTTTGATCAGACCCTATATTCTGTGGCATATGATCTTAATCTACATTGCCAAGGTCCCCTTTTAAGGGACTGTTGGCATTGATGTGTTAGTCTGTGAAGTTACCATATACAATACCTGTATGTCATCTTCCAATAGACGGCCTCAGGATATAGAGATAGGGGCAAGACCTAGTGTTTTCACAACTGAGCCATGCCTAAGCAAAATGTACAAATTACTCAGATTTATGTAGTTCCAAATACTGGTAAATTGATGAGTTTTTTTTTTTATAAGAACACGCTCCTGGTTGATAACATTTTAAAAATCATACACAAAAAAAAAAATATATATGTATGGGTAGTAAAATGAAAGTGAAGGCAATCTGAAAACTGAAATCTCAAAAGTAGAAATAGGGGCTAATGGGCAAACTGATTATTTTATTATGTGCTGGCTGCCTTTGACACATGTTTCTCACAAGAAACAGAACACAATAACGACCCGTATTTAGTTTCAGCAGTATATAAATTGATAATACGGAAACATGCCTGTAAAACAATGGAAACCATGATTGCTAAACGATTGACGGCCCATTTGGAAAACAAAGGGCACCTGGCTGACACTCAATCCGGTTTTAGACCCAACAGATCTACCACTGATCAATTAACCAGATTAGACTCTGAGATAAATATGGCCTTTATGGAAAATAAGATAGTAGCTGCCGTCTTTCTAGACCTGGAGAAAGCCTTTGACCTCATGTGGTCAACAGGAACCATCTGTAAACTGAAACAATTTGGCATAAACGGAAACATGCTCAAATGGATACACAATTTCCTCCACAATCGAAAAATTCAAGTAAGGGTGGGACAAGAAACATCAAATCAGCACAATTTAGAAAATGGCTGTCCCCAGGGCAGTGTTATTAGTCCCATCCTCTTCAATATAATCATGGTTTCACTAAAAGAGAATCTCGACCCTGAAGAAAGACTGCAGCTGTCGCAATTTGCAGACGATAGCGCAATATGGAGAAAACATTATTCACCCAGTTGCGCCGTAGATGCCCTTCAAAAAGCACTCAAAAAATCGAATTTTGGGCTGAGGCGTGGGGGTTTAAGGTGTCCAACACTAAAACTAAAGCCATACTTTTTAGACCTAAGAAAAATATCGACACCTCCAAATTCGATCTCCAACTTTTTGGCAAAAAACTTGAATTTGTGGACAATGTAAACTTTCTAGGGATGATCCTTGATAAAGCACTTAGATGGGATGAGCACATAAAACAGCTCATCCAGAAATGTAAGAAGGACCTAAACATTCTTCGTTTGGTCACGGGCACAACTTTTGGTGCCGATAAGAATACCCTTATCAACCTGTACAAAGCCCTCATCCTAAGTAAACTAGATTATGGCGCACAAGCCTATAACTCTGCCTCACAAGCCCAACTTAAAAAGCTCGACACAATACAAAACCAAGCCCTTCGCATTGCAACAAGGGCATTTATATCTACCCCGATTAATGCACTCGAAGTAGAATGTGGCATAAAACCACTCCATTTAAGAAGAGAGGAACTAATCCTAAAATATTGGGCACGTTCCTCGCCCTTGGGTAAAAATCTGCCTGTAAATGACCTCATTGGGGAACATGGGTGCCAAACTACTAAAAAGGCACACCAATACCGACCATATTCCGTCACAGTTCAGAAGCTCATAGCTGAGCTGAACATACCTAAGGATATCGAACCACCCCATTACAGAAACAAGTGTGACTTAAAGCACAACCCCCCCCCCCCTCCTGTGCAATCAAGGACATCATTGGGAAAAAAGGGGAAAATGACATAACATTTATGAAACAAACTAGTATAAACTATATAGAAGGGGAACATAGGGGTAGATTACAGATATATACAGATGGCAGCAAAGATATTGAAAAACAAACAGCAGGAGCAGCAGTTTCGGTCCCTGATGAAAACGTGAATATCGAACTCAAAACCAATCCGAGCCTGTCTATATTTACTATTGAACTGATAGCAATAGAACATGCCATTAAATGGATCATCGATAATAACATCCCGGAGGCAGTCATACTTACAGACTCCCTCAGCTCAATACAAGCCCTACAATCTGGCCAATCAAAAACAAGACCAGATAAAATAAACAAAATACTACTACTCTTAGACTCAGCCAAAGACAAAGGCAACAATATCTACCTGGAATGGATTCCTTCCCATGTAGATATCCCAGGTAATGAAATGGCAGACTCCAGTGCCAAATCAGCAATGACAAACGGTAAAAACGATCAGACCTTACCGACCAAAACAGAAATATACCCGGCAATTAACCAGGCCATTATGGCAAAATGGCAAAAATTATGGGACAACCCACAAAGTAAAGGTCGCTTCTACCATAGACTGGAACCTAAGGTTAAAAATACTTCTACCCATTACAGCGGTGGACGAGGGCATGACGCGGTTTACACGCGTTTGCGTCTGAACCACGGTGGGCTGGGTGCCCACTGTGTATTTAATCAAAACCACATCAAATGTAATAGATGTGATAAAGATGAACAAAATAACATCAAACATATCCTTTTTCACTGTGAAGGAAATATAGAACCCAGACAGGAATTAAAAGCTGCACTGTTTATATTGGGATACAACACTTTTGATGAACAAGATCTACTTAACCCCCCACGCAACATTATGCCTCAGATAGTCGAGGCAATCATTACATTTTTGAAAGACACCGAGTTATTCGATAAAATATAGACAGCTGCAGTATAAAAGAGTAACCATGTAATACTAATCCAAGTTTATTTCTCTTCCAGCGCTGGAATCCTTTCATGCAGCGATCATTAATACTGCATGTTTCTTTCTATTACAGACACAGCCTCCAATAACCACCTGGCCCCAACCCAATAACATCATATATCCTTGCCCCCAGGGACTCGAGGGGAGATTAGATCATAAAGCAATATGAATCTCTCAATCTAATTATGCTGGGCGTGGGACTAAGGTTTCTGGGTTTTGATCAGAGAGCCAACCAATGCTGCTAACGTTAGGTTACTGACTGCGGGAGGCAATCTGGTTCCCTGTGCCTTGTTCCATAACCAGTCTTTAATTACATGTAGATGCCCAGAACTGTGTTCAGGACATCCTGAATGCATTAGGTTTGCACATCCGCATATGCCAAAAGTGCTTGTATGTAGTTTGGCGTGTGCGGATTTGTGAACCTATATATTCCTGTTCCGGCGCACTGGTCGCTATGGCTGTGTGTGCCGGAAAGGGACTCATATTCATTGGTTCTCTCGATTTTGGCAGGCAGTTTCATCTGTGTGTCTGGGTCGGGAGAATCAACTGAAGTAGCATATGGGTTTCTCTCTGAACAAACCATTCAAATCAAAAATTGCGCCTGGTCGTGATCACGTGCTTGCTGGGGCATGGGCTGGTTGCAACCTAGGTGGGGGTTATCCCAATCAGACCGTGACCGCGTGTGCTTCTGGCCTGCGCCGTCGCGAACAGGTGAATTATTTTTACTAAGAATTTAAAAGTGCTGCTTATGCTGCCCAACCCATAGATATAGGCCCCATTCTCATATTTCTGCCTCTCCGTGCACCTGGGGGCCACGGGCTGGTGCCCCTGGGGACATGATTCCCCCACTTTGGGCGGACTGGCCGTTCCCGGGGCGGTGGCCCTGGGTCCCCGGTTGCATGGGTGCGGGGGGGGGGGGGGGGGGAACACAAAACCCACACATTCTTATACAGTGGTTACATAAGCACTGCTTCTACCCCTTACAGACCCTACCCTACATGACTTGGACTAGAACCGGTTGAACCGAAGCGGGGCGCTGTGGTTGCGGCTCATTTGCTTTGCACTTAGGAGTGCTCCGCCGACGCAACACATCGGTGATAGACAAATCTAAACTTAGGCTTATGTAACCCTAACCCTAACCCTAACCCTAGCCCTAACCCTAACCCTAACTCCAATACATACTAATCATAATTTCTTTTGCAGGTACATGGGGATCCTTGACGGGGAATCCCACCATACCTCGTGTAGGACAGCTACCGAGAAGTCATCAGCTGGGTGCCCAGAAGGCTGCCTCGTAGAGGCCCCCTTGGGGACACCCTCCTGATGAAAGCCAGAAATGTGCGAAGCGAAGACAGCACGCTGTCAGAACGGAGCATACATCTCTGGAGTAGGTCAAATACAGAACAATTTAATAGGCGGGGCAACGGTAATGACCAAATTTGATAGGGATTTGGACACAGGAAGACCCTTAAAAAAGCCTTTCAGACCGACCGTTCAAAACGAAATAAAAGCGAAATTGCACAATGGCTGGTTAGCCCATATTCGCCTTTGCCAAACCATATAACTTTTCACCACTAAAAGACACGCCTATGTGTAAACATTATAATTCTAACCACACTGATCCTGAACAAAATAGGGTTACAACACTACCACATACAATCAGTACTGATCCATATTGTATTACAATCCATATATCCCCAATACGATATCCTCCTTCACGGAGGATGAGATAATGATATGCAAATATGGCGGTCTGGTCCCAATTGACCCACTTACGAATTTATAAGAACTCGACATCCTACGTCGATGAAAGCATCACCTTTTCAGAAACTGGAAAGCTAAGAAGCAAAATAGGATTGACCTCCTTTCGCATCCTCCGCGATAGAAGTCAACAACTGCACACTGATTGGCTGAATTAACTACACACTAAGAGAAAAGCAACAACCAAAACACCAACATATGACATCCCAACGCGACGAAAGTAGGGGCCAGTAGTACATGGTACTACCAAGATTATCTTTGTAGAGACCTGGGGGGTAGCGACACAGCATAGGCGTGTTCTCAAGGTGGTAGAGCACGGGTACTAGGACATTTTGCAATAGCCGAAATTGGCTGGTCTAATAGTAACCCTTCCTGGCTCACTTTTGGCCGCCGTTCAAAATTCAAAATTACATGCATTATCACCCTTTAACAAGCACCGTGTCCCAGGCGTTTTCTCTACCACGGCAGGGGTGGGGGTAGAGTCTAATGGAAGCCAAAACCGATAATGCATGAGAAGCTTTTTTCCTCGGTCAGACAAGGGCTGTGTAATGACACATTTTGCAGCCGGAATTGGCAACGTGTCACCACATTCTAGAGCCCGACCATTGGTCTGCATCTGCATTCAAAATTCGAACCCCGCCAGAGGACTGCCCATTTTACAGGACAAACGCTTAACATTGGGTGCGTTCTGTGCCTACATGACATCTTGAGCGGGGGATGTGGGAGGTGGGATTGACCTACTTCTCACATCCTCCGCGAAAGAAGTCACCCGACTCCCAATTGGCTAGCTGATAACTGTCAAGCAGACAGGAGTCAGCATATTGGCAGCCTAGGGAAAAGAGCAGTACCTACAACTAATCCCAGATGGCGAACTGGGGGTATCCCCTATGTGCCCATGGCGCCCGGTTACCTTAAAAACATCTGTCAGTCAGTCAGACATGCCTATACAAATACATCCTAAATTTCAAAGGGGTAAGAATTATGTAGGTGTGCTTATGTGATGAAATCATTAGCTTAAAATTGTGATTGATAAATGTTCCAGACACTACCAATGGCCTGTTTCATACAAGATCCTGCACACATTCATTGATTGTGTCTTAAATTGTTCCAGAGAAAACAAAGAGATGTGTATCTGTCTATGACCTAACCATTACTACAGTCACCAGGTGTTTCTGTTTTGTATAATTCCTCCATTTACTGTATATATATATTTCCACTGATATAATTTTCATTTTGATAGAAATGTATTCAAAAGTATTCTAAAAGTATTTGAATACATTTGCAAAGTATTTGTATTTTCATTCGAATACATTCATAAAAAATGTATTTTTATTTGTATTCTGTATTCATGATATGCAAAGTATTTGTATTTGTATTCGAATACTTCTGAAAGTATTCGACCCCAGGCCTGACATCCTGAGGACACTTGTGAAGATTTCTTAGGTGTATCACGCCTCAATTTTATTAGATATCCGTAAATAATTATGGACAGCCATAATTCGAATTATGGATATCACAAATTCAATTTATGAATATCCATAAATAATTATGGATATCCATAAATCGAATACCTATAAATCAGGCTGGATTAATTCAGATAGATTTATGGATATCCATAATTGGGGACTATGGATATCCATACTTCGATTTGTGGATGTTATTTCAGATAGATTTGTGGATATCGAATAATTCGAATAATGGATATCAATAAATAAAAATATGGATATCCATTATTCCACTGTTTTATGGATATCCATATTTCGAATTAAGGATAACCATAATTCACTGCAAAAGCCTTTGTTTTCAGTCATTATTTATTGTATTTATTTGCAAAGAAGAATTATTGATATCCATAATTGTAATTATGGATATATATAAATGGACTGAATTATGGATATCACTAATTCGACTCAGTGATATCCATAATTCGAATTATGGATATCCATAATTAGATTTATGAGTATTCATAAGTCGAATTAATGATATCCATAAATCAGCCTGCTTAATGGATATCCATAATTCTAATTATAAATATCCATAATCGAATAATGGATATCTATAATTCGATTCATGCGTATCATTAATTCAGAGTGAATTATGGATAACCATTATTCGAATTATGGATATCATTAATTCGAATTATGGATATCCGTAAATAATTATGGATAACCATAATTCGAATTATGGATATCACTAATTCAATTTAACAATAAGTAACCAGCTATGTCGGAAATCACTGTAAATTTCACCCCTCCCAGACCCACACAAAAGCACTTTTTGGGTCGATTGTTAGCCAGTCGACCCAAAGTTACTAAGCACAGTGCTTTCATCGTTGGCGCACACCTATTCAAATATATTGGAAATTTTACCATAAAAAAAAAAAAATGAAAATTTTCAGGTAGAAATAAATTTGATATTTATCATATTTCTGTTCAAAACATAGATTGTGGGTACTCGTTAGGCGGTTCTTTCGGGCATCAACAATGTAGTTTTAATCAGAAATAACGGAAATCTACAATCTATTTTTAATCAGAAATTAGAAAACATAATGTGTACCATTGTTAAAAGTGGGCTTAATGTGGTCAAAATTATATAGGCGTGTTTTTTTTTTTTAAAAATGAAGGTAGCGGTAATTAATCAAAGCGCCAAAGGCACTGAAATGACAGATTCTATGAAAAAAACATAACACTGTGAAAACTTACAGAAAACCTTTCTAAAAAGAGCTTAAAATTTAGAAAGGTAGTTCTGCAAATTCCAATATATGATATGTTTGCAGATGTCTATAGACCGGTGGTATTATGAAACGCCATTCGATGATTCAAATTTTTGAAAGAAACTATTTACGTTTTCAAAACCAAACATTAAAATTCAAGTTTTAACAAAGCTACTGTCCATAAGTAACAGTTTTTGCCTGGTCGGTTGTGGACACCTCTACCCAAAGATACTCTATTGGAAAGAGATCGTGGAGAAAGGTTGGCTAGTCCAGTACATGAACTCCTTTGGCTTGAAGACATTTTTGAGTAAGAACAGCACTATGAGCCCGCTCGTAATCCTGCTGGATAAGATATCCAGGAGTCTGAGCGTATACAATTAAATGGAACCATGTGAGGCCGAAGCACTTGATTGATGTAGTCTCGGTGTTCAATCCACGTCTCAGCTATGATCTTGAATGTTCTTAATGACACTAAGCTGCGTTCGCTAACTACACGCAATAGCTCAACACACAATTACGCTTATTTCACCCGATATGTCATGCTCTAATACGCACGCGTCGCCTCGGCATACCTTACACCTATACGTCGAAACACCCGGAAACGACAACCGGCGTGATTCACGCTGAAGTGCGATTTGTCACTGAAACACATAATGTCAATCGCTTAGACGCCAATTTACGTATTTCGTGCACTAGCGTAAGTGTTCCGTACTGTGTCGACGCGTTAACTTTGATCACGACAAGGACGTCTAGCTCTCAAACGTGCATCGCATAAGGACGACGATCAGTGTCAGTGCTTATTAGTCGGTAGCTGAGACCCCTTGTTTATCTACAGGTACAGTGTAGCAGCTACCGGCGGAAATCTGTATCGCATATGCGTCTGACGGTCGAATCGATCTTGACGTACGGACGTCGGTCTTCCGCTACGTCGACGTCCACTAGCGTCTTCTGTATATAGGAAGATTTCTCTCCAATAGACGATAGATCACACACATGTGGCACCCAAAATCAGAGTCAACGTCATCCGCTTTCCGACCAGCTGCTAACTGTCCAGGGGCACGCTTACGATCCTTTAATGAAAAATGTTGCAATACGCTCTCACTAAATGCTTTTTTTTTTTTAGAACAAATTTCAGTTTCTTCTTTTCTAGGCACGACCTTACATTACACATCAAAAGTTTGATGCCCATAGGGGCTTGAAGAAATATATGGGCTGCACGATGCTTCCACGCAGAGCTGAATCCGGCCCGCACACTAGTACTGGTAAACCGCTTAGAGGATCTAAGCCTGTCTAGGAACCGCGGTGCGAGGCGGACCGTCCATGCTAATAAACCCTATTGGTTTCATTGGGCGACAGGGCTTGAGATGTTATTTCATCTCAATGTCGGGTAAAATTCCCACAAAATTGGAAGCAACGTCTCCAAAATGACCTTTACAGTGTTGACGGGGACGTTAAACCTCAAATCAAACAAATCCAAAGTTTGATTCTGAACATGTGGTTTCTCTCCGTACTGGTGTGAGGGTGGTGCACAGGATCGACGTGGCCGGACTGCTAACCAGACGTCACGGTTGATTGATTTAACCTTTTTAGCTTAAGTGCATGGTGCCTTAGCGTGTTGTAATCGTTTGGTTTCAGAATAAAAGCACTGAGAGTGTGGGGTGTAGGTTGGAGTAATAGGCTTGGGCTGAGATTTAAACTGTTTCATTTAACTCTGAAATTCCAAACAAATAGTGAAGATTATCATAAGAAGACGCGTTCGCAGCGTCTGATCTTGGTCTACACTGTTTGCCAAGCTCACCCTATGATTCCAGGATAACCCTCTTCCGCCTTATGGAATACCCCGATCTCACTGCGGATACTTTCTACAAGACAAAAAGTTATTTCTGACAAGTCAGTAATAGTCACGTAGACATTAGCACTGAAGCGCTTTTTAGAAGGTGATGACCTTTCAGGTCTCACCTTCTTATGGCAACACTCAGGGAATTCCCTTGATACGCATCACTCCTTTTTCAAGAAAAATAGGTCCTCATAAATCAGTGAAGAGATGCGCTTGCATCATTTGATATGTGAAAATAATATGCAGATTGAAATAAAAACTGTGGATGCAAAATACACAGAGTTTAATGTCATAAAATTGATCTAGATTTGAAATTGGTCTCGTTTCGCAGCTGACCTGGCCTAGTTATTAAGAGCGAGTTCGGTTGACTTTCTAGAGTTAACTATAGTTACACCAAAACACGGGGGTTATGGCTCGTGCCGCACTACTAGAGTTAACTTGAGTTCAATCAAGCTTGCTTTGGGATTTGGGAGTTCTGCCTAGCAAGAACAAAACCACGACGGCAGGGGGATAATAGTAGGTTAATTAAATGAATATAAACTTATTAGAAGGTGATGCCCTTTCAGGTCTCACCTTCTTATGTCAATCGACACTGGAGCCCACCTCGATGACGAATAACTCCTATGCTTCAAGAAAAATAAGTCTCCATATATTTATCAATAGACGCGCATGTATCATTTGATAAGTGAAAATGATGCTGATTGTCAAACTGAGGAAGCCAATTACACAAACAACTAACTTCAGAGTAAAATGCCATAAAATTAACCCTATGGTTCAAATTGGTCTCGATTCGCAGCTTTGTCATGACCTAGTTTGCTTTGAGCGAGTTCAGTTGACCAACTAAAGTTAACTCAAGAAAAGTAGGGGAGACAGTAGGCTTACTCTTGTACAAAATTGTATAATGACTGTATCAGCCCACGCTCCACTTTTCGATCCCACAATTAGAAGCGACAGGAAGCATCAAATTTCATTTTATGCGTCACCAGTAACGATTCAGATTCAGAACTCTACTGACGTCAAGAAAATGTCATCGTTTGCCCTCGGGTAAATCGAAAGTATAAAAATGTTTTCAAGTTGGACGTGATTTTTCCAACACGTGGCCAAAATTTCAAAAAGGTTGGAAATAATCGATTTTCGGATTGCATTTAACTTACAATTTTCCACCTTCCACCGTATTCGTTGTTACTAGGCAAGGCTTCCATCTCTCATACCAAGCTAACTCTCGCAGTCGCAATATTCCTACATGGCGCGTTTTCGAGCAAGTCAACTCTTGTTAACTCTAGTACGTCAACTGAACTCGCTCAAAATCTAGATCGCGGATTAATAATTCAATGAATGAGTTGACAGCATGAATGGAATACTACGACTTGCTATACTACAGATAGAGCGAAGTTTTGTTTGTTTGTTTGATTTGAGGTTAAACGTTCCCGTCAACACTGTAATGGTCATTTTGGACACGTTGCTTCCAATTTGGTGGGACTTTTACCCGACATTGAGATTAAATGACCTCTCAAGCCCTCTCGCCCAAATAGGGTTTATTAGCATGGAGGGTCTGCCTCGCACCGCGGTTCCTGGACAGGCTTAGATCCTCTAAGCGGTTTACCAGTACTAGTGTGCGGGCCGGATTCAGCATCATGCAGCCCATATATTTCTTCAAGCCTCCATGGGCGGGGCGGATAAAGAGAAGTTACCTTCACTGTTGCATTTGTTTGATTTGAGGTTTAACGTCCCCATCAACACTGTAAAGGTCATTTTGGAGACGTTGCTTCCAATTTTGTGGGACTTTTACCCGACTTTGAGATGAAATGACATCTCCAGGCCTTTCGCCAAATGAACTGAGCAATAGGGTTTATAAACATGGACGGTCAGACTCGTGCATACCGCTTTGCCTGGGTAGGCTTAGATCCTCTAAGCGGTTTACAAGTACTCGTGTGCGGGTCGGATTCAGCTCTGTGTGGAAGCATCATGCAGCCCATATATTTCTCCAAGCCCCGATGGTGGGTGGGGGGGGGTGGGTGGGGGGGGTGCGATTCACTGTTGCATGGATATATTTGTGAACCATCGGGAAAATATAACTATATAACTTAAACTCCTTTATCTTAACGTTTAAAGTACGGGATAATACACATTTTATTCCGGGCGGTGGGCGCTTGTTTTTTTTTTTTGTTTTTTTTTTTGAGCCGAGGTCAGAAAATATCAAATTTTGTTTCCTCTTCTTCTGTATCTGAATATTTCCCTTTTTTTACTGAGGTGTATTTGATTTGTTTAATTTGACCTTTAACGTCCCCGTCAAGACTGTATAACGGCCCCGCCCACCGGGGCTTGAGGAAACAGATTGGGCTGCATGATGCTTCCACGCAGAGCTGAAATCGACCGAGCACGAGTACTGGTAGACACCGTAAAGGTTCAGATTCTAAGCCTGTCCAGGAAAGGTGGTGCGTGTTGGACCACCCATGCATATAAGCTCTATTGGTTGCATTGTGCGGCAGAGGCTGAGTTGCCATTTCATCTCAATGTCGGGTAAAAGTCCGACACATTTGGAAGCGATGTCTCCAAAATGACCTATAAAGTGTTGACGGGGCGTTAAACCTCAAATCAAACAAACAAAACTGTATAGACGTGCTTCGAATTTCGTTGGACTCTTACCTAACATTGTGATGAAATGGCCTTGCCACACTATGAGCGAGTCCATTGGACTTTCCGACTTCAAAGCATAGCCCTTGGGCCAAAAATGCCCCCGCCCCGGGGCCCTTTGGTTTTATACTGACTTATACAGGGAAACCCTTTGAAAATCTTCTTGTCAGAAACCAGGAGGCTGAGGTGTTTGATAATTGATATGAAGCTGCGTCTAGTCGACCTCTATCAAGATTGTTAGAATTATAGCCCTCTGACCAAAAATGCCACCCCCACCCCCCCTGTAGCCCACTGGTTTTACATAGACATCTCGCGGGAAAATCTTCTTGTCTGAAACTATAAGCCTCAGATCTCAGATATTTGATATTTGGTATGTAACTTCGTCTTGTGAACCTATATCAAGATTTTCAAATTATAGTCCTTGTGCCAAAATCACCACGACCCCCCCCCCCCCCCCCCTCCCCCGGTGCCCTTTGCTCTTACATTGGGATATATAAGGAAAATCTTAAAACTTCTCTGTAGACGCAAGGCCCAGGTCTTTGATATTTGTGAAGATTTATCTAGCAGACCTCCACCAAGATTGTTCAAATTATAGCCCTTGGGTCAAAAATGGCCCTGCCCTGGGGCCCACTGGTTTTATGTTGACTTACATATGGAAAACCTTTAAAAAGCTTCTTATCTGAAACTAGAAGGCCGAGGTCTTTGATATTTGGTATAATGCTTCATCTGGTTGTCCTCTACTATGCTGTGTAAATTATAGCCCTTGGACCAAAGGTTGCCCCGCCTCAGGCCCCACCGGTTTTACATAGCCATATATGGAAAACCTTTAAAATGTTCTTCTGAAAAAAACCAAGGCCCAGGTCTTTGATATTTTGCTAGAAGTTTCATGCGGATGACCTCTACCAAGATTATTCAAATCAAAGCCCTGGAGTCAAAAATGGCCCCGCCCCAGGGCCCACTGGTTTCACAGACTTACGAACTGAAAACCTTTAAATACCTTCTCGTCTGAAACCAGAAGGCCCAAGTCTTTGATATTTGGAATGAAACTCCCTCTACCAAGATTGTCCAAACTATAGCCCCAGCGGGTCAAAACTGGACTTGCCTGGAGCCCACTGGTTTTATATAGGGTTAAGACTGAGCCGATTAATCTCCTTCTGCTGCACCCTCAATGTCCACAAGGTGCCTAGACAGTGACATACAAGTCAGCTCTGTATTGTCAAAGGGAACCACTGACACATAACCATCCTCCCTTTGTCACCATGTGACAGTATTAGTAAAACTAATTCATTTCCCTCTGTTGCACTAGGACCTGCCTGACTCTCGATGCCCACAATGTTCACAATATGTCCAGATAGTGACATACAAGTTAGCTCTGTATTGTCAAAGGGAACCAATGGCTGTCATCTTACGACAATTCTTGCCCCCCCCCCCCCCCCCCACCTCCCACCCCCGCCAATTCTGATGAAAAACCTTGATATTTTTTATACTAATGTTCAAAATTTAGGTTGAGGGTATTCGTTAGAACCGCCTCAGTAAGGCGTTTCTAACGAGTACCCAAAACCTATGTCTTGGAGCAGAAATAAGAAAAACAATGTATACCCTCGTAAACCCCAGTTTTCTCCATACAAAGTGGGTTGGGGTCATTTAACGGATTTGTTCACGTGATGATGAGCAAATTCATAACCATTCACTAGGACATGACCCTCAATAACCGGAAAATGTCCAGGTAGCAACATATAAGTCAGCTCTTTAGAAGGGAACTTTGAAAAGACTTCATCCTCATGCAGAAAGAAAATAATTTTGGAAGGAATGTTCCATGGGTGACCCTCTGACAAAGTTGCTCATAATAGTTTCGCTCCACTCAACATAAAAGCCACCAAACGAAACAATAAGACTTCTAATTACGATAACACACCCATGCGATAAAGTGCATTTTTAACAACCCCAAAATGGCTATGATATTTTTCTTAACAATGATCAAAACATAGGTTGTGGGTGCTTGTTAGAACCGCCTTAATGAGGCGGTTCTAACGAGTACCCACAACCTATGTCTTTGAGCAGAATTATGAAAAAAAATAATATATAAACCCCCACCCCCTAACCCCAGTTTGCTCTATATGAAGTGGGGTTTAGAGGGTTCTTCATTTCACGGACTTGTTCACGTGATGTAGTACTAAATAGGTAGACTGATTTTGAAATAATTTCACAGGAATGTTCCTTTGGTCACTCTCAACCAAAATGGCTCAAACCATCCACTCCACCTTATATTACCTACCACTTTATCTGTACAATAAGGATTAGGTGAGCGTTCCAGGGCCATTATGCCTCTCTTGTTTAATCCAGGTTTCACTGGGTCGACGGACGTCTTTCAAACACTTGACAATACATAGCAACCAACAAACTTTTAAACTTTTGATCGAAGCCTCCGATAAAAAACAGTCTGTGTCCCGGAATATTGGTGTTAGAAAGCCATTTGCTACTAGAACGTATAGTGTTGAGTAAATTATTATCCCCACGTCTTTTCGAAGAAAAAGTGGGGATATTGTTATCGCCTCCGTCCGTCTGTCCGTCCGGCTTTCTCCTCCTTAACCACTGGTCGGAATGTAACCAAATTTGGTACACAGCTTCCTTACATGATGAGGGCGTGTAACCTCACATTTATTTTTTGCCCCGTCCCCAGGGGCCTTGGGGAGGGCTCAAAAGGTCATATATCAATTAAATTCAATTTCAAAGTCAATTTTATAGATTTTAAAACCAAACTTTGCATCAGTAATGATTAATGATATATGTAACACATATTGGACGAGAGTTTGGCTGCGACCCCTGGGTCATGCCCAAGGGGTCGGACTGGGGGGGGGGGGGGCAGGGGGTCAAAATTCAAATTTTACCGAATATTGTCCTATGGAATATCAAATTGAAGGGGGTGATTAGTAAAATACAATACAAGTAAAATTTTGACCCTGGGGTCAGATTGGAGCCCTGGGGGAGGGGTCAAAGGGTAAAAAAATAAATTTTTGGAACATAGTCATGTGGCATATCAAATTGAAGGGCATGAATAGTAGAATATAATACAGGTAATATTTTGACCCTGGGGTCAAATTAGGGCCCAGGGTGAGGGGATTTTGGTACTTGGCCTCTATGTAGAAAGCGTGGGGATTTGCGATGGCGCGCCATCGACAGTATTCTTGTCTTGTTTGCTAGAGACTATGTATGTAATTGTCTCCAGAATTATTCTCATTGACACAAGAAGGGATTCACAACATGTAGCTTTCGATCCTCAATTTTGTTTTTGACATTTCATTTGTCTGCTCCTCGCGTTACTACAATCATATAAAAGCATGACTGTTTTAAAAATCAAAAAAGGTAATGAAATGAAATGGCCCAGTATAAAAACTAAAAGTTTTCTACCATCACCTTCTATTAGTACTTTCAGTACTTTGATTTATTATCAACTTCGGGTCGAATGCCAAACAATTAACCCAAACATAGCCGCGTCGTTTGTCAGTGTTGAGTACATGTAAGTGTTATCTGTAAAATCTGCACATGAATCAAATGTTGGATCTGGCAAACAATTGAAACTCAATTCAAAAGCCACACAAGACGGTGCTGGTCTTTTTTTTTACACTTTTTGTATTAGTTACTAACATCTTAAGTTTAAACGAATCAGTCCAAGTCCTCGTTCATGACCAGCCTGCATTTAGGGACAATCGGCATGAGTGTTGTCAGTGCTTTGATGTATTCACTGCCTTGAGTTTCTGGACTGCACTCTTCCATCACTGAAGTTGGGCTCGTCCATTCTGCTAAATATATGGCACCTAGAATTATATCACAGGATCTATCACTAAGTATCTATACCACATTCCAGGGTTGAAAGGGACAGCCTTGCTTTTCAGTTTCTCCACGCAAAGTCAATATTCACCTAAGTTGTAACTAACCTAAACTTGACCTCGAAAGTCAGAAAGAAAACCCATTAATATTCTTGTCTATAGCTGACCTAGTCCAACAGCAGGCTGGTCTTTAAGAATTAAATATTGACAGCACTGATAGAAAACGGTGTAAAACCTGAGCAGACGCCGCACTGATCTGGGTATACCCGTCGCATGATGCAGCTGATTCATATGAAATGCTGAATCGTCAAGTCGTCTGCTTCAAAAGTTTGTATTACGCTTACCAGATAACTAATACGCTTGTACAATTTGGATTACTGTGCCAAACCAGACTACATTTTGTGCGGACTCATATTTCTATGGCGGTCAAAGCAGGAAGAAAAAGCCTGAATTACTTTAAACGTGCAGCACAGCAAGAATAGACAGATGGAATCTGTCATTAAAAATCCAGAATGAATCAAAAATAGAATGCGAATGGCAAAAATTCAGATTGTAAATGTATACTTGAATGAAGCCGCAGATTAAAATTGTTAAAAAAGTGTTTTAATTTATCTATAACGCGAACTTCTGTAACGGACGATTCGCTTACATCAATGAAAAGTAAAGTTTCATGAATACATAGTCCGTGTCTCAAACTCATCACCAATGGCGCTGCGTTGGTACGCAGCGCAATAATGGAAGAAACACCGATATGCTGCCAGGTGTGAAATTAATTTCGCCAGTCCCAAGTGTTATTTTTTTTAGTTAAGTGCTCTTAAAGATATATTGTACATACGACCCAACAGGGTCCTCTCTCTCTCTCTCTCTCTCTCTCTCTCTCTCTCTCTCTCTCTCTCTCTCTCTCTCTCTCTCTCTCTGCGAGTGTGCCATGGCCTACATGTTGTTCTCTCTCTCTCTCTCTCTCTCTCTCTCTCTCTCTCTCTCTCTCTCTCTCTCTCTCTCTCTCTCTCTTAGCGTGAGCGTAGGTAAATAACAGTTTGTCGTTAAATAACTCCACGTCATCCGACCCGTAGTGTGTCAACAACGTCGTGTCTACACCAAACCAACATAAAAGAAATGCACTGAATTTGACTTTGCAACGTCGATGAAATAGAGGATCTTACATGAGTGTTCATGTATTATTGAATTTATTGAACGAGTTGAGTAAAAGGGATAAACTGCGAGGCTTTGCCGAGCATTTTATCCCTTTTCCTCAACGAGTTTAATAAATTCAATAATACATGAGCACGAATGCAAGATTCTATTTATCATATGACATTTAAAACGCATTTTATTCACGATTGTTTACAAAAAACGCCAATATTCCGCCATTAGTAAACGCGACGTCATTAAGGACGTCGTACATGTAACGTTACGGGACGTATCTATCTATTTTGCATATTTAATCCACTAGTGTATCGAAAATATTACATGGCGTTATTACACTCTCAGACGCGACGTTAAATGATAAACGTCAGAACGTTGCGTTGGCGATAATACGGCGTCGGACCCATCAAGACTCAGTGGGATGGGACGATGAAATTCAAAACAAACGTAGAACACCCTTTCAGGGCATGAGATTCGCAAGTGCAAGATTTTACAGTAAAATCTGGTGGATCTGTAGATTTGTTCAACGTGCCCAGCCCTTACATTAACACATTTGGTACCAGAAACCCCAAAATGGGTACCCTGGCAAACAGTGCAGACCCAGATCAGACGCCACAGAACGCGGCATCGGATCAGGGCCTACACTGTTTGCAAAAAGTCAAGCCAATTTCCAAACAAATTTTGAAGCACCCCTAAATTTTGAAATGGACTCCTGCTATATATAAGGAGAAAGATTCCATTTGGTACTAAAAGGGTGAATGGCCTATTAGCTTAGCTCTGTAATATCTGCTTGGATACAGGGATCAGTCAAATCTCTCTCTAATCGAACGGTTCGAACGGGTACCCATAATCTATGTTTTTGAGCAGAAATAAGATAAATAATGTATACCCCTGCAAACCCGAGTTTTACTGTAAAAAGGAGGGATTTATGGGGGTCAGTTTTATATAGGCGTGTTTTCGTGATGATTAGACAGATCGCTGGACATTTTAACTGCATCGATGGATGGACGGACGTAGTGACGGAAGGACGGACGGACAGACAGACAGATAGATAGATCTAAGTTCTGTCCGTATGTGATAGCTATACTTGGATAGCGAATAAAACTTATTTTGTAAATAAGCTTTCGTGAATAACGGTATCTTAAGCCATTTACATGAGTCATTCACGAAGAGATTTTCGTCAATTAAAACGGATCCAGGATAAATGAATTTCAGTAATAAAAGCAAAATATCATTCTTTCCTTCTCGAGGCACTATTTCAATGTAAACGGGTATATTTCTCTCTGAATATTGTTAGCATTTTGAGTTCCGCCTATACATTTGAACAGCGATGGCCGTTTCAACTGACGGCCAGTGTTTTGCGCATGTGCAAGTATGACGTCATAAACGGAATTCCTAAAACCTCCTATATATAGGAGCCCGTCATTTTACTAATAAATAGCATTATTAAAACAGCTGATAGGACCTACTTAATCCAACCGTGCAGGGTACCGTACATACGGTGCAACTCCTGCCAGTCTCATGGTCATTCCGCAGGGAAGTGCCCAAACAAAATAAAAGTCTGCCCCCACTGTAGCATGTGGCACTCCCATCACCAATGCCAAGTCAACTATAGATACAGGAAATGCCCAAACTGCGGGGGGCCACACGGTGCAGCTCACCCCCAGTGCCCTACCTTCCTCACATACAAAAGGAAGGTAGATACCCTTAACAGAATAACCAGGGAGGAATGGAACATTAGGCGTATACAGGAGTCCGTCGTTCATGTTGCACACCCATTAGACGATGCCCCCACTCATAACCCCACCCAAACACCTCCAACTATAACCCAGATGCAGACACGGCCCATAGCCAGCCCATCAGTACCAAATTATCCCATACCTAACCCTAATCCTAACCCTAGCCATACACCCAGCCATAACCAAACGTATGTTACAACAGAACAACTCATCACCATCCTCGTTGAGGTGATGAAATTGGATAAATTGACCCTAGCCCCAAAAGACAAAGCGAAAGCAGTGGGAAATATCGTCAGAACCCACACCCACATAAACCCACACCTGAGTACAAACATAACAGACACCCCGGCTAGACAAAAAACGCACTGCCATACAAATGCCACCAACAGGCGTATAGCAGCACTAAGAGCAGACAACCCAACTCCCATGGATACCTCAACACCCAACCCAACAAACCCGACCCCAAGCCCATAGACAATCCGAACCCCACCCACCAGACCCTATAAGGATATATAATGGCGGACTCCACTGCAAAACCACCCCCTCCACCAGCCTCCCGACTTGACGTTCTGCAGTGGAACTCCCGTAGCGCTGTCAATTTACATCAACTTAGAGCCTTTCTAGATGAAAAAACAATATCCCCCCACGCTATATGCCTACAAGAAACCTGGTTCAAAGATAATAAAAGAACCCCCACGATACCGACATTCAAACTTGCCGCCATCTCCAACAGACAGGAAAAAGGAGGAGGTGGCGTAGCCATTTATATGAAAGATAACATCCCATTCGAAAAGCTAGACCTAAATATCAATGACCCCACTTTTGAATCGTGCGCTGTCACCATCCATCTGAAAAACTGTAAAGTAGCCTTGATAAACTGTTACGACCCGACCCGCCCAGCAATAAAAACGCAACAAAAGAACTAGATAGACTAAGAAAACTTTTCGACCATATCCCGCACCAAAGCTACATACTTGTAGGTGACTTAAACGCCCATGACACGCTATGGAGCCCAAAGCAGAACCCAAGGGGGAAGGCACTATCACAGTTATTACTTGAATACGGGGCTACCATCCTCAATGATGGGGCACCAACCATGGCAGAAACTGAATCTTCACCTGACATCACCATAGCCACCCCAAACCTCTCAGCCCGCTCAGAATGGTATACCCTTGACAATTCCTGTGGTAGTGACCATCTCCCCATTTTGTCCAAATATAATGCCAAATACAACACCACGGGAGCAGCCGTTTCCCAAAAATGGAACCTAAACAAGGCCGACTGGGATCTCTTTAAAATTCTCTGCTCACAAAAATTAGAAATTAGTGACAACCAAAACATAGACGAAATTGCCAACCAGTTTACGTCCACCCTAAAAGAGATCTGTGACAGTACAATTCCAACGACCTCAGTTAAACATAAAAAACTACTCCCACCCTGGTGGAATCAAGATTGTAGGAAAGCCATAAATCAACGCGAGCAAGCGAGGAAGAAATACTTGAAAAATAGAACTTCCGAGCTTAAGAATAACTACAATAAAACTAAGGCACACGCTAGAACCACCCTACAAATAGCACAAAAACAAGGGTGGCAAGAAATAGTCAACAAACTTAACCATAAGACCACTAGTAAGAAAATGTGGTCTACTTTTAATAAATTTAGGGGTAAACCTACTGAAAAGATAAACTGTCTCAAAATTAACGGCCAGACCATAACTAATGATAGAGAGAAAGCAGACGCCCTTGCCAACCACTACCATAATATGTCGAAAACCTCCAACCAAGATCCTGCCTTCCAAACAATAAAAGAGACCGAGGAGAGAACCTTCAACCAATCTCTCCCTGACCTCTTCAACGATGACCGAAGAAGCAGTAACCTGAACTGCGACTTCACCCTATTTGAACTTAATGAGGCTCTGCAGAGTAAACGCAGCACAGCCCCAGGAGCGGACAAAATTCATTATGAAATGCTGAAACAGCTCCCACCAGATAGCAAACAAAAACTCTTAGACCTCATAAACACTTCCTGGCGTAGAGGAGAAGTCCCCACACAATGGAAACTAGCCACAACAATCCCAATAAAAAAACCACTCAAGGATAAGCTGGATCCACAATCATATCGACCCATCTCCCTCACCTCATGCACATGTAAAACTATGGAAACCATGATCGCCAAACGCCTCTCCAACTATCTAGAAGCTAATAATATCATCTCAGACAACCAATCAGGCTTCAGGCCTAACAGATCCACAACTGATCAACTTGTCCGACTGGAATCAGAAATAAACATGGCTTTCATGGAACACAAAATCCTAGTAGCGGTAGCCCTCGATCTTGAAAAGGCCTTTGACCTCATGTGGTCAACCGGCACCATAACCAAACTAAAGGAATACGGAATAAGCGGAAACATGCTAAAGTGGATCCATAGCTTTCTCAAGGATAGAAAAATTCAAACCCGAGTTGGGGACAATACCTCAGAGGAACTAATCCTGGAAAACGGCTGCCCCCAAGGCTCAGTACTAAGTCCCATACTCTTTAACGTAATTGTTAACACCCTTCACGAGGCCCTGAAACCACATAATAATATAGGCCTGTCACAGTTTGCCGATGATAGCGCGGTGTGGGGGAAACGCTCTACTCTAGAACTGGCGGTCAAAGACCTACAATTAGTTCTAAGAGAAATCGAAACCTGGGCACTAAGATGGGGATTCAAAGTATCAAACCTAAAGACGAAAGCAATCATATTCAGCAAACGACGAAATCTGAAGACCACTCAAAACAAACTATACCTCTTTGGTAGGGAAATAGAATGGGCCCAGAACATCAAATTTCTGGGCATGATCCTCGACAAACATCTGACTTGGAGAGATCACATTAAAGATCTCAAAGAAAGATGTGAAAAAGACCTGAACCTACTACGAGTAGTGTCAGGTACCACCTTTGGAGCTGATAAAAAGACACTCCTGACCCTATACAAAGCCCTTATTCTTAGTAAGCTAGACTATGGAGCCCAGGCTTACAACTCCGCGTCAGAGAATATCCTTAAAACTCTGAATATCATTCAAAACCACGCCCTCAGGATAGCAACAAGAGCATACCGATCTACCCCAATCAACGCACTAGAGGTAGAATGTGGACTTAAACCACTACATCTACGAAGGGAAGAACTCATACTAAAATACTGGGCTAGATCCTCCCCACTTGGCAAATCCCTCCCAGTGAATGATCTATTAACAGATCATGGTTGCTATTCATGTAAGAGAGCCAAGAACTACAACCCATATTGTAAGAAAGTCCGTGCCCTCTTGAAAGAGCACAACATACCCGATAAGATCCAGGCACCCAAGTACAGATCCAAATGGGATCTCAAACACAACACACCCTCCTGTTACCTCCATCAGGTCCTGGGGAGGAAAGAAGAAAATACAAATGAATACATGAAAAATAAAAGCCTCTCTTATGTTCGCACCAGCCATGCTGGGAAAACTCTAATCTACACAGATGGCAGTAAGGACCCCACAACAGGAAAAACCGGCGCCGCATTCGTTGTCCCAGAGAGAAATCTTCACGTACCGATTAAAACAAACCAACACCTCTCAGTATTCACAACTGAACTGATTGCCATTCACTGGGCCATCTCCTGGGCCATCACAGTTAAGACACCCAAAGCCACAGTACTCACGGACAGCCTTAGCGCTATCCAGGCCCTACAGTCAGGAAAATCCAAAACACGACCTGACCAAATTGACTCAATCCTGTCTAAACTAGATAAGGCAAAAAGAGAAGGGCAAGACATTGAAATCGACTGGATCCCATCCCACGTCGGCATCCCCGGTAATGAGGCGGCCGACAAAACAGCCAGATTAGCACTAGATATAGGTATTAAAGATTATACTCTCCCTTCAAAACGGGAGATCTATACAATCATAGACACCGCCATAACGAGAAAATGGCAAGCTCTATGGGATAGAAACCCAACCAACACCGGGAGGCATTACCAACTCCTCCAGCCCACAGTAGGTAAATCTGCCCACCAATTTAGCAACAACAGAAAATTAGACGTGGTGCTCTCCCGTTTGAGATTTAACCATAACGGCCTAAATGCCAACCTCGCTCAACTAGGAAACACAACGGGTCTATGCAGAAAATGCGATAACTATGAACTAGAAACAACACAACACATCTTGTTTGAATGTGTAACAAATGCCCATGCACGAGAAGAGATAAAATCTGAAATGTTCAAATTAGGATATGAATCGGTACACCTACAAGATCTCCTCGCTCCCCCCGAAAAACACTGCTCGGCCATAGCCGAGGTGGTTAAGAAATTCCTTAAAGACACAAATTACTGGGAAGTAATATAAGAAAAACAGCTTTTGTTACCCACACACCGCGCTTAGGCAACCATCACCTACCGTCAATCTGCACTTGGACCTGAGACGGGGGCGTCAAAGCGAGACACTGTGGTTGCGGCTCATTTGCTTTGCACTTATGGGTGCCCCGCCGAGGCTACCCCCCGTCAAAGGACAAACCAACGACCCTCCCATACCTTCAACATCATAACAGACCACGGGCAAGGGTGCATCATAAGAAAATCCCATAGCCCGAAAACTCCCACGGACATGCTTGAACCTGCGGTGACAAGCCGATTCGGGACACTGTGGTTGCGGCTCATGTGCTTTGCACTTATGAGTGTTCCGATGAGGTAACATGCCGCGGCAGGACAGGCAGCCCCCATGGGAAGGTAATTCTTCACAATAACCGCGCCACCCGTTAACTTGGTTTTGAACAAGTTACCCTAAGAGCCGGACCGTGCCTTTGTGGGGGGACCCCCCTCACAAGCCCGGCCCGCCCTGTGCACAGAATGGGAAGCCAAAATATGTGACGGATGGCGGGGTCATATTAGCACAAGCACAATATGCACTAATGACTTTTGTTTGTATTACAGGTACAGGTGGGACCCCGGGGGACAAGAAACTGGACACAACTACACTAATCCGAGCGCACACATGGGGTCCCAAAGCACTAATCCGACTTTTCTATTTCAGGAACGAGAGGAGGCTCGACGGAGCCCGTCAGGACAACATCCTGAGGGCACCTGGGAGAAAGCCCGTACTGGGCTCCCCCTAGGTACCAACAGAATGAAGTCCCCTGAAGTAGGCAAAGCGAAGGCATAAATACTGCCGGAACAGAGCATACAAAACGGGGACAGGTCACACGCTAAATATCTTTATAGGCGGGGCAACGGCAATATCCACCATTTGCTAGGTATTTGGAAATAGGAAGTCCCTTAAAAATGCCTTTTGGAAGACCATTCAAAAATAAAAATTAGCGGGATTGCAAAACGGCTGATTAGCCTCATCACTGCCTTTCCCAAACAAACACATACCTCCAAACACATCACGAAGACACACATGTCCAATTTTGAACCCCACTTGCATAGGCAGGTCTCCGTGATGAGAGCACGGGTACTAGGACTTTTCGCAATAGCCGGAATTGGCTGGTCTATTAGTCACCCATCCTGGCTCACTTTAGATGCCTGTTCAAAATTCAAAAATTTCATGCGTTATCACCCTTTAACAAGCATCGTGACCGAAGGCGTTTTCTTTGCCATGTCAGGGGTGGAGGCAGAGAATAATGGAAGCCAGAACTGATAATGTATGTTAGCTTTTTTCCTCGGCCAGACATTCGAAAACAGGGCTGTGCTCTGACACATTTGGCAGTCGAAATTGGCAACACGTCATCACATACTAGAGCCCGTCTTTGGTCTGATTCCTGCACTCAAAATTCTAAAATCGCTATAGAACTGTGTTTCTTAGGACAAACGGTGTACCTTGGGTGCGATTTGTGCCTTCCTCCGATTAAGAGTTCAGTACATTCCCATTGGTCAGCTGACACCTGTCGAATTGACAAGTGCCAGCACATTGGAGGCCCTGGGAAGAGCAGTTCATAAACTAATCCCATTTAGCGAGATGGGGGTAGCCCCTATGTGCTTTTAGCGCCCGGTTACCTTACAAAATCTATCAAGTCAAGTCAAGTCAAGTACTAATAAAATCATTTATTTTCATTTCTTCAAGATATTATGATAACCTCGCATTTGATAGAAAAATGTATCTGCTTCATTTTGGTACCAACTTTGTTGAAATGAAATAAATTTTAAAGTGGCCCAGATTGTAATGAATGCCACTAGGGTATTTCCCTATTAAGTCTTTGTATTTTACAACAAAAATGAAAAATAGCCTTAATTCAAAGGCTAAAAACTCATATTTGTTAAAATTTCTCCGTGCGCTATAACCTCTCATTAGAAAGATTTATTTAATATCTATTTTCATGTGGTAAAAATATTAGAAAATCAGTTTATTAAAAGTGGCCCACGGGTTGTAGAAAATAGCTATATTTGAAGATTCGGATCAAAAATGTGTAAAGATTACACAGACGCAGGACTTGTATACACAGGATATTAGAATGAATCGCAAAAGAAGTTATAAGAATTGAAAATCGGTATCAATATAGATAATATTATTGATAGAATAAGAAAGAAATATTTTGCTTTGAGAGGAAAAGAAATTCGCATCCATAATTAAAAACTTTGTTCTCATATTATAACTTATATATTTATTTTTATGTAAAATTATGTTTTTAATTAGCAACCTTTGGAAGCTTGATTTTAAGATTTGGTATAATTATATTTTCGCCTATGAAAGCTACAAACTGCTTAACTAGAAAACTTGAATGATACGATGTATATTCCCATCATTACGAAAACGCACCTATTCAAATACATTGTAAACTTCGCGGCCAACTTACAGCAATTTAAGAAAAAGTTTTTTTTTCTTAATTCTGTTCTTAATTATAAATTGAGAGTACTCGTTAGAATGACGATGATGACTCGTTAGAACAGTCAAACGTATGATTTTAAGCTCAAAAGTCCTTTATTTTCATCTCATTTCTGCTCAACATAAAGAATGTGGGTGCTTCTTAAAATCACATCACAGAGTCGGTTCTAACAAGTAACCACAATCTATGTTTTTAGCAGAAATAAGACAATTAATGTTTGTGAGGGTCAAAAACATTTCAGTTTTTGACGGTAAAATTTACAATCTACATTTGAATAGGCATGTTTATGTAATGCTTGTTAGATTTTACACCAGTCCTGTAGATGCAGTGTTTTATTTCAGGTGTTTAGAAAACTCTAATGTTCTTGATAAGTTATATATAATTTATATAATACGATGCATATGTTCATCATTACGAAGACAAGCCTAATCTAATACATTGTAAATTTCACGGCCAAAACCAGCAATTTTAAGGAAGAAATATGATATTTTTCTTGTTCATATAATTTGTGGGTACACATAAGAACTGCCTCTGCGATATTTTAGAGCAGAAATAATAATAAAAAAAAAAATGAGCACCCAGAATTTATGGTTCGTGCCTAAAAGTCATACATAAGAAGTAAGAATCTTTCGTCTGGATCGTGTCATTTTTCTATTATGAAGTCCAAACATTGTTGTTGTTTTTTTTCTTTGTCTCATTAATTAATATTCTCTGGGCATAGCCGAGATAAAATAATAAATTTATCTCATTTGTGCAATCGTTTCAGAAGCTGTGTTTATTTCATGCATTACTCCCTTAAATTACAATATATCAATCAATCAAATTTATTCACTTAAGCATATACAGCTCATCGTGATACAACATATATACATACAAACAAACAAGTGAAGAATGGCATGAAAGTGAATTACTGGATGGGTCAACATAAATATCATATCATCATATACGACACAGAACAGAACGGTACACACAGGTGTCATATAAGCATGATAAGATAAAGTAATAGAGAAATAAATGGCATAAATTATCAAATTCCAGGTGGAAGCTAATGCGTAATCAACGTCTCATCAGCGTCGCGGCAAGACGTTGCATCACCGCGACGCCAACCAGACGTCTAATGTCCGACAAGTTTGCTACGATATGAGTTGTTAAAATAGATGTTGGAAAAATCTTTCCACTCAAGTTTTTCTCTTATTTCGAGTCAATAGTTATTTAATCCGAAACCGGAGTACCCGGAGAAAAATCATAATAATAATGATAATAATAATAGCTTAAGGTGAACAGAGAATTACGACAACAAAATATAGTAGAAAAATTTGTTGCTGTAATGAGCCCGTTTCCGTATTACACTATCTTTCATTCATTGAATCATAGTGCGTAAAAACGTGTGAAAAAATAAGTAGGTCGCTTCTAACGGACCGTAACAAAACATGCTCTGCACGCGCATACTGCACGAGCGTATACAGTTGTAAATGTGTACAGACATGTTATCATCAGTCTACAAAATGGGAATATAATATGTTTTCTCCAGAGTGGTAAGTTGTGTATAAATTATTTGTATATTCATGTAAATTATTACTTCCAGAGTCTCTCTCTCTCTCTCTCTCTCTCTCTCTCTCTCTCTCTCTCTCTCTCTCTCTCTCTCTGTGGGAGCCAATGAAGTATAGCAAATCAAAGTAAACATGAACATATGCTATCAAAAGGCAGTATGTAGAAGCAGATTTATTTAATTTATTTATTTATTTATTTATTTATTCTGTGATGGTACGGTGTTTAAGCTAAGCAACAACTTTCATTGAGTTTCGTTGCTTATTAAGGTGTTTTGTTTGTATTTGAGTTTCACGGCCCAGTCAACACTATTAAGGTCATTTTTGAACCGGTCACTTTACCTATCCACACTTTTCCTGGACAGGCTTATACGTAAGCGGCTAACCAGTACAGTGCACATTCTTTCGCCAGAAACTGACAACTGTCCGATTGGATCAGCGGAAGGGAGAGAAAAAAAAAAGTAGAAAAGAAGAAAAAAAAACAGAAAGAAAATCAAGATCAATCTCCGCGAACGTATGTTGTCGACCCCGACAAGTATCGAACCAGCGACCTTCTAATCGACAGTCAGACGCGCAACCGACTGAGCTACCGATGCCGGCTATTTAAGATGTCAGTAACAAAAATGGTATGTGTGTGTGTGTGTGTGTGTGTGTGTGTGTGTGTGTGTGTGCTTTTTTACGTCCCACCAATATCTGTAGTCATACAGAAACACGGTTTAAAGCCTTATCCTAAGGTCTGGAGAAGCCCTGGATCGAACCTCGAACCTTGATTTATGTAACGGATTATGTAACCGTTAAACTTTTTCATAATTTTATTAGCATATTAGTAATTAGATGTTAGGGATTTGTACTATATTATGATCCAGAATGGTGTGACCTGGCCTTATTTATCAAACAAGGCCACGGGCAACACCATTTTTATAAGCTTTTGCATCTGTTCACGGTCCCATGAATCTGCCTTGTCGAAACGAAATACAAGGCAAGAATTCAAGGAGGGTGGACAGATGTTAAAAAGTTTCTGATGTGCTAAATAACATAATAATGATAATAATAATAATAATAATAATGATCGACAACACTACAAAGTAATTACACTTGCTAAAGAATTTCTATGTTTAAATGCTTGTATAATGTATCTTGCCAAATTTTTCAAATGTGTCAGATTTTCATTATTAAATAATTGTATCAATTTAAACATACTTGGACGGGTATAATAATATTTCTTAATATACATTTTTCTTATTGTAAAATATCGGGGACAAACAAGAATAAAATGTAGCTCGTCTTCAATTTCGTTCAGATTACAGTATAAGCATTTCCTATCTGTTCTTTCTATTTGTCTGTGCCTTCCTGTTTCAATATGAAGATTATGTGATGCTAACCTAACTTTTGAAATGGCTCTTCTGTGTTTGACATTTACAAGTTTTTCTAGATATGAGGAAATTATTATAGAAGGTTTTATTTCTTTATACCACTGTAGTGAACTTGACAATGACAACTTCTCATTCCATTCGGAAATATACTGATCTCTTATTCTTGTCCTCAAAATAGGTATAAACTTAATATCAAGTACAGAATCTGGATACAGCCAAACATCATGAAAACCTGATCTCTACAGTAGATCTTTAACATTCCTAACCCAATTCTTAACATTTTCATTCCTTACCAGTTCATCTAGAAGACAAGAGTACATTGTTTTAACAATACAATTATTATAATCACTTCGAGCAATTTTCAACCAGTATTTTATAATCCTGATATATCTATCCAAAAAAAGTGGGAATCTGCCAGTTTCGCCAGAGAGAGCAATATTGTTTGTACTCAATTTTACGCCAAGTATCCGTTTTAGGTATTTTCTATGGACCCTTTCACATCTATCAGCAGACGAAAACCCCCATACCTCACAACTGTAGTTCAAAATCGATTTAACGTAAGTGTCGAATAGCTGTAACAACATTTTAAATGGGATCTGAATTTGTCTTATGGTCGAGAATAATAAACCCATTGCCCTTACGGATTTATCCGCCAATATATGTATTGCTTTTTGAACGGACCCCCCGCAACTTACCACATACCCTAGATAATTAAATTCCTTTACAACCTCTACATTTTCTCCATAGAGAGTAAATGTTTCCTGTGGTATACGTCTGTTGCGTCTGTTGACACATCCCTAAGTGTCCGACAAAATTTTAATTTCTCGCAAAATTGTTGGAAACGGTGGGGAATGTTCAATTATGACATTTTAAGTGAAAATTTCGAAAAACATTTTTTTGGAAATATTCGAAATTTAACTTCAATTTTTTCTTGTCGGACATTTCGGGGTGCCCCATGCATCCCTAAGTGTCCGCCATCCCTAAATGTCCGACAACATGAAAATTGACTAAGAAAGCATTTTTATTGTTAATAATCAATCAATGATAAATAAAAAGACAAATTTAACGTTAAACCTATGTTAAAAATGTTCACCTTTGGAAATAAGCATTGCAATATATGGATCCGAATATACCGGCATCCTTAGATGTCCGCCAGCATGACAAAATCTTAGTTTCTCGGGAAGATGTCCGAAACGGTGGGGAATGATCAATTGTGACATTTTAAGTGAAAACTTCGCTTTTTTTCTCGAAAATATTCGAAATTTAACTTCATTTTTTTTCTTGTCGGACACTTAGGGATGACCCATGCATCCCTAAGTGTCCGCCATCCCTAAATGTCCGACAACATGAAAATTCACTAAGAAAGCATTTTTATTGTTAATAATCAATCAATGATAAATAAAAAGACAAATTTAACGTTAAACCTATGTTAAAAATGTTCACCTTTGGAAATAAGCATTGCAATATATGGATCCGAATATACCGGCATCCTTAGATGTCCGCCAGCATGACAAAATCTTAGTTTCTCGGGAAGATGTCCGAAACGGTGGGGAATGATCAATTGTGACATTTTAAGTGAAAACTTCGCTTTTTTTCTCGAAAATATTCGAAATTTAACTTCATTTTTTTTTCTTGTCGGACACTTAGGGATGACCCATGCATCCCTAAGTGTCCGCCATCCCTAAATGTCCGACAACATGAAAATTGACTAAGAAAGCATTTTTATTGTTAATAATCAATCAATGATAAATAAAAAGACAAATTCAACGTTAAACCTATGTTAAAAATGTTCACCTTTGGAAATAAGCATTGCAATATATGGATCCGAATATGTCCGCAATCTCTAGATGTCCACCAGCATGACAAGTAACTTGGAAAATAGTCCTTACCGCTAATAATGAATAATGATTTATAAAGAAAAAGGTAAAGTAATTAAACCTATGCTAAAAAAGAATACCTTCGGAAATAAGCATCTTGATAAGGGATCCCAATATGGTCATCCCTAAGTGTCCGCCATCCCTAAATGTACAACAACGTAAAAATTGGACGAGAACGCATGTTTTTTTGTTTATTAATTTTCAAATAATATTAAATAAAAAGACGTTAAATCCATGTTAAAAATTTTCACCTTCCGAAATAAGCATTAGAATATATGGATTCGAGTATGTCCGCAATCTCTAGAAGTCCGCCAGCATGACAAGTAACTAAGATCTTTTTTTTTTTTCTTCTTTTTTTTTCGCTAATTATCAATTATGATTATAAAAAAAATAGACATCAGAGTGGTTGGCAAATCCCCCGACCAAAAGGCAATATTGCCTTCAGAATTTTTTTTCACAAATAGAAAGCGCATTACACACATTCTCAACCATGTGAACAATTATGCCAAGTATTGTCAATAGATCTTGAAGGGTTTTGGAGTTATGGTGATCACGAGATAGTCATAGTATTTTATTGGAAGGGGATATAACTCTAAAACCATGGTACCAAGAGTTGTGGTTCTTGCGCATGACACGCCATCTCAACCTTGTCTACAATTATGCCAACTATCATAAATATACCTTGCAGAGTATAGGAGTTATGGCGATCACAAGATAGTCATTCTATTTTATTGAAAGGGAAGATAACTCAAAAACCATTCTTACGCATGACACGCCGTCTCAACCTTGTGTACAAGTATGCCAAGTATCACCAATATATCTCAAAGGGTATTTAAGTTATGGCCATCACAAGATTGCGTATACGGACGGACGCCAGGCTGATCGCTTTATCCCCCGAACCTTTTCGGTCGAGGGATAAAGACAAAAATATGTTATACCTGTGCTAAAAACATTAATTACACAAACGCCTACTTAAACATATTAAAAAATTTACCTGAAACAAAAAAAAAAAAAATGAAAAATTTCTGTTGAAAAAAAAGGATTTGTTTTTATTTCTGCTCTAAACAGATGTCGCGGGCACTTGTTCGAAACGCCTCGCCAAGACTGTACTAACTAGTACCAACGATCTATGTCGTAGAGCAGGAGTTAAGAAAATAATGTATAACCCAGCGAACACCACTTTTACTTTTTTAAATGTGGGGTTTAAGGGTAAAAATTTTAGGCGTGTTTTATGTGATGGAAAATAAGCATCTTAATAGCGGGTCCCAATTAATATGGTCACCCAAAATGTCTGCCAACCCAAAATGTCTGACAACATTAAAAAAAATGAGAAACATTTGTGAGATGCCAAGTTCTGCAACGGAAAACCATGTGGTTTTTCTCCAGGTACTCCGGTTTTCACCAATCTCTGATTAACGATCGGCTCGATATGAGTGAAATAATCTTGAATGGGCCAAAAAACCCAAAACCAAAGAAAAAAAATCTTTTTATCGTTAACAATCATAACACATACGATATAAGAGCCGGCGCATGACAAACTCTACAATTAGACCGGTGCGACCAAATCAACCTGTGCAATCATCCTCTATTACAATAGGGGGTGACAATGGGATGCGCATGCTGATCTGAATCTTCGCTGGTCGTTTAAGACTTCCTATTAGGTTTCGTCATGCGCTGGCTCATATGTAATAGACGAAATAACGTTACCATTTTATTACATGAGCCCGCGCATGAAAAAGTCTACAAGAAGGTTTGAGCGACCAGCGAAGACACAGAACAGACCCTTTTTTAGGGTTTACTGCATCTTCCACGTTCAAGAGACACAACTGACAAAGTTTAAATTATACGTTGTCATGGATGAGAGGCATCTCGCAATTCCTATGTAAGATCCTCGTATTGGTTTGTTGTGTGTAATATCAGTAGCTTATTTGCTAATAGACATCATCTTACCCCCCATCGACTGAATGATATACCTTAATATACATGAAATTCAGACTGAAATGTGTCACCTGGACCCGAATAAACAGCAAAAAAAAATTCACGCAGATGGCGTCAATGCGCTTTACCGTTTGTTCAGGTCTGGTGTAACTATAACATTTCTGTTTCAAACAAATAGTGTATATCTTGATAAGACGCCACGTTCAGCATCGTCTGATCTGGGTCTACACTGTTTGCTCATCCTGTCATTCCATGATAACCCTTTTAAGTCTTACGAAACACTCTGACATCACCGGCTATTTTCTATAAAAAGTGTTACTCTGTGATATTCACGTCGACTTTTAAAAGCAATAACGCTTTTCGTACTAATGGACAATCGACCCAAACAGAGCCATGTTATTGTCACTACCCTGATGTCCGAAGAGAGTCATAAGTAAACAACTGTTGGGCTTGGCAGACAGTGTAGAGTGGATAAGAGAGCTGACTCTTAGTCATTAGGTCTCTCACCGCCCTAGGTTCGAGCCTCGTTCGGGTCACGAGTGACGGAAGGTCAGGTGGTGTTTCCCGGGTACTCCGGTTTTTCGCCCACCTCTGATTAACGATAGGCTCGATATGAGTGAAATAATCTTGAAAGGGCCGTAAAATCCAAAACCGAAAATAAATTTAATCTTGCATTCGTGATCGTGTATTGTTGAATTTATTAGGCTCGTTGCGGGGAAAGGCATAAAATGATCGGCAAAGCCTCGCATGTTTTACTTGTTCCTAAACTCGTTTGATAAATTCAGTAATACATGAGCACTCGTTAGATTCTCTATGTATGCCACATGGAACTCCAGTTATAAATTATAGGTTTCACGTTTTAATTTGACTTTTCAAATTAATAATATTTGATTATTAATGATAAAATCAGCCGTTTTTTCATGTTAACGGCCACTTAGGTGTATATCAATCAAGATGCATATGTCCGAAGGTATTCTTTTTTAGCATAGGTTTAATTACTTCACCTTTTTCTTTATAAATCATTATTCATTATTAGCGGTAAGAACTATTTTCCAAGTTACTTGTCATGCTGGTGGACATCTAGAGATTGCGGACATATTCGGATCCATATATTGCAACGCTTATTTCCAACCCATGCATCCCTAAGTGTCCGACAAGAAAAAAAAATGAAGTTAAATTTCGAATATTTTCGAGAAAAAAAAGCGAAGTTTTCACTTAAAATGTCACAATTGATCATTCTCCACCGTTTCGGACATCTTCCCGAGAAAATAAGATCTTGTCATGCTGGCGGACATCTAAGGATGACGGTATATTCGGATCCATATATTGCAATGCTTATTTCCAAAGGTGAACATTTTTAACATAGGTTTAACGTTAAATTTGTCTTTTTATTTATCATTGATTGATTATTAACAATAAAAATGCTTTCTTAGTCAATTTTCATGTTGTCGGACATTTAGGGATGGCGGACACTTAGGGATGCATGGGGCACCCCGAAATGTCCGACAAGAAAAAAATTGAAGTTAAATTTCGAATATTTCCAAAAAAATTTTTTTCGAAATTTTCCCTTAAAATGTCATAATTGAACATTCCCCACCGTTTCCAACAATTTTGCGAGAAATTAAAATTTTTTCGGACACTTAGGGATGTCGGACGTTTAGGGATGCAACATACGTCCACCTTTCTGAAAAATTATGATTTTTGTTTTTTCAACATTAATGGTTAGTTTCCATTTATTACAATATGTTTCCAGTTGTGTCAATGACTTTTGTAATCCTTGCTTCGAGTCTGATATTAATACGGCATCATCAGCAAACAAGAGCAAATAAATTGTTATCTGATCAAGTGTTATACCACCCATAGTATTTGCCTGTAAAGATAGTTCGATATCGTTTATAAAAAGAGAAAATAAAAACGGAGACATAATCTCCCCCTGGAATAAACCAACATCAGAATTAAAGAAATCGGACAAACAAATAAGATGTCTTACACATGACTTAACCTTGGAATACATATTTCTCAAAAGTTTAATTATCTTGCCGTCTATACCATACTTTATCATTTTATACCATAAGCCATGTCTATAGACAGTGTCAAAAGCTCGTTTTAAGTCTATAAAAGCACAGTACAATTTTTGCTTCTTATTCAAATACATATTTATCAAATTTTGAAGAACAAATATAGCATCGACAGTACTATGGTCCGCTTTGAAACCAAACTGAGCATCCGTGCTTATTTCATTTTCGGTGGACCAATTAATAAGACGTCGATTAATTACAGAGGTAAACAATTTACCGAGACAGCTTATCAATGTAATGCCCCTGTAATTATTCGTATCGTCTGTTGAGCCCTTTTTATGTAATGGTATGATAATACCCTCCGTCCACCGCAAAGGAAAGCAGCCAGAATCTAACACTGTATTAAACAGTATTTCTAGCGGTTCAACAAGCAGATCACTGCATTCAATGAAGTACTCGTTCAATAGATCATCTCGTCCTGGACTTTTGTTACGCTTAATGTTTCTAATACCACGGATAATTTCGTCTTTCGTAATATGTTTATCTAGGTCGTCAAAGCTCGGCAAAGTTATGCAAAATATACAAGGTTGTCATTTTTAATTGTTTGGATTTTGGTTTCACGGCCCTTTCAAGATTATTTCACTCATATCGAGCCGATCGTTAATCAGAGGTGGGCGAAAACCGGAGTACCCGGAGAACACCACCTGACCGAGGCTCAAACTCACAGCGGGGAGAGGCCTAATGTTTAAGAGTCAGCACTCTTACCCACTAGGCCACGGAGGCCCGTCATTTTTAAATGCAAAATACATTTTAAATGTAAAATGCACAATGGTTCACCCGGAGTCTATGCTATGAAATTGACCGTTTATGTCACAAAACTCAACAATTATTGTTTTGTGTGTGGTGGTGGTGGGGGGGGGGGGGGGGGGGAGTGGGGGTGCGTGATATACCGCGCAAGACCATGTTAGTTTTATGGATTCTTTGATTGGTTGATTATCTTAATTACATAGAAAAAGTGAGGTTTACAATGACAAACCACAAACCATTTTTTTTTTACATTACATTAACCCTTATCCTGCTGTTCTCGACAACCTCTAACTTTGCAAACAGTGTAGATCCAGATCAGATTAGTTCTGAAGAAGCCATCTGATCAAGATCTACACTGTTTGTCAACCAGTTTGTGAATTTGAACGAAAACAGTATACAATGTAGTCTGATTGGCTGATAGTATAGATGTGACTTATTATATTATTCTCTTTGAACAGCCTCGTCGATGTGTTTCTACTGAGTATCCGCAATGTATGTAATGTGCTGAAATATTAAAATTATCAGGATTTTTTAAATCTGAAAGTTTCAATTTTAGGGTGGTAAATTTTTTAATATATTATAATATAATGTAGGTATAGGCTGCTTTCGTTGTGTCACAAACCCGCTTTCTTAATTCTGAAATGACTGAGGATGTTTCGGTGTATATTGAAAGAACGTTAGTACTGTTCGCATGGGGCGTCCGAGATATGTTTATCCAAAGTTTGTGATTGTTGTGCATTAACCCATTTTGTACCGAATTCCCCAAAACGGGTTATAGCAAAAAGTGCAGGCCCAGATCAGACGCCACCGAGCTCGGCTTTTGTTCAGGAACTACTGTTTGCAAAAAGTTCAGCCATTGTTTTTCAAATATATATTTAAAAAACACAACTTCACACCATTAAATTTTGAAATGGACTTGTTCTATACATAAGATTGACAATTCCGGTTGGTACAAAATGGGTTAAACCGATCTAGACGACGGAGCTTTAACATATCCCTGTGTAGGTAGAGTTGTTCACGTCAGAAATCAGACTTGAGTTTAAATGCCTTCTCAACACTTTTTGGTCATATCGAGCTGGTCAGTTTACCTATCTCCACTTTTCCTCGCCAGGCTTGTATTGAATACTGAGTATACTAGATAGATAGATAGATAGATAGATAGATAGATAGATAGATAGATAGATAGATAGATAGATAGATAGATAGATAGATAGATAGATAGATAGATAGATAGATAGATAGATAGATAGATAGATAGATAGATAGATAGATAGATAGATAGATAGATAGATAGATAGATAGATAGATAGATAGATAGATAGATAGATAGATAGATAGATAGATAGATAGATAGATAGATAGATAGATAGATAGATAGATAGATAGATAGATAGATAGATAGATAGATAGATAGATAGATAGATAGATAGATAGATAGATAGATAGATAGATAGATAGATAGATAGATAGATAGATAGATAGATAGATAGATAGATAGATAGATAGATAGATAGATAGATAGATAGATAGATAGATAGATAGATAGATAGATAGATAGATAGATAGATAGATAGATAGATAGATAGATAGATAGATAGATAGATAGATAGATAGATACGTAAGCGATTAACCAGTATGGCGCACATTCTATTGTTTGAAACTGACAGCTGCCCTTTTGAAACAGTTGAAGAAAGAGAATGAATGTAGAGAAGATTTCATGATCAATTTTCACGAAATCATACGCGCATGCGACTGAGCTACCGAGACCGGCTTCAGAAATAAGTCAACACCCATGTAAGTAAAATTAGGCCTTCATATATGGTTATTTAAAATGACTTTTCCATAACAAAGAAATAAAAAAAAAAAAAAAAGCCCCGACGTGATTTTAAAAAATATGGCATTGGCGACTAGCATAGACTCAGATCAGAGTGCAGTCTGATCAGAGCCTTTTGTAGTGCGGAAGCAATGCAATTCATAGAACCGTTATTGAATCAGCAAACATGCAGGCTGATCTTGTATTCACCTTAAAAACTACCACATTATTGGAAATCCTGTGTTGTGGCTGAATTCCAAACATACGCCGCCGCATCTACTAGGGCCTATGTTCGGATACATAATTATTTTATTTGTTTCCTACAAAACGGCGTAACAGTCCTCACTAGAATCTAGAGCTTTATTTGTTTGATTTGAGGTTTAACGCCCCCGTCAACACTGTAAAGGTCATTATGGAGACGTTGCTTCCAATTTTTGGGACTTTTACCCGACACCGAGATAAAATGACATCCCAAGCCCTGCCGCCCAATAAAAAAAACAATAGGGTTTATAAGCATTGGACGAGCCGACCTCGCACCGCTTTGCCTGGGCAGGCTTAGATCCTCTTAGCGGTTTACCAGTACTCGTGTGCGGGTCCGTTTCAGCTCTGCGTGGAAGCATCTTGCAGCCCATATATATCTTCAAGCCCCGCTTGTCATTACAATACGCTGAATTTCATTAATTAAATAAATTATTTTATATATATTGTCATCATTATTTACCGATGTCCACAATATAGAAAGGAACAAAATTACATGAATATACCCATGAAATAAAAAAAGAAGTATATATATTAATGTGATCTATTTTTATTTCCCTATAATTTTGGATTAACGGCCCGGCCAAGAATATTTCACTTATATCGAGGATAAAAAACCTGGTCATCCGTTAGCAAAACATGCCTTTTTTATATAAAATATCAGAATTTTTCATCTCGAAATTTTCGGTGGCAAAATTTACAATGTATATCCATACAAGTTTTAACAGGGCACTGGATAGAACACAGATTGGTTGTGTATTGTCACTCAAACTGGGACGTGTGAAACGAGGTCTCCGGACGTTAGCCCCCCAGGACGTTTGCCCCCCAATGACTTAATCTTAAAATGGACATTTGCCCCCCCCCCCCCAGTTGAAAATGCGACCCGGACATTTGCCCCCAGAGCTTATTTTTGGTATGGACATCTGCCCCCCAGTGCTTATTTTACAGGTGGACAATTGCCCCCCACTGCTTATTTCAGAAAGGGACATTTGCCCCCCAACCCGGCTAGACAAGTATTTTCATTACACAGACATGTATATAGCTACATAATTTACATGATAACGTTTTGGTTAAAGTTTTACAGCCCATTCAAGATCATTTCAATTTGTTCAAGAATTAACCATCAGTGTATCCAGTGTAAAAACCACTCAAGTATAGGCGTCTGACACTGGACCCTCAGTGAGGCAGAAACTCAATATATGGTTCTGTAGCTGACTTGCTTAACACTTATCCTGCTGAATAAATTAAGCATCTCCAATTGTTGACTATTAACCATCACATTCTTGGTATATTTTTGTTAACTTAACAAATTGCATGACAAACAGTATAGATCCCCATCAGATATGGCATCTGATCGGGATCCATACTGCTTTCTAACGTAAGGGTTGTCCATAACAGCAGGTTTTTATGGGATTCATATTTATATAGATGGAGTAATTTATTGCCTAACATTTTGTATTTCTGATGATAATAAACCAATAAATATATTGTTTTCCTCCTTTGTGTTAGCCCGGATCTATCTGGGGGGCAAATGTCCCTTTCTGAAATATGCAGTGGGGGGCAAATGTCCACCTGTAAAATAAGCACTGGGGGGCAGATGTCCATACCAAAAATAGGCTCTGGGGGGCAAATGTCCGGGTCGCATTTTCAACTGGGGGGCAATTGTCCATTTTTAGATTAAGTCATTGGGGGGCAAATGTCCTGGGGGGCAAATGTCCTGGAATCGTGAAACTGTTATTGCACACTATCAACACGAATGTAGGACAAAACGTCCCATGGACAAAACGTCCCATGCCATTTTTGACCAAGTGGACAAAACGTCCCACATCATTTTTGCAGGGTGGACAAAACGTCCCATATCATTTTGTCAGGGTGGACAAAACGTCCCACATCATTTTTTCAGGGTGGACAAAACGTCCCACACAGTTTTGACAGGGTGGACAAAACGTCCCATGCTATATTGACAGGGTGGACAAAACGTCCCATATTCTTGAGGTGGTGTTAGGGAGGTGGAAGGGTTTTGGAAGGGTATGTGACAATATAGAGTAAAAATTCACTATTAAGACCACCTTAAATTAAGACCAATTATGCTTTTAAAAGCATATTTAGAAGGTTTTAGGTACATTTTCTTTGTGTTTGTAGTGTCCAGTCTGCACTAGTTGAAGCCCACCCTTGGAACTGTTCAAAAGTGGTCTTTTAGGCCACTACTGAACAGTCCCAAAGGTGGTCTTAATATATGAATTTTACTGTACTAACATGAACACTACAAAAATGAATGTGGAAATATAGTTAGAGGCTTTTATTTACAAAACATGAATATGCAAACACAATCATTAAAGAGCACATGGTTAAGAGCACATTTTTTACATAAAAGAATTTTTTTTATGATAGCACATATAAAATAATGTGTACACCTTATCTTACTCTGTTGAAAAAAAAATAATATCAGTGGGTAATTGGCAAACAGTGCAGACCAAGATCAGATGCCTCAGAACACGAGGTCTTATCAGGGCCTACACTGTTTGCAAAACTATAAGCCACATTCCAAATTAATTTTAAACAAAACACAACCTGATATCCCTATCTGAAACACAGTTTTCACCTATTATTTCATTACTGGATATATCTGGTATAAAAATACTAAAAGGTATCTTGTATAAAATACTGAAAACATCACGAAAAACATGCCTTTATAATTTTGACCCCCTTAAAATCCACTATACAAGTATGCCTGGAACTACTGGAACTACTGATCATGCCAAATATAATCCTAATGGGTTGAAGGTCCATAAAACCCCTAAGCACACAATAATAAAAAAAAGTTATTACAAGTAATTATGCCCTTTTCACTTTAATCTAACAAAGGCTTTTTCTTTGATTAGCTGCTAATTACAGAATTAAATTGTTGATAGGAAAATGTATAACTTTTGAAAATTCTGATTGACTTTTGTGAAGGGTCTTTATAATCTGTATGATGAAAATTAATGGTGATGATCAAAGTGATCATAATTGAACAAACAATATTAAGTCAGTTCAATGAATTTAATCTAAGGTTGTAATTTTCTTATTCATTGTTAGAATTTTTGCATTGATGATTTCACTGTTATACATTTTTTCACCTTTTGTACATGTGCAGTACTACCTGCCTGTTGCAATAATTTCTCCATGAGCACCAAAATAGCTTTGACAGTATTGCAATCTACAGTTTTCAACACATGTATATACAGACTGATTTTCCAAAATCAGTAATTGTGCATGTGGAGGAGTGGGGGGATATTGTCAGCCTTTACAAAAAGAGGGGATTTTGTCCGGGGGTGGGGGGATTATGTTTGGGGCGTCTGATCAGGGCCTACATTATTTGCAAAAAGTTCAAATAAATTTAAAAGAAAACACCCCTTAATTTCAAAATGGACTCCTGTCATATATAAGGAGGATGAATCCATTTGGTATAACAAGGGGAATATAATGGTCCTAATTTGCTCACCTGAAATAAGAGATATACATGTGGGTCCCATGGTGGGGTGAAATGCATGACACTAGAGGTCAATTACATCATTTCAACAAACAACAATTAGTCATTTATTAGATAGATTAGATTAGATAGATTAGATTATGTGTAATGGTTCCCTTTGAATTGAATATGGGACGTTTTGTCCACCCTGTCTGAATAGCATGGGACGTTTTGTCCACCCTGTCAAAACCGTGTGGGACGTTTTGTCCACCCTGTCAAAATCTTGTGGGACGTTTTGTCCACCCTGCAAAAATGATGTGGGACGTTTTGTCCACCCTGACAAAATGATGTGGGACGTTTTGTCCACCTGGTCAAAAATGGCATGGGACGTTTTGTCCATGGGACGTTTTGTCCGGCTCCCATCAACACAGGTAAACGACGAGATTCCTGAATGCCCAATTTTCATTTCTTGATCAAGGAATTTTTACTGAGTATAGGTACATGTTAATACTTTATTTTGAACATATCAGTGACTGAATCTAAGTAACTTTATAATTTGACTTTTTAAACGGCTAAAATCCCAATTCATTTGAGAATGAGTGTTTACAAACGGTCTCGCCTTGGCAAACTGTTTGAAAAATTATTTCGAAGTGTAACTTCTAATCTACATGGAATATTTTGACAAATTTAGCATGCAGATAGATAATGTACATATCTAACCAACGAGATTCCTGAATGCCCAATTTCTTTATTTTAGCCTCGGCAGGGTAAAAAAATCACCCACTGACACACGGTCGTATAACTTTTAAACCGACGGGTATATTTTTATAATGTTTTGCATGCAGATGTAAATTGACAAGATCAAGCTATTGATATTGTCTAATGCCAGATAGCTTTATAAACAACCTCACCGAGGCAATTTTTAAAGACTGATTACGGATGTATAACTTTTAAACTGCTGGAAAAATTATGATAATGTTTCACATGAAAATAAACATCAACAACGCGTAACCAAGGAGAATGTCTAATGCAAGATAAAAAAACCTCCCCAAGGTAATTTTTCAAAAACTGATTACATAAAATAACTTTAAAGCCGCCAAACAATTGCGCAAGCCGCAGCTATTGCACGAACTATAGCTCAGCAGAAATCTTCAAGTAAACTGTAGAACTGCATGGTTGCTATATTGCTAAAATAACATTGATTGTCGGTACTTGATAAAACTGCCTCGACAAGGCGGTTCAATCAAGTCCCCGCAATCAATGTTTTGAGCAGAGTTAAGAAAATATCACAATTTTGTATATTAAAATTTCCATTTTTTTTTTATTTATTTATTTATTTATTTATTTTTGCCGAAAAATTGACAATGTATTTGTACAGGCGTGTTTTCGTGATGGTTGTTGCGGGGCCTACACCTTAACATGAGTTAATTTCAATATAGGTCTTGTTGCTTTAACACGAGTTCTGGCCCAGAAATGCTTCAAAAAGCTATGTTCAATGGATCTGTATAGCCTGTTGTAGGAAACAAATAAAATAATTATGTATCCGAACATAGGCCCTAGTAGATGCGGCGGCGTATGTTTGGAATTCAGCCACAACACAGGATTTCCAATAATGTGGTAGTTTTTACGGTGAATACAAGATCAGCCTGCATGTTTGCTGATTCAATAACGGTTCTATGAATTGCATTGCTTCCGCACTACCAACGGCTCTGATCAGACTGCACTCTGATCTGAGTCTATGCTAGTCGCCAATGCCATATTTTTTAAAATCACGTCGGGGCTTTTTTTTTTTTTATTTCTTTGTTATGGAAAAGTCATTTTAAATAACCATATATGAAGGCCTAATTTTACTTACATAAGTGTTGACTTATTTCTGAAGCCGGTCTCGGTAATAATAATAATAATAATAATAATAATCGACCTTATTTATAGAGGGTTACACATATAGTAAACTAGTACTAATCTTCCATGTGGCCCTCTTTTCCTGGGTAGAACCAGTACTAAGCAATGTGGATAAAGTCTCTTGCTCAAGGAAACAACACTTGCCGCTCGTGGGGTTCGAACCCGGTACCTCTCGATCCCGAGGCCGATACTTTACCACTGCACCACAGCGCCTAGTAGCTCAGTCGCATGCGCGTATGATTTCGTGAAAATTGATCATGAAATCTTCTCTACATTCATTCTCTTTCTTCAACTGTTTCAAAAGGGCAGCTGTCAGTTTCAAACAATAGAATGTGCGCCATACTGGTTAATCGCTTATCTATCTATCTATCTATCTATCTATCTATCTATCTATCTATCTATCTATCTATCTATCTATCTATCTATCTATCTATCTATCTATCTATCTATCTATCTATCTATCTATCTATCTATCTATCTATCTATCTATCTAGCCTGGCGAGGAAAAGTGGAGATAGGTAAACTGACCAGCTCGATATGACCAAAAAGTGTTGAGAAGGCATTTAAACTCAAGTCTGATTTCTGACGTGAACAACTCTACCTACACAGGGATATGTTAAAGCTCCGTCGTCTAGATCGGTTTAACCCATTTTGTACCAACCGGAATTGTCAATCTTATGTATAGAACAAGTCCATTTCAAAATTTAATGGTGTGAAGTTGTGTTTTTTAAATATATATTTGAAAAACAATGGCTGAACTTTTTGCAAACAGTAGTTCCTGAACAAAAGCCGAGCTCGGTGGCGTCTGATCTGGGCCTGCACTTTTTGCTATAACCCGTTTTGGGGAATTCGGTACAAAATGGGTTAATGCACAACAATCACAAACTTTGGATAAACATATCTCGGACGCCCCATGCGAACAGTACTAACGTTCTTTCAATATACACCGAAACATCCTCAGTCATTTCAGAATTAAGAAAGCGGGTTTGTGACACAACGAAAGCAGCCTATACCTACATTATATTATAATATATTAAAAAATTTACCACCCTAAAATTGAAACTTTCAGATTTAAAAAATCCTGATAATTTTAATATTTCAGCACATTACATACATTGCGGATACTCAGTAGAAACACATCGACGAGGCTGATCAAAGAGAATAATATAATAAGTCACATCTATACTATCAGCCAATCAGACTACATTGTATACTGTTTTCGTTCAAATTCACAAACTGGTTGACAAACAGTGTAGATCTTGATCAGATGGCTTCTTCAGAACTAATCTGATATGGATCTACACTGTTTGCAAAGTTAGGGGTTGTCGTGAACAGCAGGATAAGGGTTAATGTAATGTAAAAAAAAATGGTTTGTGGTTTGTCATTGTAAACCTCACTTTTTCTATGTAATTAAGATAATCAACCAATCAAAGAATCCATAAAACTAACATGGTCTTGCGCGGTATATCACGCACCCCCCCTCCCCCCCCCCTCCACCACCACACACAAAACAATTATTGTTGAGTTTTGTGACATAAACGGTCAATTTCATAGCATAGACTCCGTGTGAACCATTGTGCATTTTACATTTAAAATGTATTTTACATTTAAAAATGACGGGCCTCCGTGGCCTAGTGGGTAAGAGTGCTGACTCTTAAACATTAGGCCTCTCCCCGCTGTGAGTTTGAGCCTCGGTCAGGTGGTGTTCTCCGGGTACTCCGGTTTTCGCCCACCTCTGATTAACGATCGGCTCGGTATGAGTGAAATAATCTTGAAAGGGCCGTGAAACCAAAATCCAAACAATTAAAAATGACAACCTTGTATATTGTAATTTAAGGGAGTAATGCGTGAAATAAACACAGCTTCTGAAACGATTGCACAAATGAGATAAATTTATTATTTTATCTCGGCTATGCCCAGAGAATATTAATTAATGAGACAAAGAAAAAAACAACAACAATGTTTGGACTTCATAATAGAAAAATGACACGATCCAGACGAAAGATTCTTACTTCTTATGTATGACTTTTAGGCACGAACCATAAATTCTGGGTGCTCATTTTTTTTTTTTTTATTATTATTATTATTTCTGCTCTAAAATATCGCAGAGGCAGTTCTTATGTGTACCCACAAATTATATGAACAAGAAAAATATCATATTTCTTCCTTAAAATTGCTGGTTTTGGCCGTGAAATTTACAATGTATTAGATTAGGCTTGTCTTCGTAATGATGAACATATGCATCGTATTATATAAATTATATATAACTTATCAAGAACATTAGAGTTTTCTAAACACCTGAAATAAAACACTGCATCTACAGGACTGGTGTAAAATCTAACAAGCATTACATAAACATGCCTATTCAAATGTAGATTGTAAATTTTACCGTCAAAAACTGAAATGTTTTTGACCCTCACAAACATTAATTGTCTTATTTCTGCTAAAAACATAGATTGTGGTTACTTGTTAGAACCGACTCTGTGATGTGATTTTAAGAAGCACCCACATTCTTTATGTTGAGCAGAAATGAGATGAAAATAAAGGACTTTTGAGCTTAAAATCATACGTTTGACTGTTCTAACGAGTCATCATCGTCATTCTAACGAGTACTCTCAATTTATAATTAAGAACAGAATTAAGAAAAAAAAACCTTTTCTTAAATTGCTGTAAGTTGGCCGCGAAGTTTACAATGTATTTGAATAGGTGCGTTTTCGTAATGATGGGAATATACATCGTATCATTCAAGTTTTCTAGTTAAGCAGTTTGTAGCTTTCATAGGCGAAAATATAATTATACCAAATCTTAAAATCAAGCTTCCAAAGGTTGCTAATTAAAAACATAATTTTACATAAAAATAAATATATAAGTTATAATATGAGAACAAAGTTTTTAATTATGGATGCGAATTTCTTTTCCTCCAAAGCAAAATATTTCTTTCTTATTCTATCAATAATATTATCCATATTGATACCGATTTTCAATTCTTATAACTTCTTTTGCGATTCATTCTAATATCCTGTGTATACAAGTCCTGCGTCTGTGTAATCTTTACACATTTTTGATCCGAATCTTCAAATATAGCTATTTTCTACAACCCGTGGGCCACTTTTAATAAACTGATTTTCTAATATTTTTACCACATGAAAATAGATATTAAATAAATCTTTCTAATGAGAGGTTATAGCGCACGGAGAAATTTTAACAAATATGAGTTTTTAGCCTTTGAATTAAGGCTATTTTTCATTTTTGTTGTAAAATACAAAGACTTAATAGGGAAATACCCTAGTGGCATTCATTACAATCTGGGCCACTTTAAAATTTATTTCATTTCAACAAAGTTGGTACCAAAATGAAGCAGATAAATTTTTCTATCAAATGCGAGGTTATCATAATATCTTGAAGAAATGAAAATAAATGATTTTATTAGTAAAATGACGGGCTCCTATATAGGAGGTTTAAGGAATTCCGTTTATGACGTCATACTTGCACATGCGCAAAGCACTGGCCGTCAGTTGAAACGGCCATCGCTATTCAAATGTATAGGCGGAACTCAAAATGCTAACAATATTCAGAGAGAAATATACCCGTTTATGCTAGGTTCCCACTGTCGTGCGATCCGTTACGAACGCCACGATTGGCCATTCGTAGCTGGTCGTGGAATATTCTTTGAAAGTTCAGGTTTGGATACGAGGCGATGGGAGTCGATACGTTCTGGTACGATTCATTGCGCTCGGATGCAATCTAATCACGATTTGTCAATTTCAGGTATCATGATCAACCACGGTCTACTCTCACGTTCAGATACGACCAAATGCGTTCTGATAGGACCTCTGCGATCGAGTCTACGACTTGGTCTCGATCTTGAACGATCATCACGATCGAGTACCCCGAATTGGGACGATCTGATACGTGCAGATACGTTCTTATACGCTCATCACGAGCCGATACTCTCCGTTACGATAACAAACGACTGTCGTCTCGATGTTTTTCACGATCATGATCGATTGCGATCACGATTTGAGCTACGACTTGACCCCGACTGGTATATATACAGCCGGACTGACCATGGACTTAATTGTTTCTTGAACTTTTACAGCATAAACACGGACCCCCAACCATTGATGATGGTGGGAGTTGCGGATGATGACAATAGAGCAATTTCTCTGGCTGGAATGGTTCAGGCTTGCCTTTTCCATTCTTAGCTTCCATTGCCCTTGGTTGGCATCTTTCAAAGGCTTTAACAATACTAGCAAAGGCCTGTATAAACCAGGGATTGCAGGATCGATCCCGGGCTTCTCCAGACTTTCGGATGAGTCTAGAAACCGAGGGTCCGTCTCCGTATGACCTAAGTTATTGGTGGGACGTAAAACTGAAATACACTCACTCAATCACCCATGAGCAGATCGCTGAATGAGTCACATTAAGTCTTGAGAACTCGTAATAGATCGTGAACGTTCGTATAAAAACGTAGCCTACTCGTATCTAATCGCATTTACTCGTATCATCTCGTATCTGATCACGAGTCATTCGTGACAGGTCTTGAGCAATGGAACCCGACAAAGCATAACAAATCGTGACAGATCTTGTAAGATCGCAACACATCTCAACAGAACGCGGTGCTTGTTTTGTCCAAGATTGGCCCCGATCACTGCGATTTGGAAGCAATATAACTGCACATAAATGTTCCTTATAAAAATATATCGAGCGTGTTCGACTCTCATGGTCAAGGCTTCAAGGTCAAGGTCACTGGCTATTTTTAGAAAAACTTTGTCATCGCTCCAGCGCTGACATTTCTTCACCAATTTCAATATAACTTCACACAAATGTTCCTTATGACAATATCTCTAGCGAGTTCCACTTTCAAGGTCGAGGTAACTGTGGCTATTTTTAGAAAAACCTTGTTATCCCGCTAGCACTTACATTTCTTCACCTATTTCAAAATAACTTCACACAAATGTTCCTTATGACAATATCTCGAGCCATTTTCGACTTTCAAGGTCAAAATCATTATGGCTATTTTTAGAAAAACTTTGTCATCGCTCTAGCGCCTACATTTCTTCACTGATTTCAATATAACTTCACACAAATGTTCCTTATGACAATTCCTCGAACGAGTTTGATTTTCAAGGTCAAGGTTACTGTGGCTATTTTTAGAAAAACTTTGTCATTGATCTAGCGCTTACATTTTTCACCAATTTAAATATAACTTCACACAAATGTTCCTTATGACAATATCTCGAGCTATTTCGACTTTCAAGGTCAAGGTCACTGTGGCTATTTTTAGAAAAACTTTGTCATCGCTCTAGCGCCTACATTTATTGATGGATTTTAATAGAACTTCACACAAATGTTTCTTATGATAATATCTCGAGTTGCTTTGAATTTCAAGGTCATGACCTCAAGGTGAAGGTTACTGTGGCTATTTTTAGAAAAAACTTTGTCATCACTCTTCCGCCTACATTTATTAACAGATTTTAATATAACTTCACACAAAAGATGCTTATGATAATATCTTGACCATGATCTACTTTCGTGATCATGGCCTCAAAGCAAGGTCACTATGGCTATTTTTAGAGAAACATTGTCATCACTCTAGAATGTACATTTATTGATGGATTTTTAAACAAACTTTACACAAATGGTGCATATGATAATAATTCAAGCAAGTTGGACTTTTATCATTTCAGTGTTTTCCACACACGAATTTGTCTAGTACGAGGGTGGGAGCTTATCGTAAGTGGACGGGACCTGGAACCCTCCGCCAGGTCAGGCTCCTCCTATTCTAAACTATGCTTCTCTTCATATGTTGATTTGATCGTTCCTGCTTCAAATGATTCGTCAAATGACTTTTATCACCGATGAAGCTTATTCGCAAACATATTGCACGACCTGCAGAAAAAGCGACCGACTGAAGTCGGTTGATTAATGACAGATTCAATCTGTCATTTCTAGCTATACTGCGTGTTGTAAAGTAGTTCCGGCTTTCTTCCGGCTTTGACCGCCAAAGAAATATGAGTCCGCACAAAAATCTAGTCCGGTTATGCGCAGTTATCAAAATTGTACATCCTATAATCGCAACACAAACTTATGAAGCAGACGACTTGACGATTTAATCTTACCTTTCAGAGAATAGATTCAGCATTTCATATGAATAGCTGCATCATGCGAGACTGTATACCTAGATCAATGCGGCACCTGCTCAGACGTCTGCTCAGGTTTTACACTGTTGTCTAACAGTGCTGTCAATATTTAATCCTTAAAGACCAGCCGGTCAGCTGCAGCCCGGAATATTAATGAGTTTTCCAACATTCGAGGTCAAGTCTAGGTCAGTTACAACTGGGTGTATATCAGACTTTGTGAGAAAGACTGTCCCTTTCAACCCTGGAATATGGTACAGATACCTATGCAAACAGTGTAGGTCCTGTGGTATAATTCTAGGTGTCATATTTAGCAGAATGGACGAGCCCCACTTCAGTGATGGACAGTACACTCCAGAAACTCAAGGCAGTGAATAAATCAAAGCACCGACAACACTCATGCCGATTGTCTCTAACCGCAGGCTGGTCATGAACGAGGACTTGGACTGATCCGTTTAAACTTAACGGATGTTAGTAACTGATGCAAAAAAAAATGTAGAACAAGATCAGCTCCGTGTTCTGTGGCGTTTGATCTCAGTCTACATTGTTTGCCAGATCGAACATTTTTTCATGTGCAGATTTTACAGATAACATTTACAAGTACCCAAGACTGACAAACGACTCGGCTTTGTTTGGGTTGATTGTTTGGCATTCGACCCAAAGTTACTAATTAAAAAAGCGATTCAGAGCTAACGTCTACGTGACTATCACTGACTTCTCAGAATAACCTTTTTCTTGCAGAAAATAGCCGCAGAGAGATCAGGGTATTCCATAAGACCGAAGAGGGTCATCCTGGAATCACAGGATGAGCTTAGCAAACAGTGTAGACCAATTTCGGACGCTGCAGAACGCGCTTCTTATCAAAATCTTCACTATTTGTTTGGAATTTCAGAGTTAAATTAATCAGTTTAATCTCAGCCCAGGATTTTTACCCCAACCTACAACACTTTCGGTGCTTTGATTTTGATACCAAACGATTGCATGATTACAACACGCTTAGGCACCATGCTCTTAAGCTATAAAGGTTAAATCAATCAACCGTGACGTATGGTTACCAGTCCGGCCACGATCCTGTGTTTTGTTTTGTTTGATTTGAGGTTTAACGTCCCCGTCAACACTGTATAGGTCATTTTGGAGACGTTGCTTCCAATTTTGTGGGACTTTTACCCGACACTGAGATGAAATGACTTCTCAAGCCCTGCCGCACAATGAAACCAATAGGGTTTATATGCATGGACGGTTCGACTCGTACCTCTTTGCCTGGGCAGGCTTAGATCCTCTAAGTAGAGTACCAGTACTCGTGTGCGGGTCGGTTTCAGCTCTGCGTGGAAGCATCATGCAGCCCATCTATTTCTTTAAGCCCCGATGGGCGGGGGCCAACGATCCTGTGTGACACCTTCACACCAGCACTGATAGAAACCACATGTTCAGGATCAAACTTTTGATGTGTGATGTTAGGTCGTGCCTAGAAAAGAAGAAATTGTATTTTGTTCTCAAAAAGCATCAAGTGAGAACGTATTGCAACATTTTTCATTAAACCCAGGACAGTTATATAGTGAGTGAGTGAGTGTTTGAGTTTTACTTCCCACCAACAGCTAAGGTCATACGGAGACGATACCTCGGTTTAAAGACACATCCTAAAGTCTGGAGAAGTCCGGGATCGATCCTGCGATCCCAGGTTTACAAGGCGAGTAGCATAACCACTACACCACGGAGGCTTCTAATTGACAGTTAGAAGCTGGTCGGAAAGCGGATGGCGTTGACTCTGATTTTGGGTGCCACATGTGTGTGATCTATTTGTCTGTTGGAGCGACATCTTACTATCAACAGAAGACGCTAGTGGACGTCGACGTAGCGGAAGACCGACGTCAGTACGTCAAGATCGATTCATCCGACAGACGCATATGCGAAGCAGATTTCCGCTGGCATCTGCTACACTGTACCTGTAGATAAGCAAAGGGTTTCAACTACCGACTAATAAGCACTGACACTGTTCGTCGCCCTTATGCGATGCACTTTTGAGAGCTAGACGTCCCTGTCGTGACCAAAATTAAGACGTCGACACAGTACGGAACACTTAAGCTTGTGCAAGAATTACATACATATATATTGGCGTCTAAGCGACTCGCGTGATATGCGTTTCAGAGACACACCGCACTTCAGCGCGAATCACGCCGATTGTCGTTTCGGGATGTTTCGACATATAGGTGTAAGGTATGCCGAGGCGACGCGTGCGTAATAGGGCATGACATGGAATAAGCGAAATGGTATGTCGAGCTATTGCATGTAGCTAGCGACATGAAGAACATTCAAGATCATGGCTGAGACGTTAACTGAACAGCGAGACGTTACATCAATCAAGTGCGTCGGCCTCACGTGGTTCCATTTATTTGTTTACGCTCAGAATCCGGGATATCTAATCCAGCAGGATTACGCGCGGGTTTATAGTGCTATTTTTACTCAAAAATGTCTTCAAGCCAATGGAATTCAAAAATGTCTTCAAGCCAATGGAATTCATCCGGGATATCTAATCCAGCAGGATTACGCGCGGGTTTATAGTGCTATTTTTACTCAAAAATGTCTTCAAGCCAATGGAATTCATGTACTGGACTGACCAGCCTTTCTCCTCCGATCTCTTTGTGAACAATAGAGTATCTTTTGGGGGAGGTATCCACAACCGACCAGACAAAAATGGTACTTATTGACAGTAGTATTGTTAAAACTTGAATTTTAATGTTTGGTTTTGAAAACGTAATTAGTTTCTTTCCAAAATTTGAAACATCGAATGGCATTTCATGATACCACCGGTGTATAGACATCTGCAAACATATCATACAATGGAATTCGCAGAACTACTTTTCTAAATTTTAAGATCTTTTTAGAAAGGTTGTCTGTAAGTTTTCACAGTGTTTTAATTTTCTCATAGCATCTGTCATTTCAGTGCCTTTGGCGCTTTGATTTTCTAAGAGTGTGTCATTCTGTCATTCTGTCTGTCCGTCCGTAACCCGTTTGTGAAAATTGGTGATAGTGACTTAACCGATTGGAATATTTAAATAATTTTTGGCATACTGATAGATATCAATGAGATCTAACCAATGAACTTGCCAAAGATTACATTCCATTTAGTATAGCCTCGCCGAGGCGAAAAATGTGAAAATTTTCGAACTGTTTCTCCTCGGAAACCGTTGGACCGTTTGAAGTCAAATTTCATATGGAGCCTCTATGGGATGGGTAAACCCAAAATTTGCCCATGGGGTCCAGGTCATATGACCAAAATGGCCGCCGAGCCATATATGGTAAAAACCCTTCAAAAATAGTCTTCTCCAGAACCACTGGGCAGATTTCCACGAAACTTGATAAATAGCATCTGGGACGTAGGCCCATCATAAAGTGCTAAAATGGTGACCCTGGGTTGACCTTGACATTCTTTGTGCCTAGGTCAAACTTTGACACATATGCTTTTGTATTGGAAAAGTAAGAATGCATTTTATCCTGCAAACGATTCAGAATACAGTACTAAAGTATAAGATATATTTTTGCTCCTTACGATAAGGCGCATTTATTGGGGGACCGTTTTAGGTCCAGGTCACATGACCAAAATGGCCGCCATACCCATATATGGTAACACCCATAAAGCTAAAAGCATCCGGCGGGTCGTGCACTTCAGCTGAAGCACTGGTTTAGGACAACATTAATAATAAACGAACATGTAGACAAATGAATGCCGCGAACCATTAGCTGGACCAGGAATTCCATTTTAATAGATATTTAGAAAGTCCGTATTTTTCGAAAAAAAAATCTTCGTTTTAACCAAGGTGTATGATGGATAAAATTGGATAATGATCAATGATGATGGATGGATGATAGATGATGATGGATGGCTAAATGGATGATGATGAGGAGGAGGAAGAGGAGGAGGAGGATGGATGGATTATGATGGGTGATGATGGGCGATGACAGATGATAATGATGGATGATGATGAAGGACTATGATGATGATGATGATGATGATGATGATGATGATGATGATGTTACGGACCGCAATTTCTCCATTCACTAATCTAACTTGGTTGATTATATGCATTGCTTATAGGATTATCACCACTCTTTTTGGCTCATTGGTTCGAAAATTGGACTGTCTCCATAGCGGCCATGGTTCGAATCCTACAGTCGGCGGGATTTTTTCTTTCAGCTATGTTTCTTTCTTTTGTTACGGCTTTTATGTCATAAGACCAGGAAAAGCCATTTTAATACGTATTTAGGAAACTTAATTATGCTGTTTTTATTTTTCGAAAAATAGCGAAGTTTTAACCAAGGTTGTGATGATGATGATGATGATGATGACGATGATGATGATGATGATGATGATGATGATGATGATGATGATGATGATGATGATGATGGATGGATGTTGATGGTTACTAATTGGATGATGATGGATGAAGATTGATTGATTGATGATGATGATGATGATGATGATGATGATGATGATGATGATGATGTTGGATGATGATGGATAATGGATGGTGATGATGATAGATGATGATAAAGTATGATGATGATGATGGATGATGATTTTGATGGTGATGATGATAATGTTACGGACCGCAATCCCTCCCTTCAGTTATCTACCTTGGTAGATTATATGCATAGCTTATAGGTTTAGCACCACTCTCTGAGAACAGCGTCAGCGAGTCGACTCTGTGGCTCAGTTGATAAAGAATTAGGCTTTCACCAAAGCGGCCCAAGATCGAATCCCACAAACGACGATTTTCTTTTTTTCAGCTATGCTTCTTTCCTTTGTTGAACAAAGAGCTGAATCCGGCCCGCACACTAGTACTGGTAAACCGCTTAGAGGATCTAAGCCTGCCCAGGAACCGCGGTGCGGGGCGGACCGTCCATGCTTATAAACCCTATTGGTTTCATTGGGCGACAGGGCTTGAGATGTCAGTTCATCTCAATGTCGGGTAAAAGTCCCACAAAATTGGAAGCAACGTCTCCAAAATGACCTTTACAGTGTTGACGGGGACGTTAAACCTCAAATCAAACAAACGACATAGTGCATTTTTCACATCTCCAAAATGGCTACTTTTCTGATGAAAATCCTTCATATTTTTCTTATAAATGCTCAAAACATAGGTTTTGGGTGTTCGTTAGAACCGCCTCAGTGAGGCGGTTCTAGCGAGTACCCACAACCTATGTCTTGGAGCAGAAATAAGAAAAATAATGCATACCCCCTTAAATCCCAGTTTTCTCTATATAAAGTAGGGTTTAGGGGGTGCTCATTTTACGGACTTGTTCACGTGATGGTCAGCGATCGGACTTTATTTCGCCGAAAACGGCTTCGTGTCGAATGTTGGCTTCTCGTCATCTGAGCTGATGATTCTCTTGAAGTGGGGTTTGGTTACGAACTGCATTGCCCCCTTCAGTTATCTACCTCGGTAGATTATATGCTTAGCTTGTGGGTTTTTCACCACTCTCTGAGACCTACGCCATGGAGTCAAGTGGTTACAGCGTTACAGCGTTGGACTTGCACCTGAGCGGCTCGTGTTCTAATCTCACAATTGGCGGGGAGTTTTCTTTCCATTATTGCGACTAATTAATTTTTGAAAGTTGATACTTGTATTAAGTTTATATGTCAACGCATTTCTACTTCCGGTACTGGACCCGACTACAGCGCTTCCGCTTCTTCGAACATACACGTAACAAGTTGGCTTCTTTAAAAAGAATCCAAAGGAAAGGTCTGCTGCTTTCTAGTCAGCAGAGTGAACAGAGCATTATCACAATAGTACTAGTACTTAATGATAATACTAAAAAACATAATAATAATAAACGTGCGTAATGTTTGTCTTTTGCAAACATGACCAACCCTTAACTATTCGCTTTAGAACCTTGAAATCAAGAATGATCAAATACTACTGTCATTTGGTGAGTTGGTGAGTCGCTTTTATTTTTCAATAGCAGTCATACTTAAAACTAAGATGAGAAATTCTTAAGTTGTATGATTCGCATTTCCTGTCTTAAAACTTCGTTTTAGCTGAGACCTCAAAACAAATCAGTGGTAAAATTGGCAACTACACCAACAGCTGCCATACTTCTTGCCAGCGAAAGGCAAGGAATAAAATAGAGAAAGTGGCCACGGGGTCATGGGTACCATCGGCAGATGCAACCATGTATTGCAAAGCACAATTTTAGCTCACCAGAGCCGAAGGCTCCGGGGGAGCTTATAGGATAGGCAGTTATCCGACGTCGTCGTCGTCTGTGTCGTCGTCTGCGTCGTCGTCTGCGTCGTATGTCCGTCGTCAACACTTTCAAACGACTTCTCCTCTGAAGCCACTGGGCCGATTGGGCCCAAATTTTATCTGTAGTATCCTTGGGCGGGGGGGGGGTTGAAAGTTTGTGTTTTATGAAAATCGGCTCATTAGTTCGGTTGCTTTGGCAACTTAGAGTTCCCATAGACTTATAATGGGGAAAATTGAAAATTGCAGATATTTTGACAAAACTTTCACAGAAATGTTCCGTGCTTCCGGGCTGCAAATCGTGGCAGTTTGTCCAACAAAAGCAAGTGGGGTTGGACTGCCGGTGCCCCACCGTAGAAAATGAAGCACTGCCTGTTTTTGAAATTTAAAAGGCTGGTCGAAAAATGAGCTGAAAATGTATAGAAATCAGTGCCAATACGACTGCAAATCATGATTTCTATACTATGCTCAAGAGCGATAAGTGATTCAATAGTGCTCTTTCTTTTTGCCGCTTGATAATTGCCATTTGACTAAGGCTGCAAATGGAGCATGCCTATGCAGGTTTCCATGCAGGAACAAACGCGGCTCAAGGTTCAGAGGAAGAAGACTGGTCGCAAGTCTTACTTTCAACAATGAGACAGCATATGATATAAGATTATAATGGTAATGATAATAATAATAATAATAATAACAGTGAGAAATGACAATCATAATAATAATGATAATTGAAGCTAAACAGAAACATTGTGCATCTATTGGTATAGCTACAACATGCAGTGCTGTTTTTAGACTCTTCAAATTTGAGTACAATGTATTAAAATGGAATAAATAGAATGAAAAAGATACATAAATATGATTATTATAGTCGTAATGAAAACTAAAGGAGAAACTAGTTTTTCATAGAAGTTAACTAGCTGATTCTTGACATACTATTTACATGCTGAAAAGGAAGGTGAGGATTATACAAAGACAAAACAGGTTTTATGTACAGTGTCAGAAGATAGATCTGAAGGGAAGATTATATGGAAAGGGAGAGAATAGACCCTTAATATGCTTTCTTCTTCTTCAAATCCAGCTTTGACGTGTTTTTTTTTTTTTCAGGTATTTTTTTTTTTTTTTTTTTTTTTTTTTTTGTGGGCATTGCCGAAGGTAAACATTTGTTAATACAATAGATACTAAAAATAAGATCAAACATGTGGCTAAAATGGTTTGATTTAGTTTTGGAACCAGGGACCGAATTTCTTATTAAACAAACAAACAAGCAAACAATATATTGTTACTCATGTATAAAGGTGTTGTCTTTGGCCAGCTGTAACAATTGATGTGAAAACTGTTGATTCTTTGAAAGACTTTTCTTTTGTTGAATACAAAACTGGTTTGAAGTTAGGCTGATCATACCAACTGTTATTAATATCATTTGTTGACAGATGGTTAATATGTTTGGTATGACAAAAGATCCTAAAATGATTTGTAAACAAAGCTGACAAACAAGTTGTTTATGCAAGTGGCTAATTAATAAAGTTATTGAAATGCGCAAACAATAGTTCTTAAATACAAAGGGGTGCATAAAAGTTTGGATAGGTAATTATGGAAACATGGCTGATTGCCTCTGGTGTGAGACAGAACTGTTAATATCTTAATTGCTTTTAACACCCTATTGCTAATTGGTCCCTGGTTTTCATGAGAAGAAAAGAAACAGAAAAAATAGAAAAATGGAAAGAAAAAAAAAAATAAAAAAATAAATAAATAAAAAAAAAAAATAATAACTAAATAAATAAAAGAAAACAGACAAAAACCAACACACTCACACACAAAAAGTGGTACGTTATAACTTTCACACCAATTAAGCTATCATACTAGCCGCACTGACCATCAAACAAACAAATATAGATTCATTCAATGACATCAAATATTGATGTTTTTTGTACATATATACAGTCACTGTTTATTTAGAGGATTGGCCTGCAGGTTTTAGTGATTGCCCCTCTCTTCATTATTTCACTGTACTACAGCTTCGTATACCCTTAAATTAAGCAATTTATAATTATAATTCCTAAATGTCCTATTCTGCCGATTTACTTTCCCATTTTTATGATGATAGTGGTACGCGATTCAAGCTCGCCCCCCGCTGGGAAGCGGAGGAGGTCAGTAACCAATCGAAATTTGAAAGTTTTGCCCACTATCATCCTTGCATCTTGGTATAGATATTATGAATATGGTAAAATAAAGGTTCCTTTTGATTTGCTTTCCTACTTTTACGATGACAGTGATGCGCGATTCAAGCTCGCCCCGCTGAAAGCGGGGGGGGGGATCAGTAACCAATCGTAAAAAGAAAGTTTTATCACTGTCATCCCTGCTTCTTGGTTTAAATAATAGATTGGTAGTTTGTATTTTTAATGTATGTGAAAACTGCTTCCCTTATTTCAACTGAATATTTTTTGTTTGGGTTAAGTAGCAGTTTTATACTTAGATTGGAATCTGCTAACCCCTGTATACTATTGATAGTTTCATGAAGTATTTTCCTGTGTTCATTATGTTGGGAGCAGTGGAGAAAATAATGAGCTGTGTCCTCTATATCCCCACAATGAGGACATAGAGGGTCCATCTCATTATGATATTGGTTATTTGCTTTGAGTCCATTGTGCCCTAGCCTTAAACGGGTATATGCTCTATCCATTTGCCTACTATTTGAGTACTGGGTGATCTTCGTTGGAAGCATGCTGTCAAGTTCCCAACGCTGACCATGCCCATATTGTTCCCATTGTGATGCCCATTTTTTCCTTACTTGACGTTTAATAATTGAATATGTCTCATTTTTGCTGAGCTTTATATCTAGAGGTTTACCTGTTTTAGACCCTAACTTAGCTGCTTTATCGGCTAATTCATTCCCCTCAATATTGCAATGTGATGGGCACCATTCTAATATAATGTTGAGATTTTTATTTATTATTTTATCAATAAGGTCTTCAATTTCTAAGAGGATATCTGGTCTAGAATTACATGTTCCAGAAGTAAGGGTCTGTATTGCACTTAAGGAGTCTGTCAGTATTACTGACTTTTGTGGTTGGTTCTCTTCAACCCATTTAAGGGCTTCTCTTATTGCAATTAATTCTGCAGTGAAGACTGTGAGATTTCCATTTAATTTATAGTGTTTAGTTATCCTAAGCTCCGGTATAGTGAAAGCACATCCTGTGAGAGAATTTTCTTCATCTTTAATTCCATCTGAATAGATTTGCAAAACAGAATTATACTTTTCTCGAATATGTGTTTTAGCCTTGCACTCAATAACCTTAATATTATCTGTTTTTTTTATTAATTACACCTAACAGTGTAGCATTTGGTATGATTGACTTGAGAGCAAATTTATTTCTATAGGTTGGCTCTTGTATTTGGATGTCTGGCATATTGTATTCTTTTTTAAGGTCCTCCACAGCGATGACGTATGGTATCTTTTTTTTAATTCGCTTTAATTCAGTTTCATAGACAGAATGACCAAAAAGCTCGTTAAGTGGTAATTTGTTGCCATGAGGAATTGACCTAGCCCAATATTTAAGTATCATCTCTTCTCTTCTGAGGTTTAGAGGTAAAACATTACATTCAGCTTCAACAGACACATTTGATGTTGATTTGTATGCGCCAGTTACAATTCTTAGAGCTGCAGATTGTATTCGGTTCAACCTGTTCAGCTGAGTTTGACTTGCTGTTGTTGCATAGGCTTGACAACCATAGTCTAGTTTGCTTCTAATTAAGGTTTTGTATAACATCAGTAGTGTTTTCTTATCCGCACCATATTTGGTTCCAGAAATGTAGCGCATTAGATTCAGATCTTTTTTGCACCTTTCTAAGAGCGTATCAAAATGAGAATTCCAGTTTAGGTTGTTATCAAAGGTTATCCCTAATAATTTGGCCTGTTTTTTGTATTCAATGGTTTTGTTCCCAATTTTCAATTTAGGAATGTCTTCGGATGGTAATTTTCCATAGTTAAAGACTACACACTCAGTTTTTCCTGCAGATATCCTTATCCCCCATTCCTCTGCCCATGGTTCAATCTGATCTAGAATTCTTTGGCACAGAACAGCTAAGTGTGTGAGACTTTTAGCTGTTCTCCATGTTGCGGAATCATCAACATATTGTATTAGATCTGCATCTAAGTCCTTAAGTGCATCATATTGAGTGTTCATCAGTAAATTGAAAAGAATTGGGCTTAGTACGCTACCTTGTGGGGACCCATTATCTAAAGTTTTGATTTCAGAAATGTCTTGACCTACCCTTACCTGTATTCGCCTGACACTTAAAAAATCCTTAATCCATGCTAACATTCTACCTTTAATATTAAATTTTACTAGTTGAGAGAGAACCCCATTAGTCCACATCAAATCGAAGGCCTTTTCAAGATCTAGGAATATGCACATAAGAGACCTGTTTTGCATTTTAGCTTTTAGTATAGAGGATTGCAGTCTCATGATTTGGTCTAATGTTGATCGATTTTTCCTGTATCCAGACTGAGTTGGTGCTAAAAGATTATTGTTTTCTAAATAGGAGGTTAGCCTGTTTGTAATCATTGTTTCCATGATTTTGCAAATTGTTGACGTTAGAGAAATCGGTCTATAAGATCCTGCTTCGTTCGGTGGTTTATTTGGTTTTAAAAGGGGAATAATGGTCCCTAGCTTCCATTCATCTGGAAGTTTACCTTCTGTCCAGGATTTATTTATAAGATTTAATAATTGCCATTTTGCTTTCTCAGACAGGTTTTTCAGCATATCATAATGTACTGTGTCTGCCCCTGGAGATGTACTCTTTTTTAGCTCACCGTCACGTAGTGACGAGGTGAGCTTTTGGGATCACTTTTTGTCCGTCGTCCGTGCGTCCGTCCGTGCGTCCGTCCGTAAACTTTTTCTTCAAACGACATCTCCTCCTTAACCACTGAGTGGATTTTGACCATACTTCACAGGAATGATCCTTAGGTGGTCCCCTTTCAAAGTTGTTCAAATGGTTCCGGTCCATTGCACATATGGGTCACAGGAGCTAAAAATAGATTTTTTTCACCAAAAACTTAAAAAATCTTCTTCTCTGAAACTGCAAGGCCCAGGTCTTTGATATTTGGTTTGAAGCTTCATCTAGTGGACCCCTACCAAGATTGTTCAAATTATAGTGCTGGGGCCAAAAATGCCCCCGCCCCGGGGCCCTTTGGTTTTACATGGGCTAATATAGGGAAAATCTTTAAAAATCTTCTTCTCTGAAACTGCAAGGCCCAGGTCTTTGATATTTGGTATGAATCTTTATCTGGTGGACCCCTACCAAGATTGTTCAAATTATAGTGCTGGGGCCAAAGATGCCCCCCGCCCCGGGGCCCTTTGGTTCTACATAGGCTTATATAGGGAAAATCTTTAAAAATCTTCTTCTCTGAAACCGCAAGGCCCAGGTCTTTGATATTTGGTATGAAGCTTCATCTAGTGGACCCCTACCAAGATTGTTCAAATTATAGTGGTGGGGCCAAAAATGCCCCTGCCCGGGGCCCTTTGGTTTTACATGGGCTTATATAGGGAAAATCTTTAAAAATCTTCTTCTCTGAAACTGCAAGGCCCAGGTCTTTGATATTTGGTATGAATCTTCATCTTATGGACCCCTACCAAGATTGTTCAAATTATAGTGCTGGGGCCAAAAATGCCCCCGCCCCGGGGCCCTTTGGTTTTACATAGGCTTATATAGGGAAAACCTTTAAAAATCTTCTTCTATGAAACCGCAAGGCCCAGGTCTTTGATATTTGGTATGAAGCTTCATCTAGTGGACCCCTACCAAGATTGTTCAAATTATAGTGCTGGGGCCCAAAATGCCCCCGCCCCAGGGCCCTTTGGTTTAACATAGGCTTATATAGGGAAAATCTTTAAAAATCTTCTTCTCTGAAACTGCAAGGCCCAGGTCTTTGATATTTGGTATGAAGTTTCATCTTGTGGACCTCTATCAAGATTGTTCAAATTATAGCCCTGAGGCCAAAATTGCCCCCGCTCCTGGGCCCTTTGGTTTTTCATAGACTTATATAGGGAAAATCTGGAAAAATCTTCTACTCTGAAACCACAAGGCCTAGGTCTTTGACATTTGGTATGAAGCTTCAGCTAGTGGACCTCTACCAAGATTGTTCAAATTATAGCCCTTGGGCCACAATGCCCCCGCCCAAGGACCCTTTGGTTTTACATAGACATATGGGGTCAATAATGGCCCTCCCCGGGGCCCACTTGTTACTCTATGGATCAGGTGAGCGATCCAGGGCCATCATGGTCCTCTTGTCTTGTTTAGGGCTGTTTGGAGTTCTTTAATTGAAAAAAGTTCATTATAAGCTTCATTATTAACAGCATCAATATTTTCTTTCACAGAATTAATGATTTTTGGTTCATTTCTAAATCTTCTAGCCCTAAAATTTGGGTTCAGTTGCTGCTTATGTTTTGATAGTGGTCAGCTAGCGTGTTGGCTTTATCTTTATTTTCATGGCTCCTACCATTGGGTTGTTTAAGCACTTCTACTGGTTTAAATGGTTTTCCATTGAACTTGGCTATAACATGCCATATATGCTTACTGTTTACCTCATGATTCAATTCAGAAATGTATTCTTGCCATTTAGTTGTTCTAGTTCTATCAACAATTTAGTACATTCAGCCCTTGCTGTTTTGTAGATTTCTTTCAGTTGATAAGTACCGTATTTCCTCCATTTTTTGTATGCCTTATGTTTAGCCTTAACAACTTGTGTGCATTCCGGGGTCCACCAGGGCAACTGTCGGTGTTTTTTCTTCTGATTTTGATCTGTTTTTGGTATTGTATCGTTACAAATAGCTAAAAGTTCACATATGAAATTTTCATTTGATTCATTTATGGTCAGTTCATCATAGCTTATGTTGATTTTTTTGTTAGTTCACGAAAAATATTCCAGTCAGCTTGCGATAATTTCCAGCGGGGTATAGAATGTTGCGAAATGCTCTTATAGTTTTTATTAAGTATTGTGACAACAGGAAGGTGGTCACTACTTAATGGGTCATCATGTACATACCACTGATGGCCCTGACATGTGCTTTTAGTAGCTAAAGTAAGATCAAGGGCAGAAGTGTGCCCCGTTGAATCATCAATATGAGTTGCTTCACCACTGTTTAGAATTATTAAATTGTTGTCATCCATGAAGTTTAATATTTCCCTACTTTTGCAGTTTTCAGGCCCAGTGTATGCGTCATCCCAGAGGCTATCCCTTAAGTTAAAATCCCCTACCATTATGAAATTTTTGCTGACATGTCCGATTAAGTGTTCATAATCTTGTTTAGATATGAACTTTTTTCCATTAGTATAGACATTAATTATATCAAGCTGAGAATTAGTACCGAAAATTCTTACAAATGCTGCCTCTACATTGTCATTTTGTTGCTGGTATTTAATTTCTTCAGAATCTAAGCCCTCCTTCACAAAAATTGCTACCCCACCCCCACTTTGGTTGTCCTTGCGTCTATATGATATTGGTACCTTGTACCCATTTAATGAAAAAAGATTTTGGTTTGATTTGTTCCAAGTTTCTTGAATACATATAATCTCTGGGAGTTCTTCAAAAGAAAGAAGAAAATTGTAAAATTCTGCCTTTTTGTGTTGCATGGAAAACCCACAGAGACTGCGGGCATTCCATTGTACAATGGTTAGTTTCTGCCTTAAACTGTCTGAACTCATTGCAGGTTATTTAGATTCTTTTCGACTTAGTTTGAGCAGTTTTACCTAATGTGGCTCTTACTATCCCTACATTTACGTCTGATCCGTGCCCATTCAGTTTTTTGTTCTCTAAAGTTTTGGCTGGTTTTCTTGCCCTAAACTTACGTTGAGATAGTGGTGTTGAACCTTTTTTTATCTTATTTTCTATTTTTCTGAGTGGTTTCCCTGCTACTGAAGCCTTAGTGGTTTTAGTCACAGTTACATCTGCATATGACTTTTCCTGTCTTAAAAGGATTTCAGACTGTTTGTTAATGACATCAGCACTGCCTTTGGTTTCTTTTTTATTGCCCTCGTTAGACTGAGATAAATTAATTTCCTCTTCAGCCTCATTAGTTAGGTTTTTCGCCTCAGGCTTAGGACCTATTTTTTTCTCGGCAGGGTTTGAAATTTCAATAGGTTCACTGGATTGGCTGTTTTGTTCAAACAATTCAGGCTGGTCTACAAGTACATCAATGAAAGCATTGCGTTCCTTATCGTTTGATATTTTAGCAATTTTGTTCAAATTCTCTGGATCCAGTATGACCTTGAGGATAGTTCGCAGTTGCTGTTTCATGACTAGATTGCCAATTGTCCCATTTCCCTTAGGTACTCGATTAATTTGAAAATTGCCCATTGATATTTGTTCAGCTTTATTATTGTTATCTTTGCATTGATTTGCTCTTAGCGGCCCCAAATGAGTTTCATTCAGTCCCTGTTCTTTTACTTCCTTAATACTGTTGGCTGACATATTTTGTTCAAGTTCTGCTTGATGGATAGTTTTCGTTCTTCTTTGTTCCCATTCCTGCTTAATGACCTTATTTTTTCCGTCAATGTTAGTTTTATATTTCAGATAAACTGGGCAAAACCTATAGTCTGCGGAGTGGCTTCCATTACAATTGGCACAATTTCTAGCGGCAGCAATATGTCTTACTTTACAATCAGCTACACTGTGGTACCAGCCTCCACAATGAGCACAGGCAATGAAATTAGATCTACAAATACTGGCATAGTGTCCAAATTTCTGGCAGCAAGCACATCTGATAATGTTATATAGAAGTGGATTCACTGATACATTATGAGTGCCACAGTTAATCTCTAAAGGAGCGAGTTCTGTACTAAAGTGTAATATTGCTTTTCCAGTTGCTTTACCAAACCTGTTGAATAGTTTTTTAATTCCTACTATTTTATTGGAGCCTGCATGAAGCCAGGCTTTTAGTTGATCTAGACTGAGGTCCAAAGGTATTGTTACAATTCCCTTACTCATTTTAATTGAGTTTGCCTGGTATTGGTTTCCATTGCTTTGAATTGGTCTGCTTTTTTGCGCTGTTTTGCTCTGGTTACGTTTTTGTAGCCTTGGTGACAGATTTTGAACCTCCATGTTCATTGCTGGTAATTTTAAATTCTCAAAATTAAAAGATTTAGCTTTATTAGCCAGCCCTATTCTTATTTTGAAAGAAAGTTTGTTGGTCAGGTCCATTGTGAAGTGCTCCCCGATGTGTTTCCGAAAGCTAGCTGCTAATATGCTAGCATAGTCAGCTTTGAAGAGCTGATTAGATAGCAGGGTAAAAACTACATAGACATAACCATTACCAATGGTTGTCTGATTTTTTGATTCAGGAAAGTTGTCAGCAAATGCTGGTTTCCGGGACCTGACTGACTCCCAATCCATGCTGTCCTGATCATCCTGATCATCTATAAATTCAAAATCATTGATTTGGTTTGTGTTTTGACCCCGCTCAAATGTATCCCCTAGAGACTTTCTGGTTTCCTTAAATTTCTTGGCTTGAGGTTCATCATCAATTTCACTTAAGGGACTGTACCTACTGCTTGTTTCAATATTATAATGTCTCTTACAAGACCCTGTAATTGGATTTAAAATTTCCCCGTTCCCTGCTTTTGCAAATTTGGTTGAGGTGGCCTTAAACAAAGCTCTAGCTCCTGTTTCCGTCATTTCAATTTTTTTTTTTGCAGTTACTGCTTTTGCAGGAGAACGTGTCATTTCCTGATAGACTTGCGTGTCTAGAACCTTACTACTATCACTTTCTGTTTGAGACTGATCATTTTGTTTAGTCCCAACATTGAATGATTGAGGAGTAGATTCCTCTGTGGAACTACTCCCTGAGTGGGATGTCTGTGAGATCTCAGTGACCTTGGGACTTTGTATGCTTGTCACTGATTCTTGCTCATTCTCAATTTCAGCCCTTGGCACCGGCATGCTGGCCCCAATTAGCTGTGCTTGAGTCATACCTAGATGGCTATTAGATAGTACGGTTTAAACGTGATTTTAATAAAATGGAGAGATCCTACCTTATTCGATGGTTTATCACAAATAATCTACAATGTTGAGACACACAGAACAAACACACATTAAATGTCCATACACCCTGAGAATGTTAGATCTATCCTTGTATCCTTCCAAACACTAAATATTATTCATAAAAACATTAGAACATAATTTCCATAAAAACAGTAAAACAGAGAATTTAACCTTAAATAGCCAAATAATAATGATAATAATATAGTATAATTTCCATATAATTTCCAAATAAAGGTTTTGGCTACCACACCAAAAAAAAAAAATTACTTAAACTTTAAACCTATTCACTAAATTATACACTTTAACAGGTAGACAGATTGAGAATATTATGGTAATTATCCTAGATTAACACTTCCAATCAACTGAAGAGATGTTAACCCTTCAGAAGTCAGACAAAGACTGTGCATCAGGGTCCATATTTTTGCTCCTTACGATAAGGCGCATTTATTGGGGGACCGTTTTAGGTCCAGGTCACATGACCAAAATGGCCGCCATACCCATATATGGTAACACCCATAACGCTAAAAGCATCCGGCGGGTCGTGCACTTCAGCTGAAGCACTGGTTTAGGACAACATTAATAATAAACGAACATGTAGACAAATGAATGCCGCGAACCATTAGCTGGACCAGGAATTCCATTTTTAATAGATATTTAGAAAGTCCGTATTTTTCGAAAAAAAAATCTTCGTTTTAACCAAGGTGTATGATGGATAAAATTGGATAATTATCAATGATGATGGATGGATGATAGATGATGATGGATGGCTAAATGGATGATGATGAGGAGGAGGAAGAGGAGGAGGAGGATGGATGGATTATGATGGGTGATGATGGGCGATGACAGATGATAATGATGGATGATGATGAAGGACTATGATGATGATGATGATGATGATGATGATGATGATGATGATGTTACGGACCGCAATTTCTCCATTCACTAATCTAACTTGGTTGATTATATGCATTGCTTATAGGATTATCACCACTCTTTTTGGCTCATTGGTTCGAAAATTGGACTGTCTCCATAGCGGCCATGGTTCGAATCCTACAGTCGGCGGGATTTTTTCTTTCAGCTATGTTTCTTTCTTTTGTTACGGCTTTTATGTCATAAGACCAGGAAAAGCCATTTTAATACGTATTTAGGAAACTTAATTATGCTGTTTTTATTTTTCGAAAAATAGCGAAGTTTTAACCAAGGTTGTGATGATGATGATGATGATGATGATGACGATGATGATGATGATGATGATGATGATGATGATGATGATGATGATGATGATGATGATGGTGATGATGATGATGGATGGATGTTGATGGTTACTAATTGGATGATGATGATGATGATGATGATGATGATGATGATGATGATGATGATGATGATGATGATGATGATGATGATGATGATGTTGGATGATGATGGATAATGGATGGTGATGATGATAGATGATGATAAAGTATGATGATGATGATGGATGATGATTTTGATGGTGATGATGATAATGTTACGGACCGCAATCCCTCCCTTCAGTTATCTACCTTGGTAGATTATATGCATAGCTTATAGGTTTAGCACCACTCTCTGAGAACAGCGTCAGCGAGTCGACTCTGTGGCTCAGTTGATAAAGAATTAGGCTTTCACCAAAGCGGCCCAAGATCGAATCCCACAAACGACGATTTTCTTTTTTTCAGCTATGCTTCTTTCCTTTTTTGAACAAAGAGCTGAATCCGGCCCGCACACTAGTACTGGTAAACCGCTTAGAAGATCTAAGCCTGCCCAGGAACCGCGGTGCGGGGCGGACCGTCCATGCTTATAAACCCTATTGGTTTCATTGGGCGACAGGGCTTGAGATGTCAGTTCATCTCAATGTCGGGTAAAAGTCCCACAAAATTGGAAGCAACGTCTCCAAAATGACCTTTACAGTGTTGACGGGGACGTTAAATCTCAAATCAAACAAACGACATAGTGCATTTTTCACATCTCCAAAATGGCTACTTTTCTGATGAAAATCCTTCATATTTTTCTTATAAATGCTCAAAACATAGGTTTTGGGTGTTCGTTAGAACCGCCTCAGTGAGGCGGTTCTAGCGAGTACCCACAACCTATGTCTTGGAGCAGAAATAAGAAAAATAATGTATACCCCCTTAAATCCCAGTTTTCTCTATATAAAGTAGGGTTTAGGGGGTGCTCATTTTACGGACTTGTTCACGTGATGGTCAGCGATCGGACTTTATTTCGCCGAAAACGGCTTCGTGTCGAATGTTGGCTTCTCGTCATCTGAGCTGATGATTCTCTTGAAGTGGGGTTTGGTTACGAACTGCATTGCCCCCTTCAGTTATCTACCTCGGTAGATTATATGCTTAGCTTGTGGGTTTTTCAACACTCTCTGAGACCTACGCCATGGAGTCAAGTGGTTACAGCGTTACAGCGTTGGACTTGCACCTGAGCGGCTCGTGTTCTAATCTCACAATTGGCGGGGAGTTTTCTTTCCATTATTGCGACTAATTAATTTTTGAACGTTGATACTTGTATTAAGTTTATATGTCAACGCATTTCTACTTCCGGTACTGGACCCGACTACAGCGCTTCCGCTTCTTCGAACATACACGTAACAAGTTGGCTTCTTTAAAAAGAATCCAAAGGAAAGGTCTGCTGCTTTCTAGTCAGCAGAATGAACAGAGCATTATCACAATAGTACTAGTACTTAATGATAATACTAAAAAACATAATAATAATAAACGTGCGTAATGTTTGTCTTTTGCAAACATGACCAACCCTTAACTATTCGCTTTAGAACCTTGAAATCAAGAATGATCAAATACAACTGTCATTTGGTGAGTTGGTGAGTCGCTTTTATTTTTCAATAGCAGTCATACTTAAAACTAAGATGAGAAATTCTTAAGTTGTATGATTCGCATTTCCTGTCTTAAAACTTCGTTTTAGCTGAGACCTCAAAACAAATCAGTGGTAAAATTGGCAACTACACCAACAGCTGCCATACTTCTTGCCAGCGAAAGGCAAGGAATAAAATAGAGAAAGTGGCCACGGGGTCATGGGTACCATCGGCAGATGCAACCATGTATTGCAAAGCACAATTTTAGCTCACCAGAGCCGAAGGCTCCGGGGGAGCTTATATGATAGGCAGTTATCCGACGTCGTCGTCGTCTGTGTCGTCGTCTGCGTCGTCGTCTGCGTCGTATGTCCGTCGTCAACACTTTCAAACGACTTCTCCTCTGAAGCCACTGGGCCGATTGGGCCAAAATTTTATCTGTAGTATCCTTGGGCGTGGGGGGGGGTTGAAAGTTTGTGTTTTATGAAAATCGGCTCATTAGTTCGGTTGCTTTGGCAACTTAGAGTTCCCATAGACTTATAATGGGGAAAATTGAAAATTGCAGATATTTTGACAAAACTTTCATAGAAATGTTCTTTAGACAATCTACTCTCTGCCATAAGAATTTAGGGCTGCTGCTCATTTGTATTGGTTGCCATGAAAATCAAAATGAAAAAAAAAATAGAAAAAAAAAATTAAAAAAGCATCTCCTCTGAAACCGTATGCTCTAGTAGGCTGAGAGTTTATGGTAATATTCACCATATTTGCCTATATAGGTTTTGTGTTGTTTTTTTTTATGAAATTCGGCTCTTTAGTTTGGTTGCTATGGCAACTTAGATTTTCCACAGACTTATAATGGGGAAAATTGAAAAATGGCATTAACTACCAAGCCTTTGCAGATAGTTTGACAAAATTTTCATAGAAACGTTCCTTGAGTAAACTTTTCTCAGCCATATGCTTTTATGTCAACCTGTGGGTCCCGTAGGTTGTGCCAGGGCCATGCCCCGCCCCTTCCAATTCATAAAATGCCTTATATTTCAGAAACCTTACAGATCCCCACCCCTAACCATATATATTCTTGTTCCTTATGATAAGACACATTAAGTGACACCAACCTGGGGCTTTCCCCGGATGTGCCGGGGATATGCCCCACCTCCTCCACTTCATTAAATGACATTTATCTCAGAAACAATTCAGATCCCCACCCGTATATGTTATTGTTTCTAATGATAAGACGCACTCAATGACAGCAACCTTGGGGTGTCGCATGATGTGCCTGGGCCTAGCCCCACCCCTCCATTTCATAAACGGCCCAATATCCCAGACACCCTGCAGATCCCCACCCCTAAACCATATATATATATTCTCGTTCCTTATGATAATTCGCATTCAGTGGCACCAACCTGGGGGGTGGCACCCATGATGTGCCGGAGCCATGCCCAACCCCCTCCTCTTCATAAAAGGCCAAATATTCCAGAAACCTTACAAATCCCCATCCATAAACCATATATATTCTTGTTCCTTATGAAAAGATGCATTAAGTGACACCAACTTGGGGGTTCCCCCAGATGTGCCGGGGACATGCCCCACCCCCTCCACTTCATAAAATGCCATTTATCACAGGAACCATTCAGATCCCCTACCCTTAACCATATATATTTTTGTTCCTTATCATAAGACGCACTCAGTGACACCAACCTGGGGGGGGGGGTCCCCCGGGATGTGCCGGGGACATGCCCCATCCCCTCCACTTCATAAAAGGCCAAATATTCCAGAAACATTTCAGATCCCCGCCCCTAAACCATATATATTCTTGTTCCTTATGATAAGACACATTCAGTGACACCAATCTAGGAGTCACCCAGGGCATGCCCGGGCCATGCTCCACCCCTCAACTTCACAAAAGACCTTATATCTGAGAAACTGTTCAGAGCCCTACCCCTAAACCATAATATATTCTTGTTCCTTACGATAAGACGCAATTAGTGACACCAGCATGGGGGACTCCCGGGGTGCCACCGGCCATTCCCCCCCCCCCTTTACTTCATTAAAAGCCATATATCTCAGAAACTGTTCCGATCCCCACCTCTTAACCATATATATTCTTCTTCCTTATGATAAGTCTCCACTTCATAATAGGCCATATATCTCAGAAACCATTCAAATCCCCACCCCATAATCACATATATTCTTGTTCATTGTTATTAGACATATTCAGTCACCCCCATCTTGAGTGCTCATTTGGGTATGGGGTTTGTTTGGGAGACTTTATAATTGGTAGATTAAAATCATATCCTGTTAAAAGAAAATGCCATGGGTAGTGCCCACCTGAGCTCTGGTTTATGAAATTTGGCTCTTTGGTTTGTTTGCTATGGCAAGTTAAGAATTTCCATTGACTTATAAATGGGGAAAATTGAAAAACGACATTTATGCCTTTCAAGATATTTTACGAAACTTACATAGAAATGTTCCTTTAATAATTTTCTTTTAGGCCTATTAGTTGCAACAGATGGGAAATTGTCAATTGTCATCTGTTGTCCTGCAACAACACATTCAAGCAACGTCAGACCTCTGAAGCCACTAGGCTGATTGGGTCCAAATTCTATCTGTAGTATCCTAGGGCGCAGGGCTTCCATGGTTAATTAAAATACATTGCTGCCAGTGGGCAGTGCCCCCTGAGCTCTGGTGAGCAAAGTGGCCCATGGGCCTCTTGTTTAAGTTTATGTCTTTGATCTCAATTTCTAATAAGTAAGTTTTACTATTTAGAAATTGAGATCAAGGTCATAAACAGGCGTGAACAATGAAAGCAGAATTGGATCATTAATACATGTGACTTAGGGATGTATATTTAGAATTCTGAGAGAAGCTAATGTCACAACAATTCTCACTTTCGGGTTACATAGGATCTGAAAATGCAATTTATATTCAGCTTTGATTATATTTTGGGATATGATATAAATAACTATGCCGCCTAGATGCGAAAAAATTCTGGCCACAGCAGGGCTCTAACCTATGGGGTGCCGTTTTACTATTTAATCCGTATTTATAGATATCCATAAATAGAATTATGGATATCCATAATTCGATTTATGGATATCCATAATCCAGCCGAATAATGGATATCCATAATTCGAATTATGGATATCCATAAATCGAATTATGGATATCCATAATTCGATTTATGAATATCATTAATTCAGATCGATTTATGGATATCCATAATTCGATTTATGGATATCCTTAATTCTATTTATGGATATATATAAATACGGATTAAATAGTAAAACGGCACCCCGTATTTTCTCTATATAAAGTGGGGTTAGATGGATGTTCATTTAACGGACTTATTAGCATGATTATACGTCTTCTGCACACTTAAGTTGGGACTTGACTGGGCAGCTCTAGTGCCTCCATTGCTGTATACGGACGTCATCTTCAGACAACATAACCCTGACACAACCGTGTGCTACAATGACGTCTTCCCCCCCCCCACCCCCCCCCCCCCAAAAAAAAAAATGTATATGCTTGGACGGTCCGACTTGCACTGGTTTTGCCTGGGCAGGCTATGACCTTCTAAGCGGTTTAAAAAGTACTCTTGTGCACAGTCGGTTTCAGCTCTGCGTGGAAACACTGTGCAGCCCAATCTATTTCTCCAAGCTCCGATTGGTGGGGGCGGAAAAAGTGTGGTTTACAATGTGTACAAAGATATTCGTTATTATCCCCACGCTTTTCGAAGAAATGGTCTTCGTCGTCCGTACGTCCGTATGTCCGTCCGTCCGTCTTACCGGGATAACTCCTCCTAGACGGTTATAGATAGAAACTTGAAACTTTGGAACTCATAGATCTTTGGTCTGGGGAGTGCATGACACTTTCGGAATTTTGATCACACCCCTACGGGTGGGCCCAGGGGTTGGGGCCTGCGGGGGGGGGTCAAAAATCAAAATTTCCAGAACATGGTCGTGTAATATATCAACGCGAACGGCATGATGAGTAGAAAACATTGCAATAAAAATTTGACCCCTGGGGTCAATTTTGAGGTCACAAGAGGTCAAAAACGGATTTTGACCCCTTTACCGGATAATTCCTCCTAGACGGTTATAGATAGAAACTTGAAACTTTGGGAACTGATAGATCTTTGGTCTGGGGAGTGCATGACACTTTCGGAATTTTGATCACACACCCACGGGTGGGCCCAGGGGGTGGGGTCTGCGGGGGTCAAAAATCAAAATTTCCAGAACATGGTCGTTTAATATATTAAAGCGAACGGCATGATGAGTAGAAAACATTACAACCATCATTTGACCCTTTGGGTCAATTTTGAGATCACCAGAGGCCAAATCTGATTTTGACCCCTTTACCCCAAAACATTACTGTTACCGGATAACTCCTCCTAGACCGTTATAGATAGAAACTTGAAACTTTGGGAACTGATAAAACTTTGGTCTGGGGAGTGCATAACGCTTTCGGAATTTTGATCCTACCCCTGGGAGTGGGGCCAGGGGTGGGGCACCTTGGGGATAAAAAATCAAAGTTTTCAGAACATGGTCGTGTAGCATATTAAATCGAACGGCATGATGAGTAGAATACATCACAATCAAAATTTTACCCCTCGGGTCAAACACCCCTAGGGGATGGCCCAGGGGGTGGGGCCCGCGGGGAAGCGTGGGGATATGCGATGGCTTGCCATCGACTACGCGATTCTAGTATGGATTTGTTAACATGTCTCGCCCCCCCCCCCCCCCCCCCACACACACACACACACACATCAGGGCTTGGAGAAATAGGTTGGGCAGCATGATGCTTCGACGCAGAGCTGAAACTGACCGCATATAATTTCTGCTTAGACGGACTAAGCCTGCCTAGGAAAAAGGGGTGCGAGTCAGACCGTCCATTGTGGTTTCATTTAGCGGCAGGGCTTGAAATGTCATTTCTCCTCAATCATGTCAATGTCGGATAAAAAAAGTCTCACAAAATTAGAGGTTACGTCTTCAAAATGACGGGGACGTTAAACTTCAAATCAAACAAATTGCTAACGTGTCTTGTTTTTAAAGAAAATCTTCTGCCTTTAGGAACAGAGACTTACCTTCTTTCGTAGAGGTAGGTTTCTTTTTGGCGAGTATCAAGTATCGAGTCATAATTGTAGAGTATCGAGTGAAAAATGTCGAGTATCGAGTCAAAATCGTCGAGTATCGAGTGGAAAATGTCGAGAATCCAGTTAAAATTGTCGAGTATCAATTTAAAAAAGTCGAGTAGCGAGTTGAAATTGTCAAGTATCGAGTCAAAAATGTCGAGTATCGTGTTGAAAGTGTCGAGTATCGAGTTAAAATTGTCGAGTATCGAGTTGAAAAAGTCGAGTATCGAGTTAAAAAGTCGAAAATTGCCGGGTATCGAGTTAAAAAAGACGATTATCGAGTTAAAAAAATTCGAGTTAAATTTGCCGAGTATCGAGTTAAAAATGTCGAGTATCGATTTAAAAATGTCGAGTATCGAATTAACATAAACA